>JBCNJP010000003.1:43416074-43436425 GCA_039602395.1 Deinandra increscens subsp. villosa | reverse complement strand
TTGTACTTGGTATATATATATATAAATGAAAAGTTTTTAATTTCCGCTGCTTAGTTATCTCTGTTGTACCATGTGTTCATGAGTAAATCCGACACGTGACCCCTCCTGGAGCCAAGACTGGGAGTGGGCGTCACATAATGCTTGATTTCGATTTTGTAAACTAGATCCATCCTCTTCAACTTTCTTAAGAACCTTGACAACATCCTCAAACAATTTCTTCAAACTTATTATTGTTTTATAATGTGAGCCCCATCTTGTATATCCAGCTCGAACAAGAGAAGTCTCTTGATTTAACCTTTTTTCCGGTTTCAATTTCACCTTTACCAATTTCTTCTTGAACCTTTCCTTGTAATTATCCCTTATCATATCTTTTCTTTTACAAGAAGCACATACCACATTAACCACCAAAGCTAAATGCTCAAGAAATAGCGAACTCCATCGTGGTTCTTAGCTACTTCCACAACCACGAATTGAAGTTGGTGTGCAATACAATGTACATAATATGCTAAAGAATTATCTTTTAATATCAATGCTTTCAAACCGTTAAAAGAACCCCGCATATTACTTGCACCACCGTATCCTTGCCCTCTTAACTGTAACAAAAAATTATGTATTCTATCAGTATTATATAAATAAGATATATAAAACCTAATCAAATTATTGATAAGGTAAATGTATCATTTACCTGAGACAAATTCAATTATTCTTAGTAAATACCGAATCAATGGCTTCTTTTAGAGATAAAGTAGTTGTATCCTTCACGTGAATAACTCCAAGAAATCGTTCATTTACAGTTCCAAGGCTATTAACGTGTCGCACCACCATAGCCGTTTGTTCCTTCCAAACTTCCGATCAAAATCGCCCCTGCCTGGCTGCTAGTGCCGATCAAAATCAGCGTCTCGCCGTCTTGCGTACTTACGTCCCTGGTCCCTATGTGCGTCGATCACAATTCTAAGGTTTTCTTATTTATTTATTTTTTTTGTTTTTATATAAATGGGTATAATAAGAGTATTTTTAAGTAATGGGTTTTTAATAGGTTTTTTAATGGGTATTTAGATAGTGGGCTTAAGTTAGATAGTGGGCTATTTAGTCTAATTCTTTTCTAATGATCATAACGGGCTTATGAGATTTTTATTAAGTGTAACACATATAAATATAAAAAAATTTAATTTCAGATGGTGCACGGGGACCCCCTGGTCCCCATCTAAGTTCTCCCTTGTAGACTGTTACGGATAGGTCTCTATGCAAAAATGCTTTCTTGACATCCAACTGGTGAATGGGCCATTTGCGAGATACCACTAGGCTAAGAACTGTGCGTATAGTGGTAGGCTTCACCATAGGACTAAACGTTTCATCACAATCAAGGCCTACCCATTGAATTTTTTCATTAACGACTAGCCTAGCCTTATATCGGTGTAGGGTACTATTTGCATGAAATTTGTGTTTATATAGCCACATGCAGTTAATAATGTGTGAGTTAGGCGGTCTCGGAACCAAGTCCCAGGTTTATTATCTATTAAAGCTTTATATTCGTCGTTCATGGCAACTCGCCAATTTAGATTGGAAAGGGCAGTGGAAAGGTTTTTGGGTACGGGGGTGAGGGGGTGTGGAGATTGAATGGCACTTTCGGTTTGTGGATGCCTGCTCGAGAATGGGTTTGTATGGCATGCATGGAGGGTGGTAAGGGTTGGTCAGGTACGTTGGCAGTGGGTGGAGGGGATGATTGGGGTGGGGGGGGGGGTATTTGTTGTGGAATAATCAGAGGGTGCATGTGAATGTTGGGTTGTGGTGTCATGTGTGGGGGGACGGGATACGGGTGAAGGGGCAGTGGGTGTTTGAAGGTTAGTAGGTGTAGAAGCATATTCCTATGCTAGCGTGTGTCTCGTGTATTGTATCTAATCTAGAGCATCTGTGTGAGTCAGATAGTCATCTAGCCGGATCACATGATCCGCCGGATCAGTTGGTACAGCGTATCAGATGATCCGCTGGTGGTCCGCTGGCCTGTGACTAAGTGACTATAAATAGTATGTGTTTGAGAGAGTTAGTGAGTTCTGTCATTTTCATACATCTTAACTGTGTGTACACTGAGTGTGTTTCTCTCTCTACATTGTAACTCTTTGTGAATCAATAAAGCAAAGCTTTATTTACCTTCTCGTTGCTATCCAATTACCGAATCATGCAGTAGTAAGATCGTATAGTGTTTCTACAAGTGGTATCAGAGCATTCCAGGTTGCTCTACTGCTGTGATTTGGTAAGTTTTTCGGATTCTAGAGAGAGAAAATTTGGGTTTTCTACATTCTTCATCAATTTTTCATAATTCTGAGTGATTCCAAGGATAAAAAATGATTTCTGGATGTTCCTGGAGTGTTTTCGCATCATACTGATCCAGTTTCTAGCTTCAATTGTTGAAATCTGTGAAAATCAGCAAATTTCAGCTTCATTTGCATTTGGTCCGCCGGTTGAACATTTGGTTCGCCGTTTGGTCCGCCCCGACAATCTTCATCAGCTGATCCGCGGCAGTTTCAGCGTATGAGTGTGATCCGCTAAAAAAATCTGGTCCGCCGTATCAGTTTTGGTCCGCTGTATCAAAATCTGATCCGTCGAAGATATTTGGTCCGCTGGAACATAATTGGTCCGTTGAGAGTATTTTGTTCCGGTGAGCAAATTTGATCCGCCTGGTTAATTTGATCCGGAACTGGTACGCTGGTAATATTTTGATCCGTCGATTTAGATTGATCCGCTGGCAGAATAGTGACTTTCACTAAAACTGACGTAACTTGAGAACCGTTTGGAGTTACGGAACCTAATACCAGCCAAAACGTTCGTATTTCCGAGATCTAGACGTGTACTCACCTAAAAGGTTTGTACCCCCCAGTTTGACCCCCAAAATCCGCTTGGAAGACGCCCGTTTTTCAGTTTTAAGTTTTCGCGTTCGGTATTGTGATTTCAAAATGAGCGATTTTCACGCTTTTTCAGCTGTTCAATCATCAATGCAAGCCATATTGAACTATGATAACGAGATAGGAACAACTCAAAAATTTCATAAGTTACTTCGATTGGAGGATTATGAGAATTGGAAGCAACGATTTGAATCATTTGTTAATGCTCTTGACATTGATTTGTGGATTTCTATTGAACAAGATTATACATATCCTAAGAAAAATGGAGAACCGATTCCACGAAGTGATCTTGATGAAGATCAAAGGAAAGTTTATGCCAGAGAAAAGAAAACTTATGCAAATCTCACAATGGCATTACCAAGAGAACTCTTGCATCAATTCAAAAATTGCACAACATCAAAAACCTTATGGGATGCATTGAAGGATAGATGTGCAGGAAACGAGCAATATAAGAAGAGTCGAAAGAAAGTTTTGTTAAAGGAGTTTGATAACTTTCAGCATTGTGAAAAAGAGAGTATTGCAGATTTGATTTCTAGATTTTCCCATCTGATTAATGAACTTGATGTTGTAGGAGTCCAGAAAGAAAAAGATGACTTGAAGGAAAAATTTCTGGAAGCTTTACCGGAAACATGGGAGAATTTTGTTATGATGCTTGCTAATGATCCAAATTATTCAAGTTGGACTTTCAATCAATTATTAAGCAAGTTACAAGCTCGAGAAATGGAATTACTTGTAAAGAAGTCAGCAATTCCATCAGTTCAGAATCCTGCAGTTTATTTTGGAGAGAATTCTGCTACTGCCCATGCTAAAGCTAAATCAAATTCTATTTCAAGCAGTAATCCACCAGTAACAGCTTTTCTTGCTGGAAAGTCAGATAATGCTGGGTATTCTTCAGGATGCAGTTTCACTATTCCTGATAAATCATCAAGCAAATCAACTCCTAATCAAGCAACTGAAGATCTAGCTGCTTTGCTAGCTGCTTTTATATCTTCTTCATCTGGAGCTATATTTAATCAAATTGGTCAGTCTTGGTTGTATGGCGAGGATTTAAATCATCTGGATGACGATCAATTGAATAAACTCGATTTGGAATGGCAATTTGCTATGGTCGTGGAAAAAGGAAAGAGATTTATGAAGAAACATGGAAAGACGTCTATTTTTCAAGGACAAACACTTGGCTTGGATAGAAAAACGATTAAATGTTTTAAATGTGTCAAACATGGACATTTTGCTCGCGATTGTCCTACCAAGTCTTCTGATAAGGATATTTCCAATAAGAATGGTCAAGATAAAGATGTTAAAGCTATGATATCTCAAACTGATGAAGGTTATGATTGGGCTAAAGATTTTCCAGATGAATCTGCATTCGTAGTTCATTCTCAAGACAATTATGCTTTGATGGCAAATATTGAAGTTGAATCGAGTGGGTATATATCTGAAACAAGTAAATCTGACTTAAGCCATTCTGATTCCGAAATGAGTGGTTATGAATCCGTGTGTGAATTTTGTTCACAAAAGGATAGTCGAATTCAAGATTTGATCAAGGAAATAGAATGTCAATCGGTTGAAATCAAAAGAAAGGATGAAGAATTGGAGAGTTTCATCAAGAAGTCTCAGGAATTTAATGAAGTTTGCAAAACAAATGCAGAGTTATTCAAAGAAAAGAGTGTGTTGGTGACAGAATTAGCAAATGTTCAGAAACAATTTTCAGAAAGTTGTATTCAGAATGATCAACAAAGGTTACAACTTCAACACGAGAATGATGAGTTCATGTCAAGAATTGTTAAGCTAACTTCTATAAATGACAAGTTGGTCAAGGAGGTTGCAGAATATAAGTCTCAAGCTAAAGATGTTAGCGAAGATTTTGAACAGTTATTTCAAAAATCTATCAAAAAGGTTGAAGTACTTCAGACATCGAATGATGAACTTCAGAAGGCATTGGATGAAGTTACTGCTGATAGAACTCAATATCAGATTGTTCAGTCTGAGTTGCAGGACACAATCACTTCTTTGAAGAAAGACAAAACTTTATTAACAAGGAATATTGAGATCTATAAAGAAAGAGTGGATAAAATTACCAAAGAAGTACATGCTGCTCATGATGGATTGAGAAGAGAAAAATCATTAGTTAACAACACATCTGAGAAATTGATATGTTCAGAGAAAGTTGTTGCAGAATCTCAAAAGACCATAGCTGATTTGAATGTTGAAATTCTGGATCTCAATCGTCAATTGCATAACTTGAAGAATTCTCATTCTTTTACAAGTTATTTGTGTCAAGACGACAACTTCAAGAAGGTATTTGGAGGTGATGATTTTAATCAAATTCCTCATCCAGTGATTCAAACAGAGTCTGTTGTTGACTTAAGCACTCCAGTGTTAAACCAAGATTATTCTGAATTTGTATCTGAGAAATTTGAGAAGAAGGAATCAAAGTGTTCAATCAAGCATGTTGGGACAGATGAGAAGATAGGGTCTGAAGAAAAGTTGGCTGCTGAGCTTGTTCAAGCTAACAATTTGAAGGGTATTAAAGCTAAATTTACTGAGGTTGCTCAAGCTGGTTCTTCTGCGTCTCAAATGGATTTATCAAAGTTACCAGGTTATAAAAGATCTGGTTTGGGTAATCATAATCACAAAGTTGTTCAGAAAGTTGAGAAGAACAAGTCACAGAAGACTCCGAAGGCGAAGAAAGATACTAGTCTTGAACAGATATATCATCTGGCACAGGTGTTTGTATCCACCATGGAAAAAGGCTTCGGAGGTAAGATAAAGAAGAAAGATTCATCTACAAGTTCTCCGAAAGCATCTTCCGCTTCGGGTTCCAATTCCACACCTAGAAGTCCAACATCGAAATGGGTACATTCTAACCGATTTCAGGTTTTTGATGATATTTCTGATGAGTCTGAATTTTCTGATAAATGTCATCCAGTTCAGGACAAGTCACAATTTAACGATCATATCGTTTGTGCTATCATTGTCGTCAAAAGGGACATTTAGCACAAGCTTGTCCTGTCACTGTTAAAAGAAAATTTTCTGGAAAAACTGCCACGATAATTGATGAATCCGGCAGAATTTTTACTGACTCACCAACATCACATTTTAAATCAAAACATTTCAAAAGTGAGTCTAGTGTAGGTGATTCATCACAAGATGATGTTTCTGTGAAAACTGCACCTGCAAAGATGCAGTGACGACCTAAGGTGGTCAGCCAAGCTGTAACTGATTTTACGGAAGACACTGGTCGACCAGGACTGTGTGCTTCGGGTCATTTGAGTACTAATCATTTAAACCAGTGTGCAGGTATTCCTAGAAGACCCGTTGGTGATTGCATAGTTGCTGATGGAGGATTATTCTGCGTTTTTAACTTAAATTGAATGTGTCATTCTTCAAATCTAAAAGTTTTTCCGAAAGCTTAAACAAAACAGGTATCCATATCGATTGGTCAATTTTCTTTCTTTCATGCATTTTGTTTGTTGTTTAGGGAGAGAAAATTGAAAAGCCAAAAATAGTGTTTTTTTTTTGTGTTTTTGTTAAAATGAAAATCCAAAAATAGAGTTTTCATTTTAAGGGGGAGAAAATGGAAAAATACAAAAAAAAACATCGAAAAATGGAAAAATACAAAAACATTGAAAAATGAGAAATTGATCCGACATGATTGGGAAATGATGGTACATTGGCTTACGTGTCTGACTCATGGATAAAATAGATGAAAAGGCCATAAGATCATTGTTTGATGTACTTGGTAGACTCGGCATTAAATCAGAAAGTATTCAGATGTGATACACACTAAATACTAATGCTTGACCAAGTGGACAACATCTTGATGCATATCTCATGATATATCAAGAAAAGATATGTGCAAAAGAAAATGAGAAGTTACTGTGTATACATGTGTTCATTTTGCAAAGATTTAAACTTGTTTGATTTTCTTTATTTTGTCAGACGATCGGACTTTCTCTGCGTGTCGAAAGACCGATCTGATTGTTGTTCATTTGACGTTCTGTTTTTTTTCTTTGGTGTTTCGTATAACTCATCGGACTTTCTCTGCGTGTACGGGAGTACCGACCTGATTGTTGTTGGGTTATACAATTTCAACTTGTTTGATTTTCTTATTTTGTTAAATCCGAGGCCTTATCTGCGTATCGAAAGATCGACCTTAAGGTAGACGATTTAACGTTCTTATTTCTTTTTGCATGGAACACAGTTGACTGAATCATGAATACAATCATTATGTGATTAAATCACAAATGAAATCACAAAGTGTGATATAAAAAGCAAAAACATATCTGAGTATGTCTGATAGTGTGGGGTACACTGGTCAATGCAAACTTAATCAATTCAATAACATATCCAGATGTTATGAGTATGATTGTGCCTGAGTTTAAGATGGACAAATTATACCGGTAATCGACATGACTTGTGTGCTGAAGTAATTGAAATTGAAGTGTAGTTCAGCATGTCATGATCAATATGATCCCAAGTTGTGATCTTTCTCGCAAAAGACAAAAATAGTGTTTGATTCTGTATTGCTTTTATGGTTCTTATCTGAAAAATCCAAAAAGATTTTAGGTGTGTTTTAGTATAATCTTAGAAAAATCAAAAAGATTTTCGGTGTGTTTTGATATAAAGTTACAAAAAGCCAAAAAGATTTTGTTTCTTATTTGTTTTCGACCGATCGATACTTGATACGAAATCAAAATTTCAAAACTATATCTTGGATTCTCGAAGAGAAGTTTTGCGCCAAGATTAAATTATTTTTCAAAAGAAAAGAAAGCCGCGTTTCTGTTTTCTGAAATTGCAGGTTCTGTGTGGTAAGACTCAAGCATGGTGTAAAGGGAGAGTATGTTATATTTTTCACAAGTGGATCTTGAAGTTCAAAGATTTATTCAAGGATGATCAGCCATGCAAGCTCTAATTCTGACAAGATTTCAAGTTGTCGATCGGATGCAACATTGTTGAAGATTGAAGACTGAAGTTTAGTTAAAATATAGATACACTACACGTTAAGGGGGAGTTTGCAGAAGCATATTCCTAGGCTAGCGTGTGTCTCGTGTATTGTATCTAATCTAGAGCATCTGTGTGAGTCAGATAGTCATCTAGCCGGATCACATGATCCGCCGGATCAGTTGGTACACCGTATCAGATGATCCGCTGGTGGTCCGCTGGCCTGTGACTAAGTGACTATAAATAGTCTGTGTTAGAGAGAGTTAGTGAGTTCTGTCATTTTCATACATCTTAACTGTGTGTACACTGAGTGTGTTTCTCTCTCTACATTGTAACTCTTTGTGAATCAATAAAGCAAAGCTTTATTTACCTTCTCGTTGCTATCCAATTACCGAATCATGCAGTAGTAAGATCGTATAGTGTTTCTACAGTAGGGGGTGGTGAGTAGGTTTCATTTATGAGGCTAGAGTGAGGTGTAGTTGGAGGGTTGGTGGGGAAGAGTAGCGTGGACGGGTCGGTATCGATATCGAGGAACGAGTAACAGGGAGTAGTATGAGTAGAGAGGTTTTTGAACGGGAATTCATTTTCATTAAATGTAACGTGACAGGAAAGTATGATTTTTCTCGAGTTTCGATCGAGACACCGGTATCACTAGAAATTGGGTGGATAGTTGGTGTGTTGTAGTGTATATATAAAATATGATATTATTTTGTGACACCTTTTTAGCATTTGAAGCTTTTAAATTTATAAAACCTGATTTACTAACAACTACTATTTCACCACATCACGAGCAAGTGCACCCATCGTGGAGCAGTATAGTAGTGGTAAGTTGAATCGGGGTCGATCAAGGACACAGTGAAAAGTGAGAATTTTAATACTTTATCTTTGTTAACGACTAAAATAAAAAGAAGAAAAGAAAATAAAGATACAATAAGATGGTGTTTTTAGTTTTATAAATCGAAGTTAGTATTACTTGGGAGAACTTACCATTGGTTGAAGAAGGTTGAACAAACACTTATAATCTGGCTTAAGATTGTTCACTAGCAGAAGATCAACCACCTTTCAGAATCTTAGGCTGATTCACCATCCAATTGCTAATCGTCTACGAGGAGTACGAATGCCAAGGGAAGGTGCTGCTAGTGAACAAACGAAGTAGTGTAATGTCACTTAGTTACGGGGTCCCTCAAACCAGCCGACTTACCGTACTCGACACGCTGTCATGAACCATGTAGAGGCTAGATTATGAGGCTTGTAATATTAAATATGTTGGGCTGGGCTTAGAGGGTTTATTTAGAATCATAGGCTAGTTTGATTATTGTTTAGGCTAGTTTATGATTGGGCTTGGGTTTACTATTGGGTTTATTATCCAAAAGGGGCCCAATAGTAAACCCAATGGGGGTCTATATATAGATCACTTGACCTCCTTGTCTAGGGCTGCTAGTTTACGATCCAGAGAGAGAAGCAAGAGGTGTTTACGATCCATTGGTGTTCACGATCGTAAACCCGAGAGAGAGGTGTTTACGATTTGTGTTTTGTACCCGACAAGTTTACTTGTGTGCAAAGATCAAGTTTTTATTGTTTATATCATCGTATTCTCGTGGTCTCTTCATCTTTCTTCTTGAATCAATCACCTACGAGGATTCCGCACTAGTTTGTGATTAAAATATCGTGTTCAGGAGTTTTTCAGGACCTACAAGTGGTATCAGAGCCAAGAATCTTAGATTCGAGGCTCTCACGATATAGATTCAAGTGTTTTGCTGGGTTTGTGTTCGAGTTCTGTTGAAGATTTGAAGGTTTTAGGGGTTTACGACTGCTGCTGCTGCTGTGTTCTTCAGATTTTGGGAGTTTACGACTGTGTTTCTGGGTTTCTTTTGAAGATTGCCTGTTTACGATTTCAAGATCGCATTTTTAGGCGTTTACGACCCGGAGAAAGGTGTTTACGACTGTACTTGCAAGTCGTAATCAGGTTTACGACAATTTCAAATCGCAAACGGTGTTTACGACATTCACGGATCGGAATCAAGAGTTTACGACTTCGGGGTCGTAATCATTCAATCGTAATCAGGTTTACGATTATCTTAAGGCGGTTTCGGAGTTTACGATTTTTGGTCTTATCGGAAACTCAGTTCTCGATTGTAATCAGGCGATATCGATCGTAATCAAGGAATTTTTATCGTAATCAGGTGTCTTTTATCGTAATCTCAGTTTTTGGACGCTTGGACATTAGTTTTAGGTTCCCTAAGATTTCGTAATGGATTCGGTTGAGAACAAGGATGATTTCGCAGCTGAAGTTGACAATACTGAGATATGCCCGAATCCTACATGTGCTCGAGTAATTCCTGGACTTAGGCAAATCTGTAAAAAATTTCAGTTAGAACTGTTTGAGGTAAAATGCGAGAGGAGTTCCTTTAAGGGTAGATGGCAAAAGAATGAGGAGAAGGTTAAAGCTCAGAAATTAGACATAGTGATATATAAGAAACTTGCAACTGAGAACGCTTATCTGTATGACAACGCCAAGCTAGAAATAGCTGAGCTTAGTAAGCAGATAGATGACCTTAAGCATAAAAACAATGAGTTGCAGGTTAAACTTGATATGAATCAAATGAGGAGCAAAAGAATGCTTGATGCTGGAAAGGAATTGTCACATGCTGTTGTGACTGGTCAAGTTGGGAAACACACACCTGGATTTGGGTCAGAAAAGACTGATAAGGCCTTGGCTGCAAACAACATTATTCCTCTACCAGTTCCCAGAGACATTATAGGAATACTTCTTAGTGAGGATCAAGTTGAACGAACCAAATCTGATTATAAAGAAGCTGCTCCTCCTATTGATAGTGTCTTGGTTGGAACTACACCAATGACTCAAGAAGAAATTGACAATGAGACAAAAATGACTTATGGTGAAGGGAGAATAGAGGACGTATCAAGAGATGATGCTGAGTGCCAGGAGTATAACAGATGTCACAACTCTAAGTCTGATGAGGCTGGGATAGAGTTGAAACCATACCCTGAAATTGAAACCCCATACTTCAAGGTAATTGACAAAGTTGAAAGGGAAAAGGTGATCCTGACGACACGGCCTGAGGGGAAGATCTTTATGACATCTGGATCAATGTTTGACCAAGAACCAGATGTAGGATATGAATTACCGTCCTTCTCCTCCAAGTTTAAGGGAATAACTGATGGCAGTGATCGGTGAAGCTAAAGTTGAGAAGCCAAAGATCACCATCAAGCATATGAGCATGAAACCAACAGCTGGAGTGAAGAATGAAAAACTCAAGGGAGTAGCTGTGTCTCCCATTTCTTCAGTTGGATCATGCAGTTGCTGTTGTAATTGCAAGAATGGTGCTTCAACGTCAAAGAATCAAGGAAGCATAAAGACGGTAAAGACAGGTTCAACACAGGCTTCGAGGATCCAGCAGAAAGTCAAATCTGGAGTTGCAGACAAAGCAACGAAGCAGACACAAGGCAAACCAGCTCCGTATCAGCCACCAAAGACGAATGGGTACACGTCTGACTTCTATCTAAAGAAGCAGACTTGCTTTAATTGTGGCATTGCTGGTCATATTGCTAGAAACTGTCTGTATCGCCCCTATGAACCCTATTATCCGAAAACTCCAAGGGTTTCATCTCAGGAGTCTGTGAAGTCTAAGCCGATGATGGTGCAAAAACCTAAGGCAATGAAGACTGTTACTCCTAAGGTTAAACCCTCTGATCAACATTGGGGTGCTGCCAAAGCTGAAAGAAAATCTTCAAATCAAAACGTACAACAGCTTTCCAAGTTACCAAAATTTTCAGAAAAAGGTGATGAAACCATTTTCAAAACAACCAAGGTCTGAAAAACCCAAAGTTACCCCTCCCAAGGTAACTAAAACTGTTTTAAAAAATGAATCTAAAACGAAGAAGGTTGAAATACCTAAAGTCACAGCTCCAAAGGTGACTAAAACAAAAACTGTTTTGAAAAATGAAACTAAAATGAAGAAGGTTGAAATACCTAAAGTCACAGCACCAAAAGTGACTAAAACAAATGTTAAATCACCTGGAACTTGGAAACCTAAAATCAAGGCAGCTCCATCCCAACTTCCTGATTTCTCAAAGGGGATGTTCTTACAAGAAGTATCCTTTATTGATTCCTCAGGTGTACCCAGAAAAACAATGGCCTGGGTACCAATGGCTAACTAATCTCTCACTCTGTGCAGGAACGATCATGGAGGATTAACACTAACGTTTTTATTACTAATTTGTTTGTTGATAAGTGATTGTTCCAGGCACAGTTTAGGAGACGTATCTTCATGTTATGTCAAGTAATCTATAAATGGAAGGTATGTCTCATTGAGAGGTAAAAGGTCACAGAAAGGTACTGTTCTTAACTTGTTTGTGTGAATGAGAGGCGGCAAAGGCTGTTTTGAGTCAAACCAAATTTCCTAAAATTTTCACTTGGTGATTGATTATGTGTTTGACTTCAAATGCAATGAAGTGTGCATGTCATGAAACCCAATTTTCAAAAATTTTCAAATCAATACTTTGAAAGTTAGCTTGGCCAGATATCTTCAAAATTTTGTGTTTTGTTCCTTTAAGTGTGTTTGTGTGTTTTATTTTTATTTAAAAAAAATGAAAAATGATGTTTACAAGATTGTGACATTAAAAATCAAAAAGCAAGGGGAAGAAATGTAAAGATGAAGAAAAAGTTGACCCATCAAAAATAGTGTGCTTTTCAATTTTTAATTGTTTGTGCCTTGTTTCTGAAAAGTTTAGGGGATGTAAAAATGAATGTTCGGGTTGGAGATGGCTGACACGCGTAAGGCGGAAGTGAAAGGCAAGCTCCACGGTGATATGCTCGGTAGGCTCGACCTAAACTTATGACCTCCAATGAAAGTGCAGTGATCTTAAAAGATATACTATGTTTAGTTTCCCATCCTAGGTTGCATGGTTTAAAAGACTGAGTCCCGACAAAAACGGGTTGAGAGTGGTAGTTATACCTAGTATTCACTCTCCCACACGCCATGTTTCTGCTGTTATGACTACACCACATGATAAAAAGAAAAGAAAAAGAAATGAAAAAGAAATGAAAAAGAAATAAAAAAATGATGAGAAAGATAAGAAAATGAAAAAATAATCACTCAGTTGGTCTTCTTTGCGTGCTTAGCGGCCGACCTGATCACCAACTGATGGTTAATGAAAATAAGTGGTAGTCATAGCCGTGGTGCATGGTTCCTCAAGTTGGGGGTTTGTGAATCCTCAATAAACTCTGAGGTTGGGTAGGTTTTGCTGTGTACGTTTGGGTGTGGGGACAATTAAACATGATGGTAATATTGTACTATATTAAGCATGACGCATTCGGTTGGGATTAAACGGGTTTGAGTTTAAAGCGGACAAACATACCGGCAATCACCTGGACTAGCTGAGTAACTAAAGCTGAAAAGGGTTCTTCAGTCAGATTCATACGGTTTGATCCCTTGTAAACTTTCTCATGTTTGGTTTTTGTAAGTATTTGTTTGTTTTTATCTTTCGTGTGTGAGTTGTTAAGTTCTTTTTGGTGTGTTTTCGTCTTGGCCAGGTTGATTTGAGAAGTCAAAATATGTTTTTCAAGGGTTTTAATGCATGACAATATGCCCCCGACAGATCTTGCCAAATTTTTAGGGGAAGGAGTATGGGATAATAAGTATTATCCGAAGGGAACTCGAGGATGATACTTATTATCTAATGGAAAAGACTTCCTCCGTCAGATCTTGACAAATTTTAGGGGAAGGAGGGAGGATAATGAGTATTATCCGAAAAGACTTCCATAATACATAGTATCCGAAGGGAACTCGAGGATAATATGTATTATCTCAGGGGAAGTCCTTAGCTGAGGGGAAGTTATCAGCTAAGGGGAAGTCTTTAGAGGTCTTTGGGTTTAGGGGAAGTTTTATAGAAAACCCGTAATCTATATTAGGGTTTTTGGTTAAACTTATGTTAATTTGAATCAACTGAACAGATGATAATTACCTTCTAACCCAAAGACCAGTCATCAAATGTCTAGTGGAGTATATTTTTTCAAATGTGTGTCAGACAGGTTGATGATAGAAAGATGCTGCTGCTGCTCAAAGTTAAAGAACCAGCCGGACAAGACTACCATATGAATAAGCAAGTGTTCAGGGGAAGTTGTTGGGTTCTTTACAAGCTTCTAAAAGTTTATCAAAGAAGATGTTCATAAGTTTAGGGGAAGCTGAAGATTTCAAGTCAATCTTTGAAAAAGAAAATGATACAGAGAGCAGTCAGAGTTCATGAAGTTTGAAGTTCAACAATCAAGTTCTTCAAAGTTAGGGGTTTTCAAAATTTCAACCCTCTAATATTTGGAGATTCAAGACAGTTACCGAAGATTCAGCAAGAACCAGTTCTTTCAAGAAGCAAGTCAATGAGAGTCCTCCATTTCATTGCTTGTTCATTTCAAGAAGTTCACGCTGATGCTGATCAAGAGAAAGTCCCAAGTGCCCGTCAAGAAACCCAATGAAGATTTTTGCGGAAAGAATCTTCATCAGCATCTATGCCAGCCAGTCAAATAGAATAATTTCAAAGATTGAAGACGGATTAATATCACAAGCCTAGGGGAAGATTGTAGAGGCTAGATTATGAGGCTTGTAATATTAAATATGTTGGGCTGGGCTTAGAGGGTTTATTTAGAATCATAGGCTAGTTTGATTATTGTTTAGGCTAGTTTATGATTGGGCTTGGGTTTATTATTGGGTTTATGATCCAAAAGGGGCCCAATAGTAAACCCAATGGGGGTCTATATATAGATCACTTGACCTCCTTGTCTAGGGCTGCTAGTTTACGATCCAGAGAGAGAAGCAAGAGGTGTTTACGATCCATTGGTGTTCACGATCGTAAACCCGAGAGAGAGGTGTTTACGATTTGTGTTTTGTACCCGACAAGTTTACTTGTGTGCAAAGATCAAGTTTTTATTGTTTATATCATCGTATTCTCGTGTTCTCTTCATCTTTCTTCTTGAATCAATCACCTACGAGGATTCCGCACTCGTTTGTGATTAAAATATCGTGTTCAGGAGTTTTTCAGTACCTACAAACCAGCAGGGGAACAACCCTGTGTGCCGAATTATTTTATTATGAAAATTATCTTTTTAAGGGACTAAGGTCCGTTTCTTCCGTGCACCGCTCTCACGCATGCCTGACCGACCTAACCTGAGCCAAGTTCACAAACACATACCATCTCGGCTTCCGTGAAGTGACAAAATATTACCAACCCCTATTCCCAACCAAATACTTTCAGCCCGCACTTGCGTGGTCAGTCGAGTTTGCTTACATAGACATAAGGACCTTGAACGTATCATGTAGCATGGCGCATGAGTCACCTTTCGGATCATGCATCGTCTCCCGACCGGGTGTCACATATCCAACCTTTGGGATTTCGACTCCCTAAATGGTCTGTGATACGTGAGCACGTTTGGTTCAGAAAATCAATAATAAACTTTCAATAAAAAGGGTTTTCACAAAGTCCTTAGACACATCTTAAACAAGCTTATAAAGCCTTTAACTAACCCACCAAAGGCTTATTACTTCCCAAGTAAGTATAAGATTTTAGCCAAACATGGCTTTAAAGATTTGCTTAAGAGAAGAAGAAAGATTCATAGACAAATACTTTAAAAAAAGTACTTAAGTTATATTTCTTATAAACTTGACTTATAAAACATAGAAACACCAAATGGCTCAATACAAGTGGGAGAAAGGAAAGAATTGAGCAAAGTGGAATGAAGGCTTTGGGGGTATTTATAGGCGGATTCTGGAGTTTGGCACGGGGCGTGCCAACAGGGGCACGCGGAGTGCTGGGTCAGGCCGGAGATTCTCAATCTCCTGTGTCAGTTAGCACGGGGTGTGTTTCTGTTGGTACCGGGCGTGCTTAGTTTGGCACGGGCCGTGTGGTACAGAATCGATTCAGATGCACGGGGCGTGTCGTATCAGAAGGCTTTTAGACCGATTTTTAAGTTTGGCACGACCCGTTCCATACTTAGCACGGGGCGTGTTGAACTGAATCATGCCATTTTGACCCCAAATCTTCTTCCTCTCGTCGAGATACTCAAAATTCACTATTTATGGACCCCGTAACTCATTTTCTAGCTCGAGATATGCCCCTGCTAAGTTTGATGCGGTTGCTGAGCAGACCATCGACTTCTAGCAGTTGTACTTTGATATGTGGTTGAGTCTTGGGGTTACTATTTTGTCTTGGCTCGAATGAAGGTCGTATGAGCGCATCATGTCCATCTTGCAAGGTCAGAGATCGGTTCTTGGCACAAAATCACGAAGTCTTCACATTTTCTTCATTTTTGAGCGTTTCTGACTTCTTTTGTGATTTTTACCTGGATTACACTGAAAAACTAAAAAGTAAACAATATAACACTATTTTGATAATAGTTAGTCAGATATAACCCGAAATGTGAGGAATATTTGATATAAAAATTATGTATAATTTAGCGCATATCAATAGTCAAGGAACACACAACGAGTTAATCGAGGGGATAGCTTATGGGGCCAGGTGGATGATTGGTTTGGGTAACACACGCATCCGAACACGCGAAGGTGGTCGTAAGACGGGTGCTAGAGATAGAGTGCCAACATTGGTGTGGCATTTTGAAGGACCTTGGTGGGTAGTATGTCGTGGAGATAGACAGCGGTGTGAAGGGCTTCGACGCAATACGAGGGTGGGATTGATGCATGTTTCAAGAGGCAAAACATTATTTCGTTGAGTCGACGTATCATGCGCTCCAACTTTCCATTTTGCTATGAAGTATGTGGGCATGAGAAACGAAACTGAAGGTCATTGGAGGAGGTGAAGTTTTTAAAATTCATGTTGTCAAATTCCCCACCCATATCACATTGAAAAGATTTTATGTTGCATTGAAATTGAGTTTTGACAAAAGCATGAAATTGAGTAAACTTAGAATATGTTTCAGATTTAAACTTTAATGGGAATGTCCAAGCATAATGTGCAAAGTCATCAAGAAGTACCATATAATATTTGTACCCGTTATTACTCGTAATAGGGGAGGTCCATAAATCACACTGAACTATGTGAAAAGCCATAACGGTATTAGACAGTGAAATATTAAATGGCAAACCTTTATGTTTTGACAATTGACAAGAATTGCAAACAAATGAAGTACTAGTTTTATTCATGGAAATAAAATGCAACGAACAAAGATGCTCCATAACTTCAAGTCCTGAATGGCAAAGACGATCATGCCACGGAGTAGTAGAAGATGTAGCAAAAAGTGAAGATGTGGGTGCAGAAGCATTGGTGGAAGCGGTGATAGGGTATAGGTGGTCGGAGCTATTGTGGTGGGTCAAAATCCTCCCTGTATGTACCTGGAAGGATCTTACTACTGCATGATTCGGTCAATCGATGAACAAGAACGTAAATAAAGGCTTGGCTTTATTGATTCACTAAGAGTTGATTACACAGAGTTTTTAAAGAGAGAAACACACAGTTGAGAATGACTGAAATGACAAAACCGATGAACTCTCTCTAACACGAACTATTTATACTAGCAACATACTGGCCGGCATACCAACTGGCGGACCAACTGGTACGGGCGTACCAATGGTACGGCGGACCATATGGTACAACCACCATGGTATGTTGACTCCCCGACTCACATAGACGCTCTAATCTAGATACAATACACGAGACACAATGCAGCATATGAATATGCTCTAACAAACTCCCCCTTAACGTGTAGTGTATCTATTCTAACTAAACTTCAGTCTTCAGTCTTCAGCATCACTGCGTCCGATCTTCAACTTAAAATTTTGTCAGAAATAGAACTTGCATGGTTAGATCACTCTTGAATAATCCTTGATCTTCAAGATCCACTTGTGAAGTATACTTCATACTCCCCCTTTCACCATGCTTGAGTCTTGTCATACAGAACCTGCAATTTCAGAAGACAGAAACACGACTTTTTTTTTCTTTTGAAAATTAATTTAATCTTGGCGCAAAACTTCTCTTCGAGAATCCAAGATATAGTTTTGAAATCATAATTTTGTATTTTGTATCGATCGGTCGAAAACAAATAAGAAACAAAATCTTTTTGGTTTTTTTGAAACTTTATATTAAAACACATCGAAAATCTTTTTGGATTTTTCTAAGATTATGCTAAAACACACCTAAAATCTTTTTGGATTTTTCAGATATGAAACATAAATGCAATACAGAAATGAAACACTGAATCACACACTATTTTTGTCTTTTGCGAGAAAGATCACAACTTGGGATCATATTGAACATAACACGCTGAACTACACTTCAATTTCAATTACTTTAGCACACAAGTCATGTCGATTACCGGTATAATTTGTCCATTTTAAACTTAGGCAAAATCATACTCATAACATCTGGATATGTTATTGTATTGATTAGATTGCTTTGACCAGTGTACCCCACACTATCAGACATACTCAGATATGTATTTGCTTATCACACTTTGTGACTTCACTTGTGATTTAACACATAGTGATTATATTCATGATGTCGTTAACTGTGTTCCATGCAAAAAGAAATAAGAATGTTAAATCATCTACCTTAAGGTCGATCTTTCGATACACAGATAAAGCCTCAGATTTAACAAAATAAGAAAATAAAAACAAGTTGAAATTGTACAACCCAACAACTATCAGGTCGGTACTCCCGTACAAGCAGAGAATGTCCGATGAGTTATACGAAACACCAAAGAAAATAAAGCAGAACGTCAAACGAACAACAATCAGGTCGATCTTTCGATACGCAAAGAAAGTTCGATCGTTTGACAAAATAAAGAAAATCAAACAAGTTTAAATCTTTGCAAAATGAACACATGTATACACAGTGACTTCTCATTTTTCTTTTTCACATATCTTTTTCTTGATATCTTGAAATATGCATCAAGATGTTGTCCACTTGGTCAAGCATTAGTATTTAATGTATATCATATCTGAATACTTTTTGATTTAATGTCGAGCCTACCAAGCACATTAAACAATGATCTTGTGGCATTTTCATCTATTTTATCCATAAGTTAGACACGTAAGCCAATGTACCATCATTTCCCAATTATGTCGGATACAATTTTTCATTTTTCAATGTTTTTGTACTTTTCTGTTTTTCTATGTTTTTGTAATTTTCTGTTTTTCATTGTTTTTGTATTTTTCTGTTTTTCTCCCCCTTAAAATGAAAACTCTATTTTCGGATTTTTCATTTTAACAAAAACACAAAGACACTATTTTTGGTTTTTCAATTTTCTCCCCTTAAACTACATATGGAATGTAAAAGAAAGAAAATTAACCTTTCAATACTGATACCATTCAGTTTTTAATTTTCGGAAAAACTTTTAGTTTTGTAATATGAAGCATTCAATTTAAGTTACGCAGGAAATGCCACTATCAGCATCTGCTTGAAGCGTGAACTTCACAATCACCCACAGGTCTTCTTAAAGAAACCTGCACACTAGATTTAAATGATTAGTATACAAATGACCCGAAGCACACAGCTTTTGGTCGACCAGTGTCTTTAGTAAAATCATTTGCAGCTTTATAGACTGACTTAGGTCGCCACTGCATTTTAGGTTTTTTAGTTTTTAATGAGTTCTTGCCAGTTTATGAACTATCCACACTTGAATCATATTTAAAAAACTTTTTCTTTAGAGATTTAAATGACGTGAATGTAGACTCACTAAAAACTCTGCCAAATAAATCTATGAATGTGGCAAATTTATCAGAATATGATTTCTTAGCCATTTCAGGACAATTTTGTGCCATGTGGCCTTTTCGACGACATTGATAGCACAAAAGATAAGACCGCTTTGGCTTATTTTTGTCCTGTAAAGCATCACAACCATAATCAGAATCAAACTTATCATAAAAATCAATAAATGCTTGAAGCCGATTATTGTGCACCCATTTGGAAGTAGGACTTCGAGGAGTAGTGTTTGAACCAGATGAAGAAGACTCTTTGAATTGTTGTCCAACTTTTGATAAACTTTCAGAAGACTTCTTCTTTTGTTGTTTACTCCCGAAACCTTTTTCTATTGTAGATATGAAAACCTGTGGCAAATGATAAATTTGATCGAGATTGGTATCCTTCTTTTCTTTAGGAACCTTCTTTGGCATATTCTTCTTGGCTTGCTTTTCAACTTTCTGATTTTTACTACCCAAACCGGAATGTTTGTACCCTGGTAGCTTTGATAATTCGACGTGTGAATTAGAAGAACCAGCTTGAGCAACCTGAGTGAATTTAGCTTTAATACCCTTCATGTTGTTAGCTGTAACTAACTCAGCAGACACTTTTTCTTCATTCAATTGCTTCTCATCTTTTCAATGACCCTGTCAAAACAAATCTCTTCTCCTTCCAACAAAGTACTTCTAGACACAAATTTAGATGTCGATTTATCAAACAAACTTTCCTCTTGATCCACTTTCTTGTTAAATGGTGACTTTTTCTTTTTGTCAAATTTATCAGTAGCAAACTCAGAGTAATCTC
>JBCNJP010000003.1:43370708-43415574 GCA_039602395.1 Deinandra increscens subsp. villosa | reverse complement strand
AAAGTTGGGAAAGAAGAATGCAACTCTTGTGGAAGATTCTGAATTATTGTCTGGAGAAATTATAGTCCTCAAGAAAGATTTGGAAGAATTCCAGAAGAGATATTATGAATTGGTCCATGTTCATGACGATGTTTTGAAAGAAAATAGTCAACTGGCTGAAGCATGTGAAAAAGCTAAGGCTGAAGCATTAGATGCTGCTCAAGATTTTGAGAATTTTTTTGAAAATAGTTATCCGGTTCAACAAAAGTATGAAAAGGACTAATGCTCTTGTGATTGAATCGGCGGCTACCATTGAGAAACTTCAGAAAAAGATCTCTATGCTTCAAGATGAAAATGTTCTTTATCGTGATAAAAAATGAAGTTTTGATTAAAGATGTTGAAATTTACAAGAAGAAAAGAGAAAGTGTTCTTGAAGAATTGTTTGCTGAATATGAGATTCGTAAAGTGCAAACATATGAATATGATGAGCTCAATGCAAAGTTTATCAAGTCACAAAAAGAAGTGTTTGATGCTCAACAAAAAATATCTGAATTGAAGTTGGAATTTTTGGAGTTGCAAAGGCAAGTAAAGAATTGCAATTTGTCACCGACACTGCTAAATTTCTTATATAAACAGGATCGAAGTGAGGATAGTTCTAAGAAGGATGATATTCACATGGTTCCTCAACCGGTGGATTTATCTGAGATTACGTCTGCTCCACTTGATCCTAAAGACGAATTGCATGAATATTCGAAGTTTGCCATTGCATCCAAGAAGAAGAAGTCAAAATCTAAGAAAAAGGAAAAGTTTTTTGAGTGAAACTCCGAAGTTTAGCTCAAAGTCTATTTTTCTAGAAAATGAACAAGTTTTTGATAAAAATGGTTCAAGTACTTCATCTGCAACTGAAGAAGACAAAGTTTTGGTTGAGAAGAATAAACTGAAAGACATCAAAGATAAATTCACTAGAGAAGCTAAGGGGAGAGAAGCTTTTGGTTCTTCTTCAAGTTTTTCAAAGATACCAGGTTTCAAGCACAAAGGCTTGGGTTATGAGGTCAAGGAAGCACCGATTCAAGCTAAGAAGCCAGAAAAAGCTAAGCAGAATTCAAAAGTTAAAGTTCCAAAGAAATCACCTTCTCTGAAAGAAAAATCTTCTTATTCTGGAAGGTCATCATCTTCAAGGAGTCCATCTCCTAGGTATGATTCTTATGATGATTTCTTTGATAACTTTGATTCTGAACATTCTTCTGGTATTCAAAATTCAAAGAATTTTTCAAATGTGCTTAAATTTCGAGAAAGACTTTGTTATGCATGTCGTCAACCTGGACATCTTGCTACTGATTGTCCGACGACTGCATATATCCATAACACGGCTAAGTATGTGGATAACAAAGGTCAAATTTTTGACGAACCATGGTCTCCAACGATCAAATCAACTCGTAAGTCGTCTTGGTCTACACTAAGTACGCCAGTTGATACTAATTCTGGTTCTGATCAAAAATCAAAATCTTTCAAAATATGGAAACCAAAAATTGTTTCCAAGGCTAACAATGACTATGTGGAAGACACCGCGTGACCCAATGCTGTTGAACTGGGTCGATCCCAGAGCAACTAATGTTTTACTTGGTGTCAGCAGGTATTTCAGGAAGACCTTTCGGTGATTGGAAAATTGCTGATTGTGAAATATCTGTGATAACTTAAATTGAATTTCCAAATCAATCTTGTTTTCAAAAATGCTAAACAGCAGGTATTCGTGTTGGTTGATCAATTTCTGTTTTGTTTTTTACTCCATCTCATTTTGAGGGGGACTTTGTTTTTGCCAAAATACAAAAATAGTGTGTTGTTTTTCAAATGTTAAAAATGAAAATCTATAAATAGAGTTGTCATTTTTAGGGGGAGGGGAGAATTTGAAAAGACAAAAACATTAAAAATGCAAAAATCCAAAAACATTGAAAAATGAGAAATTGTATCCGACATGATTGGGAAATGATGGTACATTGGCTTACATCGTCTGGCTCATGGATAAAATTGATGAAAAATCCATAAGACCATTTGATCGATGTGTAAGGTAGGCTCGGCAAATCAGAAAGTATTCAAATGTGATATACACTAAATCTGATGCTTGATTTAGTGGACAACATCTTGATGCATATCTTACGACATATCAAGAAAAAGATATGTGAAAAATAAATTGAGAAGTCACTGTGTATACATGTGTTCATTTTGCAAAGATTTAAACTTGTTTGATTTTCTTTATTTTGTCAAACGATCGGACTTTCTCTGCGTATCAAAAGATCGACCTGGTCGTTGTTCGTTTGACGTTCTGCTTTATTTTCTTTGGTGTTTCGTATAACTCCTTGGACTTTCTCTGCGTGTCCACAAGACCGACCTGATTGTTGTTGAGTTATACAATTTCAACTTGTTTTATTTTCTTATTTTGTTAAATCCGAGGCCTTATCTGCGTATCGAAAGATCGACCTTAAGGTAGACGATTTAACGTTCTTATTTCTTTTTGCATGGAACACAGTTGACTATATCATGTATACAATTATTATGTGATAAATCACAAAAATGTGATAAGCAAAACGTATCTAGGTATGTCTGATAGTGTGGGGTACACTGGTCAAAGCAAATCTAATCAATACTTTAACATATCCAGATGTTATGATTATGCCTGAGTTTAAAGTTGGACAAATTATATCTGCAATCGATATGGTTTTTGTGCTACGATGAATCGAAATTGAAGTGTAGTTCAGCATGTTATGTTCAATATGATCCCAAGTCATGATCTTTCTCGCAAAATACAAAAATAGCGTCTGATTTTGCATTGCATTTATATTTCATATCAGAAAGTACCCAAAAAAATTTAGGTGTGTTTTGATATAAAGTTTCTAAAAATCAAAAATATTTTATTTCTTATTTCCTTTCGATTGATCAACACAGAATACGAAATCAATTTCAAAATCAAAATCATGATATCTTGGAGTCTCGAAGAGATGTTTTGCGCCAAGATTATTTATGTTGGCAGGTTTCGAAGTGGAAAGAGAACATCACAACTTCAAGTCTTATGAAGATTGTTGATAAAGAGATTACACACGATGTAATATTAAGTATTCCAGATTGAACTCATCGTCAAGTTGAAGGAGAATTTGATTGAAGATACAAGATACAAGTTTTAATGAAGGAATTGATACTGCACATGCCGAGGGGGAGTTTGTTAATACCTAGTTCCTGATCTTCATGAGAAGTATCGAGTACAAGACAAAGATGGTGCAAGATTGATTCTTGGCGAACCGTGGGCGAACTCCAAGTTCGGACACCGGCGAACCTGGTCCGAACCTGAGGTTCGGCCCATCGTATTTCTGCACTATAAATAGCTGTCTTGTATAGAGATTAAGTACTTCTTGGTCATATCTTGTATGTGAACTCTGTGGTGTTTCTCTATGATCAAATACAAGTCTCATTGTATTTACTCTTGTGTTCACTCATGTTTTACATTGATTTCAATACGATTGAGTAGACGATCATACGCTCACGCATTTTCATTTAGCATCTGAAGCTTTTAAATTTATAGTACATGATTTACTTGACAACTACCATTTCACCACATTACACGGGCAAGTGCACCCATCGTGAGCAGTATAGTAGTGGTAAGGTCGGGGTCGATCAGGACACAATGGAAAATGAGAGCTCCCAATACTCAACATTTGTTTACATTTAACCAAATTCTGTCTTTAGGGAAAATAGTTTTTTAGTATATATATAGATAAAATGGATCTTTAATCTCAAGTATGATAGGGATAATATTGATTGGAGTAACAACATTGAAAACTTATAATCAAATTGTGATTTATAACCTTACCTCAAGATTGTTCACTGACAGGAAGTCGACCGCCTTTCGGCCGACGTGGTCAACCACCATCCAACTGCTAATCGTCTGCGAGGAGTACGAATGCCGAGGGAAGGTGTTGTCAGTGATCAAATGAAGTGGTATAATTCCACTTAGTCGTAGGGCTCCTTGGTCGGGCAACCGTTATGCTCACCATCATGAACCAGCAGGGGAACAACCCTGCGTGCCGGATTATTTTATTATAAAAGTGATCTTTTTTAAGGGACTAAGGTCCGTTTCTTCCGTACACCACTTTCGCGTATGCACTTCCGGCGTAACCAGAGCCAAGTTCACAAACACGTACCTTTCAACTTCCGTGAAGTGACAAAATCTAACAAAACCACATTCCCAACCAAATACTTTCAGCTCGCACTTGCGTGGTCAGCCGAGTTTGCTTACATAGACATAAGGACCTCGAACGTATCATGTAGCATGGGGCACAAGTCACCATTCAGATCATGCATCGTCCCCCGACCGGGTGTCACAGGTCCGGCCTTTGGAATTGCAACTCCCCAAATGGTCTGTGATACGTGAAGCACGCTTGGTTCAGAAAATCAGTGATACACTTTCAATAAAAAGGGTTTTTAAAAAGTCATTAGACACACCTTAAAATTGTGTTGTAAAAGCAACTTGAAAACTTGTTAAAAGCATGTTATCTCCAATGAAGTGTAAGAGTTTGGCCAGTCATAGCTTAAAGATTTGCCAGTTAGTAAAAGAAGACTTCATAGACAAAATACTTTCATTTACTAAACTTGTTGTGTTTCTTACAAACCTTACATACTTCAAGATAAAAAGGAACCAAGTGGCTCGTTAACTAATCTAAAAGTGAGGGAGAGAGGAAAGAATTGATCAATTTGTGAAGTGGAGGAAGGCAAGCTTTTATAGGCAAAATTTAGAGATCGGCACGGGGCGTGCCTTGTCAGACGATCAGACTTTTGTCTTCTTCTGTGTCAGCGGCACGGGGCGTGTTAGGTGGGGCATGAACCATTCCATGTCAGGGAGGTCAGAGGCATGGGTCGTGCTGCTCAGAAGCCAATCGGGGTCGGGCACGGGGCGTGCTTCATGGCGCACGGGCCGTGCTAGAGCAACATTTTCCAAACTCTTACATTCTCTTTGCTTTTTCTGCTAGATAATGCTCCTTTTTGTATTTCAGCTCTAGAAAACCTAAAAAACTAAAAAGAAAACAAAATTGCTTTGTTTTGATGTTAGTAACTAGCTTTTGTCCCAATTTGTGAGGATATTTCTATCATTAAATATTTATATTTTAGTGTACATCAAGCACAATGCGGGCAGCTGATTGTTTACCGATGGCAAACTCCTTTGGTGCAGCAGCCTCAAACCTGAGCCGCTACTCAACCAATTTCTGCTCATAGTGACGAGTTTTTCCTTCAGCTATCTCCCCCTAGATATGGATGGTATCCCTGGCCTCATCTAGCTCCCTCTGAACCGCTGCCAGCTTGGCTTCAGTTTCCATGAAGGAAGCGCTGAAGTGCGCAAGACCCTACAAGAAAAAACAAGAATTAGGAATCTCAGCCGGGTGCCGGATGCCGGACGCCATTAGTGTTTGGGAATCCTAAGGTACGACTTACCAGTTTTTTCATTGTTTGTAGGCTAAGAAGCTTGTTGCTGGTCTCAGCAGGGCCTAGTCCCTCGAAGCTTTCCAGGTACACGATGTTTCAGAGGTCTTCCTCTTCTTGCCTTGGGTCTGCTGGTAGGCGGCTTGATACAGGACACAGGTTCAGCCTTCTCCTCTTTCACCACTAGGAAAGAGCTCAAGTCATCAAGGGAGAATTCCGAACCAGATTTGGGGACTGAAAGCATAAATACAAAGGAATGTTAGTAGGAGGAAGCCCATGACTGTAAACAGAAAAACTTTAAGAATCCAAACACATACCAGACATCTTAGCTTCAGTGTGGTCAAGGGAATAGCTATGTTCACTGGTCGCACACTCAATAGCGAATGTTCTTTCGGCAGCTGGAATCTCCAGGAATCGAGTGAGCTTCTTAACAGAGTTGTCGCCAACAGAAACGAGCTTCTCAAACTTGGGAGCTGCAAAAACACAGGAAAACAAAAATAAATCAAAATCAGCGTTTCACAGGATTCTCAGTTGAGTTATATAGGGAAAGATGAAGAGAATAAGCTTAACAATCCGGGTATTTATGGGGAATCATGATGGCAATCAAATCAAATGGGAAGCCGTGAAAAACGTCATATCGCAACCATAATTACCATCTTGACGCCGTTAGAAAGAGGGTTTTCGAATCTCGACAGTTGTAAATTTTATCTACAACTACCGAGATTCAGGGGAAATTGTTAGGGGTTGATTTTCAGGATGCTTAACGGGAAGCTCAGACAGTCAAGGAATCCTAAGATAGCGTGGGAATCCTACTAGTGCAGGTATCCTGAATATTTGATGTTCAACTAACATCTATTTTTCCTTGTGTTTTATTACTTGCAGGGACGTTAGAGACTTAACTAACTCCAGTAGAGTCGGCATCGTTAACGAAGAACGTGGACTAAACGGATGGAACAAGCTTCAACGGCCAAATATAAGTGGAGAACGAGATCCCAAGAATCCTGGATAGTTAGTTAGCATTGTAACTATTATATAATCAAGGACTCGATCGGTTTAGGGACACACAACTCGTACACACTATAGCCCTGATAGTACTGAATCATTGTAACACTTAGTCCGATCGATCAATCCTCCAAAACACTTTTATTATTCAATTTCTTATCAATAAAAGTGCTAAGCAGCAAGCTCTTTAGGCTGGCTCCCGAGGTTTTTTTTGCCAGGATTCCTAGGGGCAACTCAAAGGATTCTGGATTTTCCCTCGTTACATCCTTGTGTCGATTTCTATAATTTAGCATATTGTAATTCTAACCTTAAAGCACACTACCTCACAATAGTAATCTTTAAGAAAACAGAAATATTACAAGCTTCGAGTTCCCAAGAACAAGCTAAGATTTCAAAAAACAATTCACCTAGTTGCAAGGGCCTTTCTAATCAGTAACCAGAAAGGCCCATTGAAGCTCGCCACGGCTCCAATACGGTCATCACAGACCCAGTCATGGCAAAACCCACCAATGACTCACCCTCAATCTCAACGGCTCCCACTTACTCGTATCACCGGATCCAGAGACTTTAGAGGAAAGAACACTCTCCAATATCAGCAAGTATCTAGGAAAGATTTTTCACATTCGGATTATTGGTCTTCCGAACCCAACATCGATTTCAAACTATGACGGAACAATCCTCCCGCTCCCACTGTTACTAAATGCCCAACAAGGTTGAGACCTCCGAATACGCTCAAGCTAACATCCCTGAAGCTCCAGGATTCACGATTGCAAAATGAATCCACTTAGCACTAGCCGATTTAGTGAGCCAAGACTTTACTACTCAGAAGTTGGTTCATTTCTTCTAGCGATACATAAACGAGCATCTTTCCAAAGTCTAAAAAGAGATTAACCAATGCTTCATTGAAGTGGGTAAAATGAAATGAAACAAACCATAATCTTGATACCCAAGAGTCTTCATTGCATTCCACTGAGATCTAATGCATCAAACCCAGACATATTCCCAAAAACATAATTCAAATACATTTGGACGTCGACTCTAAAAAAATGTCCACACCTTTACAGCCACACCAAGTCAACTAAGCTCAGCTCACACTGTCCCAGTTACTCAAACCCATTGCTAACCAACACTCATGAGGAGAATCACAACTCGTACTAAACTAGTGAAACATCTTCACCTAGCACAAGATTCCAGATCCCTTCAAATGTCGAATCACTGATCACCACCGAACAACGAATAACATCCATAATTCTAGACCGGCTAATAGGAAAAATGTTATAGCATAAGTAGAGCTTTCACGAAACGAAAGCCGTACCAGGGATTCTATGACCGTACACACGATTAGTTAATGCAAACCCTAACTGAATGATTTTCCGAACGAGCATTAATCAACATGATTTGCCACTAATTTATTTTCCACTTGTGTCGTCAACTAGCATGTCCACTAGTTCCATTTTCTCCAATTTATTCCTCTGTTAGTACCACATCCAAGTTCCTTGACAAACCAATCAACCGAAATCTGAATTGGTTAACCATCCGATGACCACCATCCCGTCTTCAGCCATAGCAATGACAAATAAGAACAAATCGAAAACACTGAACAGACATAGCAATGGCACGGGCCTGAACTTAACAATTGTTCTACTGAACACTGTAAATCAAACCGGCCCGCTCCTACAAAACCTTGTAGCAAATCAAACCTGATGAAACAAAAAGTCTCGCCCGA
Source organism: Deinandra increscens subsp. villosa (assembly GCA_039602395.1). Lineage (NCBI taxonomy): Eukaryota > Viridiplantae > Streptophyta > Magnoliopsida > Asterales > Asteraceae > Deinandra > Deinandra increscens. The sequence goes on along the minus strand of JBCNJP010000003.1, from coordinate 43,407,404 downwards.
GTAACAATGAAGTGATTATGAATGAAGCTTAGAACAAATCAGAGATTTAAATGAGACATAGAAGAAAGAGAGGTTTTATTAAGAAATGTCACATGCGATTACACATAGTTAAAGTGTAAAAGTGACAACATCCTTATCTCAGCTAACTAATCGCCTATTTATAGGATTTAAGCGGCTTTGAATCCACTTGCGTCCATCCAGCCCTTGCTCCGCAAGTGCCATTCACATGCCTATATAACATCCTCAGTGCTTGTGCCATAGTACCTGCAATATTTGACTAGGATGGGACTTAATTATGGCGGCATCGGATGGGAAACACATCCGACACCTATATAGTATCATCAAGTCCCCCTAGTCTATTAACTGCAATTCTGTCAAATAATGTTAATAGTCTATAAATCCTTTCCAATATCCAACCATCGCTACGCTTACTAATTTTGTACAGTACAACTCACTTACTTTATTAACTATCAATCATGTCAGTTTTCCCATCAAAGTTTCCTTTTTTTTTCTTTTTTTTACTTTTATTTTTATTGTCTTATAAAAACCGTTTTACCCCTGTATATATAGAAAATTACTTTAGTCTCACCATTCTGCACCCCTTCTCCTTCAAAATTTTCTACAAAAAACCTCGACCGCCATTACTCATAATCTTCAAGTTCGTGCAACGATACTCAACAGGTCAGGTTTTCCCCTTCCCCTTTTTGTTCTTATGGCATCATCTTCCACTAAATCGTCCAAGCAAGATATGCATTTACGCTTTTCTACCGTCACTTCAGAAACCCTAAGCAAGATATGCATTTACGCTCTTCCACTGAACGTCCAAGTACCATATCCCTTTATCACTCCACCCTGTGATTCCTGAAAAGAAAAGGACCATCCATCCTCTTCCCAAAAGGCAAAATAGGATTGTACTTGGACACCATAAAGTCGGTAAATTACTAAATCCCCTTTTTACCCTTCTTGATCGAAACCCTAAGGAGGTTCATATCTCTCAATGCAACCCCCTTGGCCTTGCCACTTTAAACCATTTTGAAATTTCGTGTTGTGCCTTGAATCTAACCCCAAGTTTGTTGTTATTCCGAGCGTTTTACCGTATAACCATGTCTGGAGACTAGTATACGTTTGAGAAAAGACGGTCGCTCAACCCTTTGCATGATAAGAAATTACCCAGTACTCGAAACATAACTTCATTTTTTTAAACCGTACTTGTATCCCTCAAGAAATCAAATGGAGGAAGAAAGAGGACACTGTTCGTGATGAACCTCCGAAAAAGGAATAAATCAATTCGGACCACTTTACCCTTTCATTAGCAAGTTTATCCATCCGATTGGGAAGTACCCTGAAGAAATTCTAATAGCCGCCCAAATTAGCCAACACATCCCTTACTCGCACTTGCGTCCCACCCTTCTGGTGGACGGAGTGGGAGAGTTTCCTCACCATGCACCAACTTTTCCTTTTTGTTTTTATTTGCTGAAGAAGTAACATATGAATTAATTTGTTACCTGTTTTGTTTTTTCAGAGATGAATTTGGCTAATGTATTGAAGTTGAAAAGCTTTTCTTCTGTTCAGCTCGGAAGTGCCAACCTTACCGACAATGCTACTACTCCTGCCACAAGTCCTCTTGTTACAGAAACTGTTGTGATCTCTACCCCACCATCAACTCCTCCAACTGAAGTTAATTCAACCACCTCTCCCATGGTTACACCTGAAGCACTTCCTATCCAACCTTTGCATACCAAAAGGAAGAAGCATGCGGCCAAACCTACCTAGAACCCTGCTTCAGAAGCTGAGAAACAAAAAAAAAGAACAAGGAAATCCCCTAGGATTCAAAAGACATCCAACATTGCTTCCACCATAGAGGTATTATCTGATCATTTGGAAGGAGAAATATCGGAAAACTAGGATCTTTCTGATCATGAATCCCCCATTACTCATACTCTCAGTCCTCCCAGCTTTTCCCACCTTGTTTCAGACAACTTCAATGTAAGTGATTACTTCACCAACTCCCCTTTTGAACCTTCCGATTCTCTCTCCTTTCTAATTGCAACTGACAAAGGAAAACAGGTTTCTTTTTCGAATGAAGCTCCTCCTTCAAACCCATCATCCACCCAAGTACACACTCCTATCTCCACCTTGCCTCAATCTTCGTCCTCCTTCTGTCCATTTGTCAATCCTCTTGCCGATTGGTTAAAAAAGGAAATGGAGGAAGTGTCTTCAAGGACCACTTCACAGGAACATCTAGACGAACTATTTATCCCTTCCTGTATTTTGACCAACCGAGACAATTTTTCTGACCCTATGATTGTCAGAAGCCTTTTCTTCCATCAAAGCATCCCCCCCCCCCCACATGATACCATAGCCCTTCAGGAGACCCCCACTATCGACTTTGCGGACAAGGTTATCATGAGCTATGCTGAGAAACAGAATTTGATACCTGAGCTCTACTGTCGATGGATTAATGTTGAAGCAAAGGCCGAGAAAGTCTTTCCCCTGCCGCTCCATCTACCAGAACCTTGTCCCTTCCAGGTCCACCAGCCAATGTTACCTCTCTTAAAATGGAAATCTCAAAACTCTAGCAAGAAAAAAGTTGTTGTCGAAAACTCCATGAAAAGTGCTTAAGAAGAAAACCAAACTTTGCAGAGGTCTCTAGCTGATTTGAAAACCACCACCGGTTCCACCATCGACCAACTGAAAGCTGACACTTCCAAAACCCAACTGATTCATAATTCTCTGGATGGTAATCGTACCTTATAACATATCAGTTTTATTAATGTTTTTTATTAATTATTATCCTTTCCTGCGCTTTACATAACTGAAACAGCTTAAAGCGAAGGAAGCAAATTATCAGGACCAGCTGAAGGATCTGTAGGAGAAACTTAACAAGAGCTATGAAGAATTTTCCCAGAAGCAAATAAACATTTCCGATGAGAAGGCAATGCTGCTCCACACATGCGAAGCTTTAAAACAAGAGAAAGTGTGGTTACTTACTTCTGGCATTAAGAGTTTGGCAAGGAACATCCTTTCCAGTTCATCCCTCCACAATGCGATCAGAAACATGATTAACGCTACCAACACATGTGGCTTTAACGAGGGTATAAGATCAGGTTTGCACTTTTTGTCAGGAAACGCAAATGATGCAGAGAAAGTTCCGGGTTTTGAATCTACTGCTGACAGCTCTTTTGCCTTAGCCAACCAAGCCTTTCAGGAGTTGTCTTTTCCTATCATCGAGTCACTTGCGTAATTGGTTGAAGCCCCCTCTGATACCATCCAAGTGACTCTTAACAACACTCCAGACTCCTCCATGTGTAAGTAACCATCCATCCTTCTCGTGCTTTGCTTAAGAACATATGAACTTTTCTTTTGGTGATGTTATCAGGGCATGTACCCTTGACAACCTAACTTTCTTTTGTTTTGGAAGGGTTCGTGCTGGCCCTTCTCTTGTGTGAATGAATGCTACTAGTTATGTATCCATTATTATTATTTCTTTTTTCTTCTTGAACTTTCCTAACAGATTCGCTAGTAAGGTTTATAGTTTTCAATCACTTTTTAGGACTTGGTTTAATTTTTCCTTTTCATTGAAGGATATTTATAACTTGAGCCCATTTATGGTTAGATGTATTTCACAACTTCACCTTATAAGCTCAACAGCTTCTTAGGAAAAATATTTTCCCGAATTGTGCTCAATTGAGCACCAGCATGGATGTATATTACAACTTAGCTGTTTTTTGAACTTAAACATTTTAGTCCAGGTTTAGTTTATTTAAAACTTTAACCCTTGCAATCGCAGAGAACCATTCTTTCACCTCTTGCACTTGCTTTACCTACAACTTTCATATCATATTTGCATAATCATATTATAACTACATATTCATTCATCCCATGCTATGGCATACTCTTTTTTTTTAAACAAAAACAACTAAAACATATTACATTTATGACTTATAAAAGCAATAAACTGAAATGCACAAACTTCCTCCACCTTTACATATAGTACTTCTCGAGATGAACCCCATTCCAAACCCTTGGCACTTTGCTCCCATCACTATTTCCCAACACATACGACCCCTTATCCAACACTTCCAGGATTTGGTAAGGACCCTCCCAATGTGGAGACAACTTTCCACTTGGTAATACCCTACTTGCTTCGTTGTTCCTTAACACCAAATCCCCTTCCTTGAACTGAAAAACCCTGACATTTTTATCATAATGTCTGGCCATACTCTTTTTTTATATTTTGCTTCCTGAATAGCAGCCGTCTCCCTGCGCTCTTCCAAAACATTCAAGTTTTCTCTTAACCTTTCATCATTATCACTGATTTCCATCATCGTTCTTGTTGGTACTCCCACCTCTACCGGGATAACTGCCTCTGTGCCATAGGTGAGACTAAAAGGAGTCTCCCCATTACTTGTTTTAGGCATTGTTTGTAGTGACCAAAGGACATGCGACAATTCATTAATCCATCCACCACCTATCTTATCCAACCGGGCTTTTATCCCTTCCACGATACTCCTATTCATCCTTTCAACCTGCCCATTCTCCTGAGGATAAGGTAATGAAGTATACGTTTGTACGATGGACAATTCCTCACACTAGGCTCGAAAAGGATTGTTAGCGAATTGTTTGCCATTATCCGACACGATATGTAAAGGCAATCCAAAACGACATATAATATGTTCCCATATGAACTTTTTAACTTTCTGACCAGTGATCGATGCCAGAGGCTTAGCTTCTACTAATTTCATGAAATAATCCACTGCTACTATTAAAAACTTTATTATGCCCGCTGCCTCAGGGAAAGGACCCACAGTATCAACGCCCCATTTTTGAAATGCCCATGCCGACACTACCGGTGCCATAGCATGTTTTTCCTTTAGACTTACCGGCGCATGTCGTTGACATTCATCACATTTCACTAGTTCGCTTGTCACAGTCTTGTGCATCCCTGGCCAGTAATAACCTAGTCCAACCAATTTAGTTACAACCAGTCGTGCACCCATGGGACTCCCACAAATTCCTCGATGCACTTCCTGAGTTACGTACATTGCCTCTTCCAAAGTTAGGCACCTCAACAATGGTCCCAAAAAGGTCTTCCGATACAGAATACCGTCTTGAAATTGATACTGAAATGAATTGACATATACTTTCTTGGCCTCGTCCTTCCCTTTCAGAAACACATTATCCCGAAGGTACAACAAAATAGGATCCATCCACATACCTTACGAAAATTGCACATCCAATATAGGGGACACTAAAACAGACGGCTGCTCCAAAACTTCCACCCGAATTTCCTTTACCAAATGTTTGAATGTCGTGAATGCCAACTTAGTTAACACATCCGCCTTTTTATTTTGAGTTCTTGGAACATACACTACTTCACAACTCCGAAACTCCTTTATTAACTCCTTAGCCCGAGCCAAATATAAGACCATAGTGGCCCCTTTGCTTTGTAATCACCATTTATCTGATTGGCCACAAGCAAAGAATCTACATGCGCTAACACCCTCTCAGCTCCCAACTGCTTTGCAAGACGCAACCCTGCTTTCACAGAAACTTTTCCTATAAATTGCAAAAGCCAAAACAACTTATATACAAGAAAACAAATTACAGTTTTTTAGGATTAATCGAAACCTGCCAGAAATGCCTCATACTCCGCTTCATTAATAGAAGTAGCAGAATTAAATTTTAATGAATGTGTCAATTCATCACCTTCCAGACTTATTAACATCAACCCTGCTAATCAACAAATCTTTTATCACATGCACATTTACAGTAAGGAAACACATGTTAAAATAACCAACATATCATACCTGCACCAGACCCATCACTTCCAGAAGAACCATCCATGTATAATTGCCACAAAGGCATAACCTCTTTATCTTCCATACCACAATTTTCCTCCTCCCCCTGCGGTATCTCCGCCAAAAAGTCTACCACCACTTGTCCTTTCACAGCCACCCAAGGCTTAAACATTATATCATACTGCCCTAACTCAATGGCCCATTTTACCAACCTTCCTGACATTTTTGGCCTCTTCAATATTTGATTAATGGGAAAAGAAGTAAACACTTCCACACAATGAGCTTGGAAATACCTCCTCAAATGCCTAGTCACAACTACCAATGCCAACACTAACCTTTCCAAAGGAGGATACCGTGCTCATAGTCCTTCAACACCTTACTAACGTAATATATAGGCACTTGCTTCTTAACCCTCTCTACCAAAAGGACTGCACTCACAGCCCCACCGAAGCAGAAAATATACATCTGAAGCCCTTCCCCTACTATCGGGGCCGTCAGAGTCGGAAGTATCATTAACACATCCTTTAGCTTAGAAAACGCATCCTCTGCCTCTTGCGTCCAACAAAACCCTTGCCCTCCTGAACATTCCTTTAACACTTTCATAAAAGGTAACGAAATATCCGCTTCTTTAGCCAAAAATCTGTGTAAAGCAACTATCCTCCCATTCAAAATTTGCACTTCCTTCACAGAACTTGGAGAATTCATCCGTATAATCGCATCAACCTTATCACGATTCGCTTGTATACCCTCCTTAGAAACAAGCACTCCTAAAAACTTTCCCGATTCCATCCCAAAAGAACACTTCTTTGGGTTTGACTTCCTATTAATAGAACACAACCGATCAAATGTCTCCCTTATATCACACAACATTGCTTCCTCGGTTCTACTTTTGATAACTATGTCATCTACATATGCTTCAAGGTTCATTCCAACTTGAGGTTGGAAACTTTTATCCATCAACCACTAACACGTAGTACCTGCATTTTTTAACCCAAAAGGCATTTTCTTGTAACAATAAGTGCCCTCATGCGTAATAAAGGCTGTTATATCCTCATCTTCCACTGCCATTTGAATTTGGTGATAACCCTTATACGCATCCAAAAAACACTTCCAATTATACCCCGCCAAAGCATCAAACTTGGAGTCTATTTCATTAAAGGATAATAATCCTTTGGGCAAGCATTATTTAAATACTTAAAATCTATCCACATCCGCCAAGATCCATCTCCCTTTTAACCAAAACCGGCTTTGCTAACTAGGCTGGATACTGAACCTCTCGCAGAATGCCTGCCTCTACCAACTTATCCACTTCTTCTTTCACAACCGATGCTCTCTCATCATCCATTCCCCTTTTATGTTGATGATACGGCTTTCTATCCAGAAGTACATTTAAACAATGCTCAGATAAATCCCGCGGAACACCAGTCATATCCGATGGTTCCCAAGAAAAAACATGTGCACTTCCTCTCAACAATTCAAACAACTTCTTCCTCATATCCCCTTTTACTGCTAACCCCACCTGTATTTTTTGATCCGAAAACTTCCTATTGACACCCATCTGTCAGACAAAATTTCATCCATATCACCCCCTTGAGCATCCTTTCCTGACGTAATATCATCATCCTTTGCAGCTCGTACATCCATTATACTTACATATGCATCTCCCAAGGGCGTAGGGAATCGCAACATACCATGCACCGCCAAAATTACAGCTCCCAACTTTCGCAAAGCAGGCCTCCCAAAAATTACATTATGCACCGACGTAGCCCTTACTACTAAAAACGTCACCTCCATCGATGTAGAACAACTTCCTTAACCCAAAATGACCGGCAATGTAATTTCTCCTATTGGCCTTACGACCTCCCCCGCAAAACCAATCAAAGGAGTTCTAGACACCGTTAATTGACTCTTCACACGTGCCTCCAACTGCCTGAAACATGATCATACATAATTTCCGTAGCACTTCTGCAATCGACATACAACCTTTGAACTACATAACCCGCTATTTACGCAGTGACAACTACTGGCTCATCTGTTGCTATATCTTGCCTTATTGGTGGAAAGGTAACTTCCTGACACATCCAATCAGGAATTTCTGAAACTTTTCCCTTTACATTTCTATCCAAATGACCATCTCTCTGCCTATGCACCATGTGTATTGCCGGCATTGCTTTATCATCCTGCTTCCCTCCTTGTATTACTTTATCTAAATGCCCCAACTTCCCGGATCACGCATCCTTATCAATTTATCTCTTTAAAACAAAACAACTATCAGTAGTGTGCCCCTTATCACGATGATACGCACAGTATTTATCAAAATTTATATTCAAGGAGGGACGCTGCCTCGCGGGAACCGGGAGATCAACCTTTTCCGTCGCCAAAATCTCACTGGGCGTTTTTATTAACTCCACATATTTACCATTCCGAAAATCATTATACCCTCCCCTATGTTGAGAACCAAAAGAACTATCCCTTCCTCCAATAGGCATAGACCACCTATTCCAAGTACTTCCTCTCTGATTGTTACGAATTGGACCAACCCTTCCAGGTTGAAACGTCGATGTGCCTTTCCCTTGCGGCTTCTTTTGCTCCACATCTAACATATTGGTACAAGCATTCTTACCTCTGACAAAGGCTCGCACTCTATCCATCAACGACTCCATAGATGTGGGCAAATCCTCGTGCAACTTCTCAACTAATTGTGCATTCCGAACCCCATGGAAAAAAACCGGATATTCACAACTGCTCCCCTGCACCAACGATCCTTATACTTTCCTTATTAAATCGAGAAACAAAGTCTTCGATAGAGTCATTATCCCTTCGCCTAATGTTATGTACTTTCGTTGTATCCTTTGCACACCGCTTCTGCTGATTAAACTGTCTTAAGAACTTAACACGCAAATCCTTAAAACTTGATATGCCCCCCCCCCCCCTGACGGAAGTGCATCAACCATATCCACGCTATTCCTATAAACGTCTACACAAACATATGGCACCACGTTTCCTCCGACCAACCCTCTAACTGAGCTGCCATATAAAATTCGAACACGTGATCATCCGGATCGACCATACCCCCATATTTACTAACTATAGACGACGTTTTTCAATTTCTTCGGAAAAGTAGCCTCAGCGATCCAAGCAGCAAATTTAGAATGTGAGGTCATAGAGGTTGGCTTATATTGAACTACCAACTCTGTCAATCATTCTCAAATGAAATTATTGGCAAATACAATATATTCAATTATCTAACTATAGCAACTAAGCATAGATAATCAGAATCATAAATAGTTTCTTATAACAAACTTTAGCAGAACGACCTTAGTAAATTATAAACAGGAAATTGTCCTACTTCATACCTTGAAACCGATTTCCTCCCAAAAACTTTTTGACAGGAACATAACCGTCTCGAAAACACTCAGCATCATCCTTTCGAGCATCAACCGGCTTTCCCTTACTTGACTCCTCCAAAAGTAACACACCTGAATCCTTTTTAGCCAACAATTGACTCGCCAATTCTGCTTCAGTTCGACTAGAACGGCCAACAATGAGCTTACCAAAATCCTGCTGCCTTTTTAGCGAACGTAATAGTTCACGATTTCGATACAGAAATTCCTGATCAAATTCATCAACACTATTGAGACTAACAGAAGCATCTTTGCTCATCGTCGTCGTCCGTGCAGACTTATCCAAATGACTAGCTAAAAATGAATGTTTAGATTTCGGAGTTATAGAATCACCAAACTTCGATCCTGCAACGGAAAACGAAGGAACGGCATTCTTCAATTGAAATTCTGCCTCAGTCTCAGAATCACTTGTTTCATTAACATGAACATCATCATCGGCGTCCTTCAACTCGTTAACTTTCTCGAATTGTGACTCCATTCAAATCACCAAATTAATACGAATCCACTAACGGATGGCGTCAATGACTTATCACTAATTTATTTTCCACTTGTGTCGTCAACTAGCATGTCCACTAGTTCCATTTTCTCCAGTTTATTCCTCTGTTAGTACCACATCCAAGTTCCTTGACAAACCAATCAACCGAAATCTGAATCGGTAAACCATCCGATGACCACCATCCCGTCTTCAGCCATAGCAATGACAAACAGGAACAAATAAAAAACACTGAACAGACATAGCAATGGCACGGACCTGAACTTGACAGTTATTCTACTAAACACTGTAAATCAAATCGGCCCGCTCCTACAAAACCTTGCGGCAAATCAAACCCGAATGCTGAATTCACAAAACCCGGTTCTCACGGTTGATAATAAATAAGTCAAAACCCGAACTTAAAACACAATTCTCTACTAAGCCTACAACCCAAACCCGATCAACTACTGAATTTTAAGATAATGACTACCCAAACCTAAAATCAGCGGCTCCAACCGAATTCAACAAAATAATGTGACGGCTCAAGGATTAAAAATAACGATACTAACCTCGGACAATCCGATCACCAATCAACTTTCCAGCGACTTCACGAGTTAATACCAAACTCAAAATCAGCAACATATATGTTACCCAACGGCTTAACAACTTTATCACCCGGTATACCTTGATTTGGATCAACTAAGCTTGCAAACAAATAATTCACCCAGTTTTTACCGTGGATAAATCACCAGCACAAAAATAAAACAAAAAAGTAAACTATTTTCTTCAAATCTCGATCGCACCAACCAAAAAAAAATCAATCAATTTTCAAAATTAATCCTTGGTCAACATTAGAATGGCAACTTTAAAACCGAAGACTTTGAAAGAAATTGACCCTGGACGATTTCTCCGCCAAACCACTGAATCACGTCGCAACCAATGACATAAAACTCGACGGCTTTTGTTTATGCTCCTATCGAACGAACACTGGGGACCCTAAGGTTACTGACCAAACCTTTAATCGCGAATCGTTTCCGTGCAGTCATGTGTGTTCAACAACGAGCCATAGCTCTGATGCCAATTACCCTGTTATAAATGTTAGACGTAATTTATATTACTTAATATATATATATATATATATATATATCGTATATATGTATATAATATAATATAATATATTATATCTTTTAATCATTTATCTTAAATAATCAATTACCTATTTAACCCTATCTGTTATTTATTTGATGGACGTAATTGCCCTTAATAGATAGACTAGGGTTTCCCCTTCGGTGTATATATATAGGGCCTTATTGGAGAGATTAGAGGTTAATCACCTACACACATATCTCGACCTCTCTCTCACTCTCTCGTCTCTCTCTCTAAATTCGTGATCCCTCACGAACTAACCCATCATTAGCATACACCCCAAAGGGGAACCAAGGCTACTCACAGGATGGATAACCTAACTGCTTCTGATCTCAACCAGATGACAACATGTAATATTTACATGTATATTATCTATTTATTTAGCTAACGATTCAGGATTCGATCAACATGTGGTATCAGAGCTTATGTTGCTCAATCGAATCATTAATCTAAATTTGTTAAAACCCTAATCTCGAAATCAATAAGGGTTTTCGAACCTACCCGAAAGGCTTTAAAACCCTAATTCGTTTTAATCAAAATCGGTTTTAATAACAAAACACTAATTTGTTTTTTTATCACAAAACCCTAACTGATTTCGAGAGATTATTACCTTTTCGATCGAAATACAAACACTCGATCGAAAAGCTTACTTTTGGACCAAATAACTTACTTTCCGATCGAAAGATGTGGCTTGGTTCCCTGCTTTTCGATCGGACCTAATGGATCACTTTTCGATCTGAGCTTTTCGATCGGGCCATATGGCTTTTCTACCGGCTTGCCGATCGGATTCTGTAGCTAGTTCCAGGTTATCGATTCGATCGAGAAGTGGACTTTTTCGGCTCATCACTGCTTCTCGATTATGCCGTCACTCTGCCCGATCGAAAAGTCAGCTTTTCTATTCCTGCTTTACGATCAGGACACCTGCTTTTCGATCAGGTTACCTGCTTTTCGATCAGGTTACCTGCTTTTCGATCAGGTTACCTGCTTTTCGATCAGGACACCTGCTTTTCGATCAGGATACCCCTTTTCGACCGGATACCTAATTTTCGACCGAAAACTTAATTCTCGACTGGATGCTTAGTTTTGGACTGAATACCATGTTTTCGAAAGGGGACTCATTTCCGGCCGAGATCTCATTGTTAATTATGTTTTGTATAAACCTTATAAACTTATGTTTTACAAAACCTAACACCAATCAGATAACTAATTTACTTGTCTTATTTAAGTTAATAAAGAACATCTAATAAGGTTTCAATTCTGGCCAAAGCTGATTTGTTACCTATATAATGTCATTTAACCTTATCTTACAAGTCAACTTATTGACACTGATTTACAATCAAAATTAGATTAATTTATTAGCTTGTCTTAATCAACTTGATGACATCTTCAAATGGTAATTCTTGCCAACGCTGATTTACTATCTTAACTAATGTCATTCAATTTTACAATACAAGTTAACTTATTTAAATTAAACTAATTTATTTGCTTAACTTGATAACATCTTTAAAACCTTGATTCTGGCCAACGCTGATTCATTTTTTTGCAATGATTATCAACTAAAATTCAGCATTCGCCTCCCCTATACAAGTGTTTCTCTTCTGGCCAACGCTGATGAGTTGCACCTGTATCCAGCGAACCTAATTTGTACATAAAGCTTAGATGTATCATTTCTGGCCAACGCTGATGTGATACATCACTTTTTGCACATACCCTTAACTTGTTCATAATGCTTAGGTGATAGGCAAGTAACCAACGCGAAAGCTGATTAATTTAAGTAGAACCTAACTAGTCTGTTATTTTGGTGATATAACAGACTATATCACATCTTCTTTTGTTTCATAATTGCACATTACTATTAATTATCAGAATAATTTATTATTATTATGCCTTAGGTTATGGTAATACATTATTATTATTATGCATCATTATTATGCCTTAGCTTATCATTATACATTATTAATTGTGCCTTAGTTTGAAGTACCCCATAGAATCACTCTTAGATCTTCTTTTCAATTTAATCTTTAATCTCAATAACTAATCCACTCTAAATTTAAATCACTAAATGTTTCCATAAAGTTTTCCTCTCATCATTATGATCTTGATTATCTCTTAAGACAAAAGACTCTTAATTACTCTCTCAAATAAAAGGTTTTACAACCAAAACATTAAAGCCGGGTAAAGTCTACTCAAGTTGTCTATCATGATAATCAAAAATCCCTTTAAACAATGCTATCAGGGGAGATGTTTCAGATTTCCTAATATAAACATCGTGTAAGTAATAAATTTTGAAAGAACTTCTAAAATGCATGCAAACACTTAACATCTAATATGCTTAGTACAAAGTATAAATTAGGTTAATGATTTAGTGAACACATCATAAAACATGACCCTTAAAGGGCTTACACATGTTTTAAATTGAAGTTTTTCTAGTGCATTTCTTCGTGAATCCTTTCTTAGCACAATTGCATGCTACCTAAAATTAGTCATGACACTTATAAGTACCAGAAGGAAAATGAGTGCTTGATAGCATTGTGCATAAAGGATACATAATGCCTTAAATTAGAAAAGCGGATTTGTTCACCTCACAATCATTAACCCTTAACTTAAATAAGGAGGATAGTTCTAAATTCTAAAATAAGATACAAGAAAACTTCCAGTTCTAAATCCTTATAGGAACAACTGGCTAACAAAGAATAATCAACAATGATAATTGTGCCCATTAATTTTCAAACTAACACAGTGGATTAAATCTAGTCTTATAAAGATCTCTTACAATCCATACACTAGGAATAAACCAAACAACCACTATTATGAGAGTAAGTGACAAAATCAATGTCAAAGTTACAAACCATGAAAATCTATCAATGTACTACACTTTATGATACATTATTATGATCCAAGATCACTTGGAACCTAGTATCATTACTAAAGTAAGACATCGACGGATATAAGGTTTCAAACGACTATGACAAATGTCACTACTGCCCTAAACCCTCAAACTTGTTGATTATACTTATCTAGTTGTCTTTACGTGGGTTGAAATCTTTATAACTTATAACTAGATAATAATTGTTCACAATCTTTGTTATCACGTAAGTGAGAATTTAACAAAGACAATATGTGTATAAGGGAATAAACAAGTTTCCACTAAGAGTTCTAACTCACCAAAACTCAAATATATTAGTGGACCTGTAGGGAAATATATTTTGAGGCTTGTACATTAGGCTTATTTTGTTTATTGTTAGTTTTGGGCTTGTTTATGGGCATAGTGGGGTTTACGATTGGGCTTAGGTCATCTAGTCTTGTGGGTTTTTGTTTTGTATATAAACCGAATCACGTTAGACTTTTGATCGAGATATTGGAGGTGTTAGAGGGGATTACGATTTTGGTGGTCTATTGCTTGTAATCATACAATCACTTGAATCAATAGTAAGTACTTTCTTTGGTGTTTGTTTGATTATTATTCATTACATCATTTTCTTCTACTTGACAAATACTAAACTGGATTCTGCACGGTTTAGTGTGACGATATCGTGTAACGTTCAAGGATTCTGGACTTACAATTGGTATCAGAGCCAAGAAACTCGTGTTTCGTGGTTCACACGATATCTAGTCAAGTTGTTCTAACCGTTTTATTGAAGTTTACAAGTTTTCGATTCTGGAAACAGGTTCTCGATCGACTGGTTTGCATATATTCAGAAGTATTTTTGTGACTAACTTGCTTAGTTTTGTGCAGAAATCGAATTTTGGTGATTGTCGTGCATTAACAGGTGGTTCTCGATTGTTATCTGGTGGTTCTCGATCGCTGTCTGGTGGTTCTCGATCATAGGCTGCTGGATTTCGATCAGATTGAGGATTTTGACTGCTGAAATCTATTTCCGGAAAACTTCTGTTTGCTGAGTTGTCAAGATTCTTGATTTGGATGAACAAGTTACCTGATTTTCGATCCGATCTAAAGATTTTCGATTGAGGAAATATTTTTGGAAAGTCAAAATTTTCGGGATTGTTACTTGATCAGAGGTTCTCGTTTGCATACAGCGTTTCTCGATCGAATTTCACTAGGTATTCGATTGTGGTTGTGGTTTTCGATCGTGTTTCTCGATCTCTTGAAGGTTCTCGATTGCCTACAGCATTTCTCGATCGAATTACACTGGTATTCGATTGTGTTAGTGGTTTTCGATCGAATCTGATCAAGTTTCTCTGGTTCTCGATCATATTTGTGTTGCTTTTTGGAATGTGTTTGTAGTTTTCTATTGGACTTGTGATTCTCGATCGAATTCAAGGTTTTCTATTGGGTTGTGATCGAATACTTAATTTTCTATTGTGATTTTGAGTTTTCGATTTTGTAATTGGTTTTCGATCATGGATTACGACATGGGAAATTCTGAAACTATGATGTATCAGAAAAATGGATGCTGAAATTGGAACGTCCACTCGACCTCCTAGATTGCTGTCACTGGATGGTTTTCAGAACTGGAAGTATAGATTCACAAATCATCTAAAGTGTGTCAACTCTAGGCTTTGGAGATCTGTAAGTGTAGGTCCTTTCAAACCTAAACATGAAGGTGGAGAGAAAGATGGAGAGGACAAAACAGCTAGAGAATTCGACGATACTGACTGGGATAGAATCACCAAAGATGAAAAGGCATATGCAATCATGACAATGGCACTATCTCCTGAAATTGCTCAAGCTTTCAGGAAATATCAGACAACAAAAGACCTCTGGGAAGCATTGATAAAGGCTTATGAAGGAAATGAGGACATGAAAGCTAGTCGTCAAGAAATTCTCAAACAAAAATTCAACATGTTCAATCATGTGATGGGAGAGAACCTTGAGGCACAGATACAAAGATTTGTTACGTTGATTACTGAGATGAGCAATGAAACCTCCTGTGTTTGAGCAAAATCTGAAGCTACTGAATAGCTTGCCAAAGAGCTGGGATATGAATATATCCATCATCAAGAATACAGTGAATTTGAGAGAATTATCGCTTGCTGAAATGGTGGCAAAACTAAGATCCAAAGCTTTAGATGATAACAAAGAGCCTTGAATCACATCAGCAGTATGAGCATGGCAGGTCAAGTTAACCAGGCACTTATGTCAGAACAGAAGCCTAGAACTACAGAGTCGAAGACTTCAGCCATTGTTACACCTGCATCTGCACCACCAAGTTCATCATATGGAAATCATGAAAATGTTTCGACTATTGCTACTGACCCAAATTTTGCATTGGGTGCAGGCTTTATGGCATGCTATCAAGCTCTTGTTGCAGGAAAATTGGTTCCATCAGAAATTATTTCTGATGACTTGAATCAGATCAATCCAGAAGATCTTGAGATGCTAGATGTTTCCTTGGTAAATGGCCATGGCAGTGTTCAGAGCCAAGAATTTTATGTCAAAGACTGGGAAAAATGTTTGGCAAGATCAGAATAAAATTAAGATGGGTTTTGACAAGACGAAGCTGAGATGCTACAATTGTGATGAATACGGTCATTTTGCTAGGGAGTGCACTAAGCCAAGGAAGGAACAAGCTGACGAGAAGACTGCAGGAATGGATAAGAAGCAAGGTGAGAAGAGTCAAGCTTTGGTGGCTCAAGATTCTGGAGGATATGATTGGAGTGATCAATTGAAAGAGGTAAGACTGGCTCCTCATGCATTTCAAGCCCAGGTGGAAGAAGAAGGCAAAAATCATGCTTTTATGGCAGAAAATGATGATAAAAATACTCAGGTTTGCTCTAATCCTTCTTGTGCTCGATTAATTAAAAATTTGAGAGAAATTCGCACAAATCATGAATTGCTATTGTTTGATGCTGAGTGTGCTAAGAGTTCGTTCAAAGGTAGATTAGCTAAGAGTGAGGAAAGGGTGAAAGCCCAATCTGAGGACATTAAGAAATATCATGGCCTTGCTACTGAAAAATCTATTTTATATGATCGAGCTAAAATTGAAATAGGAAAATTAAAAGGTGAATTAGATGATCTTCAGCATAAGTATGATGAACTAATGGTTAAGTATGAAACTAACAAAGGAAGAAGCAAGCGAATGATGGAACAAATTAAAGGTCTGTCCTTAGCTATTGTTGAAGGTAGGCTTGAAAGGGATAAGTCAGGTCTTGGATCAGATAATTCTAGTTTAATAAGAACAGGTGTTCCTCCTCCTATGCCTAGAGACATTGCGAGAAACTTGTTTGAGGAAGATTATGTTGAAAGATCAGACCAAGATTATAATGAAGTTGTTCCTCCTCTTGATAGTGTGCTTATAGGTGTGTCCCCAAGAACTCAGGAAGAAATAGATAGAATGAATTCTTCTAATATAGGATCTACGGCTGAGAGCTCCAATCTAGAAGCTGAATCAAAACCTACTGAAAAACAAAGTTGAAATTCCTTGTTCTAACATTTCTGTTTCCTATGCAGATGATGTGAAAATTAAGGATATTTCTGAAAGGGATCATGAGTGCCAATGGGTTGAAGCTTGTCACAAGTCTATACCTTTTGAAGCCTGTTTAACTAAGAACAATGTTTTTGAGTCTGTTTCTGTTTTGAACAATGTTTTTGAGTCTGTTTCTGTTTCTGTTTCAAAACCTTCGGTGTCAGTGTCAAATAAGTCAGATAAAACTAAATCTGACAAGACGAATGCTAAAACTTTGAATGGTTTGTGTGGTGATGAATTTAATGGTTCTATATTGCGTGTGATGAATGTTAAAAATATGTGTGAAACTCGACCAAATGATTTTGTAACTTATCCTCAGGTTGTAACTGCTTTTAACCGACCAAAAGGTACAAATGATGATCAAGTTTGTTTGATGACTCAACCTGAGGAAAACAAAGTCAAAATTCACAAATGGGATGACAAGCTCTCATGGAAATCGTCCTACCCAAGACAATCATTTGAATGTAGTAGCATACATGGTCCAAAAAAATTAAATTGTTATAATTGTGGTAAACCAGGACATTTTGCTGCTACATGTCTAAACAGACCTTATGAACCATACTTTCCTCAATCACATCAAAGAGGTCAAAACTTGAGTGTTGGAAATGTCAGGTACACCAAGAACTCTCGGAAATTTTTGTCTAAGGGGAAGCATGACTCAACGCTAATGAAATTTCAAAACTCTAAGGCCAAGATTAATGGTTCACCTAAGACAAAAAGGACTGAACAACAGCGGAATGTTGACAAATCTAAAAACCACAGGTATGTACAAAGGGGAATTTTCAACAAGAAACAGAAATTTGCAAAAGAATTTTTTGATCTAAATCAGGCCAAAGCAGATTTTAAAAATGATAAGAGACCAAAAATATTTCAATTGTCCCCATTTCAAAATAACATTCCACTTGAAAAAAAAACAAGTTGTTGTTTGGAGACCAAAAATTAGTCCAAAAGATGAACATGTTTCAGGAAAGAAAATCGAAAGCAAGTTAGTACCCAGAAATGCTAAAACATGGGTACGAGTTTCTAACTAATCTCGTATGTTGTGCAAGTACAATCAAGGAGGTTTGTCAACAATCTCTGGTATGTTGATAGTGGTTGTACCAGGCACATGACTGGAGACATATCCTTGCTACAAGATATTCATGAATTTAATGGAGGATATGTATCATTTGCAGGTGTTAATGGAGGTTAGATTACGAAGAAAGGAACAGTGAAGAATGGCTGTCTCAGTTTCTCGGACGTTTATTATGTGCAGGAACTCAACCATAGTCTTCTCAGTGTGTCACAAATTTGTGATAGAAGATTTTCGGTGCTGTTTGATGAAAAGGAGTGTATTATTTTGAAACCAGGTTTTGAGGTCCCAGATGAATGGGTGCTGCTGTGAACCCCTAGAAAAGGAAATTCATATGTTCTAAACATGAACGATCCTCCAGCTTCAGATGCCACTTGTCTAATTTCCAAGGCAAATGAGCAGTTGGTACTGTTGTGGCACAGACGCTTGGGACATGCAAACTTAAAGAACCTGAACAAATTGGCCAAAGGAGATTTTGTAAGAAATCTACCTGTTAGTGAGTTCGCATAAGTGGAGAAATGCAGATCATGTGCCAAGGGGAAGCAACACAAGCGTCCCCATAAACCAAAGATGTTTAACTCGATTTCTTCAATTCTCCAACTCCTACACATGGATCTGTTTGGGCCAATGTCAGTTAAGAGTGTGAGCAAGTTTTCATATTGCCTTGTTATCACCGATGATTATTCTCGTTATACATGGGTATTCTTTATGGGAAACAAGTATGAGGCACCAGAGTTAATAAAGCAGTTTATTACCCTGATTGAAAATCAGACGAATTTGAAGGTGAAAGCCATCCGGAGTGATAATGGTACTGAATTCAAGAATGCTAATATGAACCAGTTCTGTGCTGGAAAAGGAATTGCTCATCAGTATAGTGCTCCTTACACTCCTCAACAGAATGGAGTAGCTGAAAGAAGAAATCGAACATTGATTGAAGCTGCTAGAACAATGCTTTTCGACTCAAAGCTTCCTATATTCTTCTGGGCAGAGGCAATCAATACCGCATGTCACGTCCAAAATCGTGTGTTGATTAATAAGCGTTTACACAAAACGCCTTATGAAGTGTTCTTTCATGAGAAACCTAAAGTGGGCCATTTCAGGGCGTTCGGGTGTCCTTGCACTGTGTTTATTTCTTCTAATGTTGGTAAATTTGATGCAAAAGCTAATGATTGCTATTGTGTAGGTTACTCTGCAAGAAGTGCTTATCGTGTTTACAACAAGACAACTTTGGTGATCATAGAATCGATAAATGTGGAATGGATGGAAGAGAATCCTACTGATGCTGGATCAGGGCCAGACTGGATTTTCAATTATGGTTCTGTCTTTGAACCATTTCGGTTGGCAGAAATATTTCCAGAAGATGAAGACATCATTGATGACACTATGCCTGCAAAATATCCTGACATTGTAAGTGTGTCTGACATTCCATGTACTTCTGAAGTCAAGAAGAATGAAGAAAGTTTACCTGAATCAAGCTCGATGAAAGATAATTGTGAAGGGTCCGTTCTTGAAGATACAATTGCTGATGTTGTTGCTTCCGTAGAACAACAGAATGTGGGAGTTAACTTGCCTGCTGTGTCTCCTGTTCCTTCAATTGGGGAGCTCAGAATTCACAAGGATCATCCTATAAGCAATGTTATAGGCCCCGTTGGTTCAGGTGTAGTTACTAGAAGTCGTGCAGGGGATATTAACATTTTCTTGTTTCATCTCTCAGATTGAACCTCCCAATATCGTAGTGGCTCTGAAAGATCCAAATTGGGTAGAGGCAATGCATGAAGAACTGAACCAATTTGCTAAGCTAGGAGTGTGGGAACTAGTGCCGAAGCCCTCAGACAAGGTTGTCATTCCTATTCCTACCAGGTGGTTATATAAGAATAAGAAAGATGATTCAGGGGTAATTGTTCGCAACAAAGCACGTCTCATTGTGCAGTGATATAAGCAGGTAGAAGGGATCAATTATGACGAGGTCTATGCTCCGGTCGCCCGGTTGGAGGCAATTCGAATTTTTCTTGCCGTTGCATCATATCTAAACTTCACGGTACGTCAAATGGACGTGAAGACGGCCTTTTTGTATGCTGAGATGGCAGACGAGGTTTATATTTCTCAACCACCAGGTTTTGTGGATGCTGAACATCCAGATCATGTGTACAGATTAGATAGAGCTCTCTATGGGCTACATCAAGCGCCACGCTCTTGGTATGATACTCTGACAAAGCATCTGGTGGAAAATGGATATACAAAGGGAGTGACTGATCAGCGTTGTTCAAGAAGAGGGTCAATGATTATTTTATCATGGTTCAGGTTTATGTTGATGACATCATCTTTAGCGCAACAAATGAAGACTTGTGCGTAGAGTTTGAAGAAGTCATGAAGAAAAAGTTTGAGATGAGTTTGCAAGGAGAAATGAATTTCTTTTTGGCATTGCAGGTGAAACATGATGAAACCGGAATTCTTGTTCATCAGGGGAAGTATGTGGATGACATTCTAGCAAAATATAATATGAAAGACTGCAAGCCCATTTCAACTCCTATGGCATCCAGGCCTGCTTTACTTCCGGATGAAGATGGGGAGGATGTGAGCGAGAATTTGTACCGCTCAATGATTGGATCGCTGATGTATTTGACGGCAAGTCGGCCTGATATCATGTTCGTTGTTTTCCAATGCGCACGATATCAGTCCAAACCTAAATTTTCTCATCTTTCTGCTGTTAAACGAATTTTTCGATATTTAAAGGGCAGGCCACGGCTTGGACTTTGGTATCCTAAAAATTATGAATTTGACTTATATGCTTTTTGTGACAGCAATTATGGTAGTATGTCTCTTGATAAGAAATCAACTTCGGCTGGTTGTCAATACCTGGTGTGATAGGCTAATTTCTTGGCAATGCAAAAAACAGCAGACAGTGTCAACTTCCACTGCAGAAGCTGAGTATGTGGCAGCC
Source organism: Deinandra increscens subsp. villosa (assembly GCA_039602395.1). Taxonomy (NCBI): domain Eukaryota; kingdom Viridiplantae; phylum Streptophyta; class Magnoliopsida; order Asterales; family Asteraceae; genus Deinandra; species Deinandra increscens. The sequence goes on along the minus strand of JBCNJP010000003.1, from coordinate 43,386,140 downwards.
AATGCTTGCTGCTCATAGGTGATATGGATCCAGAATCAGCTCTCTGATTACGGTATGAACTTTGAAAGCACTCCAATTTATTGTGGTAACACAGCTGCTGTGCAAATTGTGAAGAATCCGGTATTGTTCTCCAAAACCAAGCACATTGACATTAAAATTCATTTTATTCGTGACTGTTTTGAGAGAAACTTGATTCGGATGGAGAGGGTAAGCTCTGACCAAAATGTCTCTGATATGTTTACAAAGTACCTTGACCGAGCTAAGTTTGAAATGTGTGTGGAAGGTCTGAAAATGATCTCTTTCACTGACTGATCTTACAGACAAATTTTTGGTTATTTTGCACTGTTTATTTTCTTTAAATCTTAAAAAAATGTGTTTTGTACCATTAAAATCAAAAAAGCAGGGGAAGATTGTTCCTATGTCTCTCCTAAATAAGGCTTTTTAATTTTAATTCTCTGTTTGCCTATCTCTGGGTATTGGTGGGAAATGAAATAACTTTCTGGCTTTTGATGACTGACACGTGTACAGCTAAGGTGAAAGACGTGATCCACGGTGATATGCTCGGTAGGCTCTGTTTCAAAACAAGATATACTTACACACTTAAAGATAACGTATGTCATTTGACTGGCTGCACACACTTAGGTTAGGTGTATGTTCTATTTGACTGCGCATGTGTTCCCGATACACACGCCGGACTCCAAGGTATCCAAACAAATCTCAAAAAATTGTGTCTCCTCTATTTTGCGTAAGCAAAGACCTGGGGACGCTTAAGCCGTTAGTCGGTCTTGCCTCTGCTTTGCGTGAGCAATGACCTGGTGTAGACTGTACTAATGTGTTAGTAAACTTAACCTCTACTTTGCGTGAGCAATGACCTGGTTAGGATTACTAACGTGCTTGCAGATCGTTGTATATTATAATAAACCTAAAAGATGCCAAAGTGCACACTAAAAGAGACTCTCTAGTGTCCAAAACCCTACAGCCTTGACTTTTGATGATACTTATGTATTTGACGAAAGGTCAACACCTGACTGAAAAATGCCTCTAAGTTGAAATCAAATGAGTCTGTGTATATTATACCCATCTATTATGATCTATTCTTTTCTGATCTCAACCAAGTCTGGAGAAATGTTTGAAGACCTTGGATATGGATTGTGAAAATATGTGGTAGGGAATGTGTGTGCTTGATAGACTACATGTTAAATTACCTAGGATTTGTGTGTGACGGTCTAATGTTCATAATTAATGAACCTAAAAGATAAAATAAGTGACAACAGCCAGGAAAATGAGGAACATGATGATCCAATATACCGGCAATCACCTGGACATGCTCAAGTAATGTGGCCTAAAAACGTTCTTCAGTTCAAAGGAGGCCGGTTTGATCCATGTGAACCATCTCAGTACAGTTTCAGTATTTTCTGTGTGTCTTTAAATTGTTTTATTTATTTTGTTATTAGTATTTAAACTTATTTTATGTTCGTTTGTCTGTCTCTGCTCAGTAAAAAAAATTTCATGCTCGGTCTTAGGGGAAGTAATGAAAGAAATATAATCAAAAGTGGTCTTATTATTTTTTTTTTAAAAGGTCAAGGGGCTGAAAATGCATTTTGCATAAGTTTTGAAGGGTTTGAGGTTATTTTTAAAAACATGGTAATTTTTGAGGGGGCTAAATGATAATTTGATAATGTGGGTAATAAGAAAAGAAGGTGGGTGAGTCAGTTCTCAAACCTAATCACTCCACCGCCTCCCTCAACCCTCTTCGTCTCCCCCGTCCGCCCGAATTCCACCAACCACCTCCGTTCGCCACCATCGGAAACCACCGCCCACCTCCGAAACCTAGTCTCTTTTCCTCTGTTCTTGTGTATGCAACATCGCCATCCTAAGGGAAGCCTCGGCATTCATCACCCCTAACAAATCACCACTACAGCTCTTCCTCCCACCGCCGTGAATCTGCCGGAATTCTCAACCGATTCCAAAGTTTTGAAGTTGTTTTATTTGAGTTTTTGTTACAGGATTTTAAGGTTGGTTTTGTTCAAAGTGTTTAATGGCTGTTTTTAGACTTGTGTGAAGTTGTAGGTTTTGATGAAGAAGATTATCGGTTTTCGATCGAACCGGATCGAAAACCTCCCACTCAATTGAATTCCTCGTTTGACATGAACCGGATCGAGAACCAACCGCAAAACTGGATCGTAAACCAAGATTTGGATCGAAAAACTGTTGAACCGGGTTTTGTTGGACCCGATCGAAATCCTGGATTTCGATCGAGATCCAAAGATTGGATCGAAAACCAAATGGATCGGAAAGGGTGAATCGTAATCCTTTGTGCTTGGATCGAAAACCTAACAAACTGAATCGAAATCCTTAAGTGCTATCGAAATCTCTTGGTTGGTTTAAAATATATAGAATTTGGATTGAATTTCTTTGATGTGAATCTGTCTCATTAACAAAAGCATTTTTGTGAGTCTGGTTTTCGATCAAATTTCAAGAGGATGTTTTTTCGATTATGTGAATGATATTTTGAGATTTGTTGAGTGTTGACGCCACATGTATCTAAAACTGATAATTGTTTTGCAGCAATGGATCTACTATTTGCTTCTGATCACAACCAGACTACATACTTGGGTGACCCACCGGAGATTGTTAAAGATATTTACAAGTCTCTAATTGTTGGTCTAAACATTTGCAAAATTTCTTATGCTTTAAGAGAGGAGGTAGAACTTGATGAACAGATGCTCAGAGAATTTTGGGATACTGCAAGTACTAACAGCATTCAGACTGAGATTCGAGCACGTGTTCAGAATACCAACATTCTTGTAAATGAATTTGTGATTAGAGAGGTACTGCATATTGGTGATAATCCAGGAGACCCAATTAAATACTCTGGGGAAGTTATTAAAGATGGATTGGATGTGATGGCCTATGAAGGTGTTAAGTTTCCACCAATTATGAAGAAGCTGTTGCCTGGCTATTGGAGAGCCTTGGCACATTATTTTCAGATGTGTTTTATCAGAAAACAAACTTCTACAGATCAGTTAAATGAACTGCATGGAACTGGGTTTGTTGCCTTGGCTCTGGATTGGGAATTTAATTTCTCAAAGATGTTGTTGATGGATTGGGTCAGGAATGTGACTGGAGATCGTGCGAAACGGTTCATCATGACTCCAAGATTTGTGCAAATGATTGTTAATGCAAAGTACCCAAGTATTGAAAGAAGAGTTGATAGGTTCGAGTTGAAGCCTATGACATGTAATGTTTTCAATCTATTGAAGACATCTAGATCTGGGAAGCTGGTATTTGAAGGAAGGAAAGAATTTGTGAAGTTGGATGCCTTTCCAGAAACAGAAGGTGTTGAACCCACAATAAATGCAAGTGTTGCAGATGATCAAGAGGGACCTTCAAATGTGCATGAAACTGTGGATACACAATCGTCTGAGTCTGAGTTTGATATGTATGAAGATGTGAATGTTGTGCCGGAAATTGTTCTGTCTGATGTTGAAGCTGAGGAAATAATTGATTATGTTCCTCTTGTGACCAAGAGACGAAGAGGAAATCAGAATCCTCCCTCAGAAGATCCTCAGTTAGTCTCAAGTTCTGAAAACATTGAGAGTTTAAGTCAAAGCCCACCTAAAAAGCAGGTGAAGATTCGTTTCAAAGCATCCCGTTCAAGTGTCGTACTTTGTGGATCAGTTACATCATCTTCAGCTAATCCAGCTGATGAAGCTGTTGAAGTGATTGAAGGTCAGGAAAGCATATAGACAGAAGTACATTCAAATGTATGCCCTGAAAATGTTGTTAGTGACATTCTGGACAAAGGAAAGAGGCCCGTATTACCAGATGATGCTCCTGATAGTGAGAAAATAAAGATTTTGCTGAAAGAGAATGAGAGCAAGAGTAGAAAAATCACTGATATGATGGCTTCTGAGGTTAGCCAGTCTTTGAAACTTCGTAATCTAACTGGTGAAGTTGAAGCTGGAAAGACTCAAATTGCCATGCTAAGTAAGAAATTTGATGAATGTAATGCTAATCTTGGATATCTGACTTCTTTGTTTTTTAAATTTACAAAGAATAAGTCAGTAGCCACCTCAAATGAAGGCAATGATAAAGATGATGGAGCCAGTGGCTCAAGAGATTTTGAAGGATTGTGTGATCCTGGAAATGATGATAGTATGGAAGATTTAGCAAAGGTGCTTGCTGCAAGTGGTTCTGGAAATCTCAAAGACACTGATTTGGAGACTAAATTAGATGATGTGAGTGATGATCTGGACTCTGTTCCTACAGAAGGAAGTAGTGCTCCAAAGACAGTGATATCTCATGGGCCAATTGATACTGCAAACTGGTTTAGAGAATTGACTGCTCCGCCTCAAAGATATTCTCTAAGACTCGGAGTAAGTGAGTTTGATAAATATGGGAATAGAGACAGGGTATGTGCTTGGATTTATGATGCTGATAAAGAATTGAATGCTGTAATCGGAAAAGGTCATGCCCCAGTGGAGTATTATAATAACATTAATGGACTTTCATTCTTGGACAAAGGTGGACTTAAATGCCTTTCTTAATGCACCTTTCATCAATCGAAGACAAAGTAGAGATGCTACCTATGTTCGTAACAGATTACTGAAGGAATCAAAGAATGGATTTGCAAATTTTGAAACAGCTAAGTCTCGTCTTGTTAAGGAGAAGGATCCTGTGACAGGTGAAATTCGAAAGGTAGTTTTTTGGCCTCCTACACGGAAAGAGAAAGTTGTTCCATTGGGTGACAGATTTGCAGACACTATGACCCATCGACTGCAGAGGCAGTGATTGTCTGTTCATACTGGGAATTTCGTTTGTATGACACTCAAGATCTATTGAGATTCGAAGAGAAGGATATAAAGACGCTTGCTCAGAAGACCATTCAGAGAGTAACTTTGTACAAAGAATATGATCTTCGTGTGGATGCACTTAGAGCTACTGCAGAGAAAATTGTTGAAGATGAAATCTACAAGAAGCCCGGGATCGTTTCATTTCATTTGAGTCTACCTTGAAGTCTTAATGGTACAAGCCTAGGGGAAGATTGTAGGGAAATATATTTTGAGGCTTGTACATTAGGCTTATTTTGTTTATTTTTAGTTTTGGGCTTGTTTATGGGCATAGTGGGGTTTACGATTGGGCTTAGGTCATCTAGTCTTGTGGGTTTTTGTTTTGTATATAACCCGAATCACTTGATGTGATTCGGTTAGACTTTTGATCGAGATATTGGAGGTGTTAGAGAGGATTACGATTTTGGTGGTCTATTGCTTGTAATCATACAATCACTTGAATCAATAGTAAGTACTTTCTTTGGTGTTTGTTTGATTATTATTCATTACATCGTTTTCTTCTACTTGACAAATACTAAACCGGATTCCGCACGGTTTAGTGTGACGATATCGTGTAACGTTCAAGGATTCTGGACTTACAGGACCTTATCCTAAAATGGAATATCTGGGCATAAAACATTTATCACTCTTTACTGATTATTTATTCTTGTACTTAAATAAGGAAAAATATATTTCTCACCTTAAACTTTTAAGGACGAAGTTGAAAATCAACTTAACCATAAAATAAAAGGTTGTGAGATTATATTTAATAGATTAAATACTAAGATTGACATACAAATAATGGCAACACTCTCAAATCCATTAGGATCATAGTAGTGTGAACCAGTAGATCATGTATGGTTCTTCTAAAGATACATCATTAAGTTATGCATCTAAGTATCCTTATAGATATGATCATAAATATGTCATCTAAGTTATACATCTATAGACCAAGGCTCTAAATACAACAACTCATATGCTTAAATAAGGTTACCAAATATGTCCCTAAAATTCCTTCTGAAATCCGGACATGAAGGAAAACAAGTATAAACCATATGATTAGTTATTAGCCGCAATTAAACCTTATAAACCATATGATTAGTTATTAGCCGCAATTAAACCTTAAAATCCTCAAAACTAAGCATGTTGCATGCCAAGTTCCTAAGGAATTCTAAGATTAGTGGGAGCAATATTCCAAGTCCTTATCTATGACTTGTCTTCTAAGGTCAGTGGGAGCAGTGAAAAGTTCTTACTCATGACTTGCCTAGAGTACAAGAGGTGGGGGGAGAGACAAAGTTAAATTTAATCTTTGAATTTAACTCCGATTACACCTCTTGTACACCACGCTTCCATAACACTGATCCACTTCCACACACTTAGAAAATAATGTTACTCATAATATACCTGACTTAAATTCTGAAGAGGAAATCTATGAAACTATTAATGTTTTGTTTCAACTCGTTAAATCCAGCTTAGTAGGTCATCAAGGTATGAAGTTTCCTATTAACTTTGATGATTATGAACCTACCTTAATAAAGCTTACATGGATATTAGAAAGATTACTAATCGTATCTCTGATTTAAGAGCCATTATTAGCAATCAATCATCTGATGGAATAAAGCTATAATGAGCTTAACTCCCTAAATCAGAATAACATTAGAAGTTTAGTCCGAAAGGAGAAATTAAACGTTATAAATTGTTGGTTTCTAAAGGCTATTAACAAGTTAAGAATCCCTTTTCTAAATGGCTCTTTGAGAGATAATCATTGTCCTTATTACTCACTCATAATTACGAGTGACATTTAACGGCCTTATAAAATATCTTTCCTTAATACTCACTTAACATGAAGACATGTTCATAAACTAAACTTAAGGTTTCAAGCGTGAAAGTTAAAGAACACTTAATCTTTAAGATGAGTAAATATAAAGGGTTAATATAAGCAAATTTACAAGTAAATTTAAAATTTTATGAAGCTATAAATGTAACAATTTTTCATCAAGAATAAGTGGATAAATTGGGTCTACCTTAAGATGAGTGGGAGCAACTAATACAATACTTGCCCTTATATACATTATTTTAGGCAAGTTATATGTTAGTTTTGTTGCATGAGTCAAAGCGACTTATTCTCGCATAATTTTGACATTAAAGTCTTGAAGATGCTTCTTATACAATAAGCATCAAAATACATCAAGATCAAACTAATAAGACATTAATTAAATCTTATCAAATTTAACCATGTGTTGAACACATTACAACATACAACGTTGCTCTTAGTCTGTAACTCTAGTAACTAAAGGAGATTACTAATAAAGGTTCAAGTAATTAAATCTTATGTTCAAGTCTATACTCGTTTTAAGATATTGTCTTCATTGCTGAAACACTAGAAATGATGAAAATCATTTCCTATGTTTAGTGTATCATAAAGCATTTAAGATGGCATTATCTATAAGAAACGAAAGACTATAAATTTGAACTATAGAAGAAGTGAGAAAACTTAAAATAGTTGACTATCTCTAAATTTTGACTTTATTGTATTCAAAAGATATTAAATGTCAACATAGGGGTATATCCTTATGTCTGTGGACAGATTTATCTAATGGATTATGAAGGAGTCATAAGAACCTGATAACAACAACCTAAGTTATTATGACATAATTTGTCACTAGATGTTGTTGGTAAATTTATCATTAGACTCCTAAACTCCAATATAGCATATTGAAGACTTACTGTGATAAAGTCAGTTACCCTAATCTCTCAAAACAATAACAGTTTTGAGCGGAGCTGCATTAAATTTTCGATACAAGATTATTGTTCATTTAAGAACAAATAGAGGAATCTAAGTCCTTGTATTGAAAACATTCATGATATGCTTAAAGGATCCTATAACTTAAGGTCTATCCTCATAAGTCTTTTTCTAAGAGCTCATAATGAAGGCGAGGTTTACTAATAACCAAGCATATCACAATATGAATGACTAATCATTAATTATTCCTCATCCGTTTTGATTTTGTCTCTAAATATGTTATACATGCCTTATTAACATATAGACAGTTTTATTATAAATCAACGTTAAGGGGTTAGTTTTGTGATTGATTCTGAATTTAAGTTGAATTTTAAATTTGGGGTTGTAGTATGATTAATGGGGGTCTTGAGTTGGATAATCAACTCTATGACTGTATTTTTCTGCTGCAATTTTGGTTTAAAATTGAAATGAGTATTAAATTCTGATCATACTTAGCTAATAACTCATTATAAATGATCATTCGGCCAAGTGGGAGAATGTTAGACGTAATTTATATTACTTAATATATATATATATATATATATATATATATATATATATATATATATATATATATATATATAGGGAGATGATCATTTGAGAACCAATTTGGTTTGAGAACTAAAAAGAACTAATTTGAGCCACAAGTTTATTTACATGTATACCCCCTCCCATGAATTGTAGTGGTCCCCCCTGAAATTTGTGGTTGAGATTTAGTTCTCAAAAGTTCTCAAAACAAAAACTTCTCATTTGAACCTAACCCTATATATATATATATATATATATATATATATATATATATATATATATAGGGTTAGTATCAAATGAGAAGTTTTTGTTTTGAGAACTTTTGAGAACTAAATCTCAACCACAAATTTCAGGGGGACCACTACAATTCATGGGAGGGGGTATACATGTAAATAAACTTGTGGCTCAAATTAGTTCTTTTTAGTTCTCAAATCAAATTGGTTCTCAAATGATCCTCTCCCTATATATATATATATATATATATATATATATATATATATATATATATATAGGGAGAGGATCATTTGAGAACCAATTTGATTTGAGAACTAAAAAGAACTAATTTGAGCCACATGTTTATTACATGTATCCCCCCTCCCATGAATTGTAGTGGTCCCCCCTGAAATTTGTGGTTGAGATTTAGTTCTCAAAAGTTCTCAAAATAAAAAGTTCTCATTTGAACCTAACCCTATATATATATATATATATATATATATATGTTTTCGTATATATGTATATAATATAATATATCATGTCCTTTAATCATTTATCTTAATAATCAATTACCTATTTAACCCTATCTGGCATTTATTTGATGGACGTAAATGCCCTTAATAGATAAACTAGGGTTTCCACTTGGGTGTATATATATAGGGCTTTATTGGAGAGATTAGAGGTTAATCACCTACACACATATCTCGACCTCTCTCTCACTCTCTCATCTCTCTCTCTCTAAATTCGTGATCTCTCACGAACTAACCCATCATTAGCATACACCCTAAAGGGTAACCAAGGCTACTCACATGATGGATAACCTAACTGCTGTTGATCTCAACCAGATGAAAACAGGTCATATTTACATGTATATTATCTATTTATTTATTTAACGATTCAGAATTCGATCAACAATAAACTCATCTAAACCTTTAAAAAGTCATCCAGTTACTTTAATCACACAATTTTGACTAATCCAATAACACATATGACTGAGGAATTCATAACTCGAATTACTTTGACCCAATTAAGAGTAAAAAAGAAATCAAGAAGAAATAAAACTCTGATTACATAATTAAAAAACACAAAAAAAGTTGCGACTTCATCAACATCAATACATAAACCTGATTAATTCAATAAATTATGAGTTAATGGAAGCTTAATTTCATATTCATCACTACAAAATCTAATTTAATCGGTATATTATAAGTTTGTTGAAGCTTAATTTCACAATACGCACCTATAGATTGACTGAAATTAAAACAAATCGAATGAAAAAACATAGAAACATTGCGTACCATTGTCTTCATCAATCAGAGAATTCATTAGGAACAACACACCTGTAAGTTTGAATCTGCTCAAAGTAAACACTTGGCGCGAATTGTAAAAAAAATGAAGAAATTCGTGATATTGATCTAGCGATTTGGTAACTGAAGCCTAACAGATCACTATGATCTTAAACACTTTTAATTATTGATATAAAACACATTACCGTATTACCTAACTACTCTTTTTATAAAAATGACTAGGATACACATGACATGTTCCTACAAAAAGACAGGTTCTTATTTTAACCCAATTCATACCCTGTATATAATTAAGATTATATTTTTAAGTTCCATAGAAGAAAAAACCATATATAGCCGAAATGAGAAAACGAAAAGAAGAAGAAAAAAAATTCAAGAAACAGTGTTGACAACTAATATGTATAGATTGTTAGCTTAATTATTCAGAGAACCTAATTAGTTTGTAATTTAAGAAATTAGTTTTTACAAAAATATATTGTTAATATTAATCAACAATTGTATTCGTGTGTGTGACTAGCAAAAGAGCCCAACACATAGTCATGTTATTTATGAGACTAATCCTTTATGTTAGTCATCTCAAGCAAACCCAGAATTATATTCTTGAAATCAATAAGAAAAACACAAAGTCTCTAACCCAAAATCATAATCTTGCAGTAGAGCCCAACCGCCTCATGCATGAGCATGATTCATCTTCATCATCTTATTATTATTTTTGACAAGTAACGTTTCCCTTGAATGAAATCAAATCAAATCAAATCAAATCACACAAGTGGAGCAAGCTACATGTGAATGGGCTTGTCATAAGTGGCCATGGCAGCCTCCTTCACAGCCTCGCTCAATGTAGGATGAGCATGGCAGGTGCGTGCGATATCCTCGCTTGAAGCCTCATACGTTAAAGCCAAACTAGCCTCATGGATTAGCTCTCCAGCATTCGAGCACATAATGTGAACGCCCAACACCTTGTCTGTCTCTTTTTCGGCTATTATCTTCACCAGTCCTTCCGCATCATCGATTGACTTTGCCCTACTGTTCCCCAACATAGGAAACTTGCCGACTTTGTATGCGATTCCAAGCTCCTTAACCTGCTCCTCTGTTTTCCCCACAGAGGCCACCTCCGGATGCGTGTAACAGACACCGGGTACCTTATCATAATCTACATGCCCTTCCTTCCCCGCGATGAATTCCACACAAGCAATACCATCTTCTTCAGCTTTGTGAGCCAGCATGGGCCCTGGAATGACGTCACCAATGGCAAAGACGCCCTTCACATTCGTAGAGAATCTGGAGTCCACGGGGATTCGACCGATTCTGTCGGTTTCAACACCGATGGCCTCCAAACCAAGTCCAGATGTGAAAGGGCTTCTACCCGCAGAAACAAGAACAACGTCAGCCTCAAGTACGGTTTGATCACCACCAGCTGACGGTTCAAGGGTCAGTTTAACAATATCGCTTGAAGTGTCAACCGCTACCACTTTAGTTTTGAGCATGAACTTAAATTTCTGTTTCTCGAGGGAGCGTTGAAACTGCTTGCGGATCTCACCGTCCATTGATGGGACGATGTCGGGTGCGAACTCCACAACCGTAACCTCCGAGCCAAGACGTGCCCACACAGAGCCCATCTCCAAGCCTATATAGCCAGCCCCAATGACAATCAGCTTCTTTGGGATTTCTGTCAAAGCTAAAGCTCCAGTCGATGACACGATCCTCTTTTCATCGATGGTGATCCCAGGTAGTCCTTTGACATCAGACCCAGTGGCAATTATGATGTTCTTGCCTTTGACCACGGCGGTCCCACCATCAATGGTGTCAACAGAAACTTCAGAGGGAGAGATGAGCTTTCCATGGCCCTTGACATAGGTCACTTTGTTTTTCTTGAAAAGGACTTCGACGCCTTTTGCGAGATTAGCTACGGCTTTATCTTTTTGTCCCATCATTTCAGCAAGATCAACATTAACATTATCAAACTTAACACCATGCTTAGCAAATGTAGTTTTGGCCTCATGGTACATGTGAGAGGAATGCAGAAGTGCCTGGAAACAAACCATCAAAATAATAAATTCAGATTAAGCAATAGCAGCGTTATGAAAACAAACACATATACTGGACTGGAGAGAAATATATAAAGATGACATTATGACAGGCCTATGTCGGCCGCTTCCTATCGTTTTCTGTCCTGTTATATAATTTAAAGCTCGTCTGAGTGCCTCTGACCAAGATTTTTATGAGTTTGCTTACAAACACACACACACACACACACACACACACACTTGAGATGAAATATATATTGTTCACTTCTAACAAACATATGCGGGGCAGCTATCAAGTTCTACCGGCTTCTTAACTTATCACGCGTTTTCTTTGTACAAACAACATAAATGCACATCTTCATTGATCATTCCATGACTGACTATATGTAATAATCCAATCCAATCCAAACACTAGGCCAGGCCAGGGTACTGGAACCTCAGAAAGAAATCAGTATCAACATCATCATAATATTCTGTACATTAGGTTAGGTTGACTTTGTGATGGTAAGTAAAGCTTAACTCACGATCAGGCTGATTAGGTCTCATATCTCGTGCCTAGGGCTACCTAGCTAGCTAGCTAGCTAGTAAACACATAAATTGAGAAAAGTATTGCAGATCATTAGATGATAAATATTCAAACACCACCAAAACATGCATAGCAAAAGTACATATCCGAACACATGATGTTAAGTTAGCTGAAATCAAAAGGCGAGGTTTGTTTTCCTGAATATCATCTACCGTGCAGTAGATCTGATCCGCAACTAATTATTATTAAGTGCAAACTAGCAGACATATGAAAAGTGAGTAAAACTTAAACCTTAGAAGGAATACAGCCAACGTTGAGACAAGTACCACCAAGCGTACCACGCTTCTCAATACAAGTAGTTTTGAGCCCTAACTGAGCAGCCTTAATCGCCGCCACGTATCCTCCGGGACCGCCGCCGATGACGACGACATCGTTGTCATCAGATCCCGACGCGAATCCTCTAGACGACGAAAGAGAAAATGAATACCTAAACGCATCTGAAGATATGACGGCGGTGTTGACCAGATTGCTGACCTTCCTTCTTACCAAATTCGCCATAGCCATCTTCTATTCCCGATTCGATTGTGATTTTTACCCCAAATTCCAAGATTTAAATGATGATGAAAAATAAACAAAGGATCGTCTCATCAACGAGGTTTGTGTACGCAGATTTTGACTTTTGCGTTCCCCGCTTGACTTGTACTCTTTACAACAAACAATTTATTTAGTAGTTAATAAATTATACTCCCACGAAAATAATTTTTGAGTATCAAATTTATCAAAAGAAGTAAAATATATCAAACAAAACAAATTTCGAGTTTATGTAGCATCTTGTCCGAACCGCTAATTTTTTAGTATGAAATTTATCAAACAAATTTAGAGTTTTGTAACAACTTGTCTGAACCGTTGTATGAGCTTACACGAATCTGTCGGCTAATCTATCAGTTAATCTAATTAAGAAACTAGTTACCACCGAGACTCAACGAGAGTTTATGATAAGTTGGTTGACACGACATTGTCTTAAGTGTGTTGTACAGATTTAAAATCTCCTATTTAGATATTTGACGGATAAAAAAGTAATCTCACAACCTGGCCTAACTAAGGAAACTACGCGCGCTAAGTTTGAACTCAATTGCTAAACCATCGCCCCCCACTCTATATAACTTATTGCATGAGTTGGAGATCAGTTCTAGAAGCCATGTAAGACTCTAGGAAGTGCTAATCACCACTTACTCAATTTTTTGTAAAAAAGCGTTTGTTAAGCAATCTTAACCCTAAACTTTTTTAAAATTGGGTTTATTGAGATTTAGTGATGTAATATGGTATAGTAGGCTCTGGACCTAAAGAAATGATTATCGACCATCATCAGAGGTTAAAACAAATTGGTAACCCTTTATAACCCTCTGAATTTGAATTTGGGCTTTTTGAAGAAAAAAACCGACAATTTTGAAGTGATTAATCACATGCAGGGGTGTAGAAATGGTCGAAATATATTTTAAAGTGTTTTGCAATAAATAATCGAAATAAAAACGTTAAAATCAGGTGTTGCATTTTGAAATAAGAATTCCATTTTCATTTTCTAGGACATACAATTGTGTCCCCCAAGAACATAGTCTCGATCTTTGACCGACTAAGTCTATAAAATCGGGCTTGTGGAACCTAACCCATCTAATTGATAAAACGACTATGTGATGTATAAATACGGACCGTGTGCTGGGATAGGTTAGTGGCGACTTCATTTGCCTGGACAAATAAGGGTTTAAGAGCTCGTGTGACTGAGAAGTGTGGTTCAAACAATTGTTTCTTTGGTAAGACACACCTGTAAGGCAGTCAGTTGAGATAAGACTACACATTTAAGAATACAGACCCAAATAGTTGTAACTTCTAGGCGTTCAATACTGATAACTAGAGTAACTATAGTCTAAGTGCACTTAAGATGACAAAGAATACTAAGTTGATGATATTTAAATATATATTTACAACCATTAAACTTTAAATTGAATTGATATCGTGTCATCTCTAACAAATGACCTAGCTCAAAGTGAGTTTGTGGTCCATTTTTTCCTTTATGTTATACTAGTTTATTTATCCCGTGTGTTACACAGCTGAGTTTAAAAAAGAACAATAAATACAATCATAATCTACGATAATTATGAATTTTTATAACTATATAAAAATTTCTTAGTAATTATATGTGGGTTGGAGGCTTTACGACAATGAGTATTTAGGCGGTGAATTTTCTCTGGTGCAACACAAAGGGTCTTTATTACTCGCACGGACTGCGATCGTAACGTGTCATGGGTAACATCGTTTGCCATGATGAGACCCCCCGCAGGTAACCGGATGTTTGCAGTTAAAAAAAGGAAAAATTGCACCAAATAATTCGAACTTTCACCCGTTCGCAAATAATAATCCGACCTTTAGAAATTGCAACCAGCGGTCCCAACTTGCAACTATTTTTCACCGGACAATCCCTTCGTTAAAATTTTTAAACGGCGTCAATAAGATCTGACGTGGATGCCCGTCTGTCATTTTTTTATTTCTTTTTCAACCCTTATTCTGACGTGGAAACATGACTGTTAACTCCTCCCCCCCCCCCCCCTTAAAACCCTAAATCATAAAATTGGGGAAAAAAGCCCTAACTAAAATCTTCAGGTCCTTTACCTAGCTTCTTTCAAAATTGATTAAGCTAATGAGTTCGTCATCATCAACAAACACTGCACGAAGAAGACCCAGGCTGATAAAGGTCGGTTTGGATGGGAATGTCTACTGCGCACATGAATTGCCAACTGTTTTACGAACATCAGGTGTTGGGAGGAGAAGGCCAGGCCGGAAATTTTATGGATGTTGTATGTGGCCGGTAAGTTCCCAATTTTGATATTCCTCTGTTGGTTACTCTAAAGGTTACATTTTATGGTGTTTTTTTATGTTTACTCAATGAAGGATAATGGATGTGGTTACTTCTTGTGGAGAGATCATGTTGAGAATGTTCTGGTGCAATCACAAGCTGGTTTGAGGGATGAATTTGAAAAAGAGAGGATGAGGTTGTTGCAAGAAATCAACATTTTGAAGATCAAGCTTGAAAAGAAAAATTCCACTTTGTTCTTTAACTTTGTTGTTCTTCTTATGATTGTAATTGTTTCCTTTGTTTTGTTGAAAATGTAAAGCTAATTTCTGTGTATTTGATATGAATGTAATGACTATGAAATGGTATGGA
>JBCNJP010000003.1:43246197-43370208 GCA_039602395.1 Deinandra increscens subsp. villosa | reverse complement strand
GAAGAAAAGAATCTTCACCAACCCCATGTCAAGCCAAGGAGAAGACTGCAAGTCTGAAGATTTAAAGTAAAAAGATATTTAATAGCACAAGCCAAGGGGAAGATTGTAAGGACCGAGAATTGTGGCTTGTGTATTAAATAGTCACTTGGCAGTATTAATTTGAAGGCCTATGCATGTGTATAGGTGAAAATTAGTTGGGTTATAGGTATATTAGGTCATTGGGCCATTTTAGACATGTTTGGGCCCAATTAAAATGAGTTTAAGGGGTGTTTAGTGGGCTTATGGGGTCCAATACGGGAATCATATGTATTTTAGGGCTTTATGGATGGCTTGTTGACCAAGCTTGTCCATTCCTATAAATAGGACCCCTAGTGCATCTTGTAAAGGGTTGGCTAGTTGAAAGAGATACCAGGGGGCTTTTCGGGTTTGTAGTCAAGCTTGTGTACCAGACGATCACAAGAGTTGATCGTGTGCATAATCAAATAAAGGTTTAAGTATTTCGTTTATTGCTGTTTACATTATTTTTTCTTTTTTTTTTATTTCTTTTTATTTTTATTTATTTATTTATTTATTTATTTATTTATTTATTTATTTATTTTTTATTTTTTATTTATTTTATTTTTTTTTCAGGTCTCTACAATACATAATCAAATAAAGGTTTAAGTATTTCGTTTATTGTTGTTTACATTATTTTTTCGATTTCTCCATCTCTATTCTTGAATCCAACGATTACTTGGAGGTGGATTACTTCTAGGCGATACGCCTACATCCTATTACACGACAATTTAGTCGGGGCTAACTGACTTTGACTTTTGTTGACTACCAGCTCCGCGCGTATCGCGTCCCACTCTTCAGGTTCCAGGCGATACGCCTGGACCTGCTTGTTCAGCTCTTATTCTTTTTTTCCTCATTTTCTCCTCTTGGCCTCAGGACTTCATCAAAATCCTGTAAAACTTGAGAAAACATAAATAACCGACTCAAAGACGCAACTTAACTAAAAGCAAACTAAAACTAACGCAAACCAACTCAATTAGACTCAAATAGACACGTAAAAGACCACGGAAATGAGATGTGTTTGCAACACATCAGATAAATTTAACAAGTATTGGGGAGAAGACAAATTTGAGAACAAGTTGCTATACTTTGCAACTATATCGAACCCAAGGAAGAAATAAAGAATGATTCATTTTGTTTACAAGGAAATATTAATGGCGGATAAAGAACCGCATGAAAAGGAAAAAGACATTGAAAATAAGTTGAAACTTATTGTGAATAACATCACAAGTGCAATGAGGTTTGTGTTTCGCGAGTACGAGTTAGACCATGAGAGGGAGAGTGCATCAACTTCGTCAAAGCTTGAAAAAAGTAGTCAAGTGCCATTGGACGGAGAAGACGAGTTTGTAGCTAAGTTCAAGTCTGGAGGATCATCCTCATATAAAACTAAGTCTGAACTTGAAAAGTATCTAGACGATGATGAAGAAGAGTGGGATGACGGCTTTGATATATTGAAATGGTGGAAATCGTCTTCGGCTAGATACTCGATTGTATCATGAATGGCAAAAGGTATGATTAGTTTAAAATTCATTCAATATTTATGTAAATATATATATAAACTTAAATTGTGGATTCTTTTTCTTTTTGAGATATACTGGCTATTCCAATCTCTAGTGTTGCCTCGGAATCGACTTTCAGTACAGGTGGAAGAGTTGTGGATGCTTACAGGAGTTCATTGTCCCCTCCAGTTGTTGAGGCATTAATATGCACACAAGACTGGATCCGTAAGTCGACAAAAGGTATTAAGGAGGTTGAAGATCTGACGGATTTTGACGATCTTGGAGAAGGTAAAACTATTAAACTACTATACTAGTCGTGTTTTATTATATAGTTCATTTATATTACCTTGGTTCATCATCTTAATTTTATTTGTGTAGATATATGTGAGAGGTTAGAACCAAGTAAAGCAAAGAGCGGGTGGATATCGACTAGTAGGTTATGACATTATGATATTTTTGTTTGGATTGTAATTTTTATGGTTATTCATTTACTAGTTGGGTATGAAATTTGTCACTTTAATTTATGTTATGACATTATGATGTTTTTGTTTGCTTTGACATTATGATATTTTGGTTTGGTTTGGAACGAAAGATATCATCTTGGTTCTTTTTTAATATTGAAAGTGCAGCAAAAAAAAATAGATGATTATTGTGTTCTTTTGTTGCTACTTACATTCAAAGTGCATCCATTTTTTATAGTTTGGGCTGAAAAACTTAGCTGGAAGTGGGCTGTAAATATGCTGAAAATAGATTTGAAAGTGGGCTAGAATTGGGCTGGAACTGGGCTTGAACTTGGCTGGAAAATAAGTAGTATGTGGGCTGGAAACAACATAGAATTTGGTCTTGGGAAATAGCTATATCCCGACCGAAGGGGAGCACAAAGAACCGAAAACCCGAGTTTGGTTTCGGTCTCAGGATACGGTAAGTTTTTTTTCCAGATTTCGGGAATCGGATCGGGACACAGTTTCCCGACTTTGCTCACCCCTAATTTCGACTCCTCAAATGGTCTGTGATACGTAGGGCACGTTTGGTTGTAGAAAATCAATAATAGACTTTCAATAAAAGGGTTTTCATAAAGTCATTAAACACACCTTAAGCGAGATTATAATGTCGTTAACTAACCCACCAACGGTTTATTACTTCCCAAGTAAGTATGAGATTTTAGCCAAGCATGGATTTACAGATTTGCTTAAGAGAAAGAGAAGAAATCATAGACAAAAACTTACTAATTCTTACTTAAGTTAAAGTTCTCATAAGCTTAATTTCAAGACTTAAAAAATACCAAATGACTCAATTACACTAAGGGAAGAGAGGAAAGAATTGAGCAAAGTGAAATGAGGTAGGAGGCCTCATTTTATAAGCAGTTATGGAGTTTGGCACGACCCATGCCCGTTAGTGGCACGACCCATGCCCGTCAGTGGCACGGAGCGTGTTGTTCAGACGAAATTTTTGGGAATCTTCTTCTGACTTCACACGGGTTCGTGTTACTGAGGCACGGGGTCGTGCCATGTCAGGTGTCTACGGCACGGGGTGTGTGGTCATAGGCACGGGGTTGTGTGTTGTAGAGTTGTGTCGGAGAAGCTTCCAAGGCTTGACACGAGGCGTGTCACAAGATGGCACGGGGCGTGTCTATCGGGCAGAATCACACTACTTCATATTTTCTTCTGTTTTTGACCATAATCTGTTCCTTTGTGATTTTAGCCTTGTTTAACCTGAAAGAAAGAAAAGTAGACTTGTTTTGACGTTAGTTGATCAGAATTAAACCAATTTGCGGGAGATATTTGTCCTAAAAATATGTATAATTTGACGTATATCAAATATCCGCACACTTAAACGTTTGCTTATCCTCAAGCAAAACTCTGTGCAGAACAGACCTGATAATCCCATGAGGTTCATCTGCTTGTACCTGCTTGGTCAGATACAATATAAAAGTAGTTCTCCGTCATATTTTTGACATCACATTCCATTGTTCTTTTCCTTGTTAAATTGAAATACAAAATCTATGACAAGTTTACTAGAATTTATTTCTATCCAAATATATTAACCTCGCAAATGGTCACTTAACTCTCAGGGGTTCTATTTGGGTATTTGGGTGAACACACATACCTAGATGAAGACGAGCAGAGAGCATAGGCTTGACACGTGATTGAACCTCCATAGATCTCACTGGAATTCACATAAGTATCATAAATTTTTAAAAAAAATAACTAACTAAAAAGCGTAGGCTTGGGGTAGGGTGTGGATAGGTGTTTTAATGGGTGAAAAGTTGTAAGAGAGCGGTTTTTGAAAATCAAGTTTTGTGTATGAATTTTTGAAAAAAAATAACTAACTAAAGAGCTTTGCTCTTTTTGTTCAAACTTAGGGAATATATTTTGAGAATTCCCTTCTTCTTGGCCCTTTTTTTTTTGACAAAACTAACAGCAACCGAATGTAAATCCAGGACCCACGGATCGACATCACAGCTTTTATTGAAACTGGAGAAAAGCCACAAGTTTTGGAATTTTATGAAAGAACCACTTTTTACGAAAATAAAGTAGAAATAAAACAAGGGGGTATGAGTTGTATTACAAAATGGGTGATTTTTGCAAGACAAAAGGGGTTTTGAAACGATGAGGTTTAGGCTCAAAGGGGTTAACTAGGGGGAGTTTGTTTGTGGAGCGAAGGAAAGGGGTTTAAGAAGCGGAAGGCGGGAAAATCCTAGATGCCTCAATTAATTAATTATGTGTTCCCAATTTGTCCATCTTGAAACGTATCAATGTGCCAAGTTCTACCTCTGTCGGATCACCAGGTTTCTCTCAAAATTTAGGAAAAGAAAGAGCATGCTTATAGGTGATCATGCTATAATTAGGCTCAAGTTTTCACTGAATATTAGGGGTAGGGAAAAAATATTTTTTTCTAAAAATAAATTGGTTCCTCTTGCCATAAATAAATATTTTAATTTTCCTTTTGCTTATTTATAAATAATTTAATGGAATTTGATGATTTTATAGTTAGGAGGAAAACTTTTATGTGTATCGTCCCATAAAAGACAACAAATTTTTGAAAAATTCGGGGGATATCAAGGCCCATTTGAAAGGGTTTTGTGCAAGGCTTGAATGCGGATAAAGCAAAGGTTTAAGTCCTTGAAAACATCACCCGTTGTTTTCCCGTCCCCACACTTAAAATGTACATTGCCCTCAATGTACCCGTACGTTAGTAAAAGAGACGCAATAACAATAAAAAATAGTTTGGGTTTTGAAAAATTTTGGCAGAACTTCCACAGTATTCTGACAATTGGATCCTGTGGAATGTTTACCACGCCATGTATCGCTACCTCCCGGTCCAAAACAAACTATAAAAGGAAGCCGGTACCTATTTCAAATTGCTAAAAACACAAAATATTAAATTATAAAGATAAAAATTAAAACTACTAAAATTAAACTACCATTAACATTAACTACTAATCAAGATTCATGATGTTTTTAGTACATCTAATACCCAAGATCAACTATTACATGCAACTAAAAACATCACCAAAATGATCCCTCTACCTAGGGATGTCCAAGATAAACAAGCATCCAAAATACACAAGCATCGACAAACCAACCTATGACAAATTTTATTCAACCTAAACATACTACTTGTTTCTGCTAAAGCTTCACAAACAAGAATCCTCCTAACGACCAGTTTCTCGTGCGGGAGGACTGGGAGATCATTATCATCCCCTAGGTTGATGATAAAATCGTCAAAAAAGCCATTGAGCTTGGGGGTGGTGACGAGCATGTCATCATCATAAAGGGACTCGAAGATGATGTTTTCCCCAATCTCCTCCTCGGGTCATGGGGCATCCGAGGGCACAAAGTCGGGGTTCTAGGATTGGGGTGAGCCTCTCGCTCAAAGTAGCAAGGCATCCCGCTAAGAGCTCGAAAACAACCGTAAGGAAGTTCACACGCTCGTTTAGTTCGAGATCCCTCTCATAGGCTTCATCTAGGTAATTTCGCAATGTCATGATTTGTCTCATTAGTGAATCAATTGCGGGTGAAGCGTTGTAGTTATTGTTGAGATCTTCCGGAACCGCCATGGCTAAAAACACAACAAACAATTAATTCATGCATGCACAACAGCATGCTACAACCCTTGTCATAGCATAGCACGGGGCGTGTGATGCTGTCGGGCAGTTGAATTTGAAGCTAAAATTTTAGGGGAAGCTTGATTTTCTTAACCCATTCAAGCTTTTAACATCAAAAGATGTTTTGGTGTAGAGTTTAGTCACTATTTGAGTGAAATTTTGAGTTTTTTAACACCCAAAACCAAGTGTTAAGGTTATGACTAAAATCTATGCTTGGATGTGTAAGAAAATCAAGCTTTGAGTAAGAAGATGCAAGAAATGAAGCATGAACTTGTGATGAAGAACAAGAATGTTCTTGAAGTTCATGACTACAATAGGAATGTTTAAGAAGATTAAAAAGAGACAAATAAGAACATTACCTTGTTAGGTATGGGTGTTCTTTTGTCTTACTACAGAGATTGAGAGTGATGGGAGAAGATTTTGAACATATGATGCCAAAAAGGTGGCAACTAATCTAATTTATCTGCTGCAGACGTATGGCACGGGGCGTGCCATACTATGGAACGGGGCGTGCCATAGTGTCAGACATCCTAGAAGTTTACCAGTTAACTAATGTCAGATTATTAGTAAAACACGGGGTGTGTTGAGTTTAACATGGGGCGTGTTAAACTTGAACTGGTGGAAAAATCTTGATTTTATTATTCCTAAAATATATACACTAAGGATAGGTGACTTAAATTTATTTATGGGTCCTAGGCCGGACCCGTGGACACACTATGATGGTCCACCTCTAGCGGAAGGTATTCTTCCTCATGGTCGAAGATTCCTTCATAGAGTTTTAAGCGGTGGCCGTTGACTTTAAATGTAGACCCGTCTTTGTCTCGTATGTCAATGACACCGTATGGGTAAACACGAATCACTTTGTAAGGTCCCGTCCATCTGGATTTTAACTTTCCAGGGAAAATCCTTAAACGTGAGTTATACAACAAAACCTAATATCCTTCTTGAATCCTCCTTAACTTCTTCAGACGTGAATCGTGGTATTTCTTGGTTCGGTTTTTGTAGATGCTGGAGTTAGCGTAGGCTTGACCGCGTAATTCCTCGAGCTCTATGAGTTGACCGAGTCGATTTTGACCTAATTTTTTAAGGTCCATGTTTATCGTACGAAAGGCCCAATATGCCTTATGCTCTAATTCAACGGGAAGATTGCAAGATTTGCCGTAGACCATCATGTACGGGGCAGTACCAATCGGATTTTTATAGGCTGTCCGAAATGTCCATAGTGCATCGTCGAGTTTCTCAGCCCAATCTTTTCGGTGGTTACCGACTGCTTTTTCTAAGATTCGTTTTACGCTTCGGTTGGTTACTTCAGCCTGACCATTCGTTTGGGGATGGTAAGCTGTTGAAACCCTATGGATTACTCCATAGCGAGCCAGGACTCTTTCCATTTGATAATTGCATAAGTGGGTACCTCTGCCAGTGATTAATGCTCTTGGAGTCCCGAATATAGAGAATAAATTCTTAAGAAATTTAACAACTACGCGACCATCGTTAGTAGGTAAAGCTTCTGATTCAACCCACTTAGAGACGTAGTCTACGACCACAAGAATGTAGTTGTTTCCTCTTGAAGTTGGGAATTGTCCCATAAAGTCAAGTACCCATACATCAAAGACTTCACAGACTTGGATATAGTTTTAGGCCATCTCGTTGCGCGAGGAGATGTTCCCAGTTCTTTGACAAGCATCGTAGGTTTGTACAAGTCTGTGGGCATCTTAATATATAGTTGGCCAGTAAAATCCAGAATCAAGGACTTTCCTTGCGGTGGCGTTGGCTCCATGATGGCCGCCGCAAGGTCCAGAGTGACAATGTTTGAGAATAATAGTGGTCTCAGTACCGTAGACACATCTTCTTATTAGTTGGTCGGCACATATCTTGAAAAGATATGGGTCTTCCCACATGAAATACTTAACGTAACCGAAGAATTTTCTCCGCTGTTGATGTGTTAACCATCTAGGACTACAAGAAATGACACTTTTAGAGACGCCAAGAATTGGACCATTTGTGACGACCTGTCCTCGCAAAAAGTTTTTGCGACGACATGTAGTCGCCAAAAATCTGTCGTAGCAGCGTAGTTGCGATTGGTCAAAATTGTCGTCGCCATTGACTTTGTCTCTATTATCTGAACAAAAGCGACGACATGTCGCCTCGAATACCTTGTAAATATTATATATATTTAAATTTATTCTTTTATTCATGGTTTTGACGACGACATATTTTCGCAAAAAGGTTAATTATTTTATTTATAGATTTTTTATATCTCTTTTAACGACGACATATCACGGTTGAAAGTTAAATATTTTATTTTTGGATTTTTTAAATAACACATTTTAGCGATGATATGTCGTCGCAAAAAGTCCTGCACATTTTTGCACACCAGCTTATATATTGTTCTTTTTCTAGTTTTTTACCCGGTGATATCCGGGTTTGTTGGGCTATATTTATTAGAGGCATGAACATTAGTTATGGGCTAGCTTATCATTAGTTTTGGGCCTATTTAATTTGTGTTTTAGGCCATGTAGGCCGTTTATTTATGTTTATGATTGGGCTTGTTGGAGTTTATGATTGGCCCAAGGGTTTGTAAGAGGTGGTATAAATACCACCTCATGTTTATGATTGTTGAAGCTTGGAATACACTAGTTCATGATTTCTTCATATTGTTGTGTTTACGATCAGTCTTTCAAGCTTCAAGATAGTAGCTTTTCTCATTCAAGATTCAATCTTTACCTTAGATTGAGTCTCTTCTTCTACTATTCTTCTTGAATCGATCACATACGAGGTTTCCGCACTCGTTTGTGATTAGATATCGTGTGTTTGGTTGGATTTCGATCACATACGAGGTTTCCGCACTCGTTTGTGATTCGAGGCTCTCACGATATTGATTCAAGCTGTTTTCTGGGTTAAAGTGCTGGTTTTTGAAGATTTGAAGGGTTTTTAGAGTTTACGAATTCTGCTGCTGCTGTTCTTCGTGTTTACAATCCATTTTTCTGGGTTTTTCGGTGTTTACGAATGCTACGGTTGAAGATCTGCATAGTTTTCGTGTTTACGAGTTCAAGAATCGATTTTTATCGTGTTTACGATCCGGCGAAGTGTGTTTACGATTGTACTCGGGTCATGATCGGAGTTTACGATTTTTTCTGATCGTAATTGGGTGTTTACGATATATTCTTATCGGAAACAAGGATTGTAATCGGTGTTTACGACTCCTTTAATCGAAATCGGTGTTTACGAGTTTGTTTGATCGGAATTGGGAGTTTACGATTTCTGCTTGGATCGTAATCATTGTTCTCGATCGTAATCAAGTGTTTACGATCGTAATCAAGTGGTTCTTATCGTAATCTCATTTTTTGGACGTTTGGATTTTAGATTTAAGTTCCCTAAGCTTTCGTAATGGATTTCGAACCAAGTATGTATCAGAAGTTGGATTTTGAGATTGGATCCATCACTCGCCCACCTAGACTCACCTCGGCGGATAACTTTCTGGAATGGAAATATAGGTTTGAAAACCACTTGAATAGTGTTGACCTAAGACTTTGGAGAGCAGTAATTCATGGACCATTCACACCTACACACTCAGAAGGAGTTAATGCAGGGAAGGTTAAGACGGAAGATGAGTATGATGATGATGATTGGGAAAGATGCAACAAAGCAGAAAGAGCATTTGCCATCATGACTATGGCACTGACACCAGATATTGCTCAAGGATTTAAGCACTGCAAGACTGCTAAGCAACTCTGGAATGCTTTGGTTGTTGCATATGAAGGAAATCCTGACATAAAGGCCAGTCGTAAGCAAATGCTGAAGCAAATGTTTAATCTGTTCAACCATGTACAAGGTGAATCCTTTGAAGCACAGGTGCAGAGGTTTGTGTCTCTGATGGCTGAAATGGCCAGCTACAATGTTGAACCAGACAAGGAAGACAAGAATCTGAAACTGTTGAATAGTTTACCCAAATCTTGGAACACCAACATCTCTATCATTAAGGACAACAACAAGCTGAGTGAACTATCTCTTGATGAGTTGATCAACAAACTCAAGTCCAAACTAATTGATGACAAGCAGAGAGAGTTAAACCATATAAGCTCTCTTAGTTTGTCAAGAAAACTGAATCAAGCACTGTTGTCAGAAGATGTGGAGACTAAGCAAGATGGAAAGTCAACTGGGAGTGGACCAAGCTCTGTCGCAAAGTCAACTGCTTTTGTGGCACAACCTCAAGGAAGTTCAAGTGGAGGCGTCAACCCTGATGCTACAAATGATCCCAATTTTGCTCTCGGTATGGGTTTTATGAACAGTTACCATGCTCTCATGGCCGGAACTCTTGTGCCTACTGATATGTTATCGGGTGAGCTAAACCAGATAAATCCTGAAGATGTAGAGATGTTAGATGTGTCATGGCAGATGGCTATGGCGGTCTTCAGAGCAAAGAAGTTCATGGCAAAGACAGGGAGAAATGTGTGGAAAGATCAAGACAAGATCAGGATGGGGTTTGACAAAAGCAAGCTGAGGTGCTACAACTGTGACGAGTATGGGCATTTCACAAGAGAGTGCAGTAAGCCGAAGAGAGAAAGGGGAGAAGAAAGGAAAGCAGGTGAAGGAAAGGGAGAGGCAAAGGCATTGGTTGTTCAAGAAGGTGGTGGTTATGATTGGACACCTCAGTTGAAAGAGTTTACCATGTCTCATGCAATGATTGCTGATATGGAAAGGGATGAGGATGAAGAGCATGCATTTTTTGTGACTGATGAAGAGAAAGCTGAAGAGGATCTGATGGAAGATAAGGAAGCCTTTGCAGCTGAAGTTGATAACCTCAAGGTATGTTCTGATCCTACTTGTGCTCGTATAATTCCTGGACTTAGACAAATATGTAAAAATTATGAGATAGAATTGTTTGAGATTAAGTGTGAAAGGAGCTCATTTAAGGGTAGATGGCTAAAGAATGAGGAGAAGGTTAAAGCACAAAAGCTAGATATAGTAAAATATCAAAAACTGGCAACTGAGAAAACTCTCCTGTATGACAATGCTAAGTTAGAAATAGCTGAGCTTAGGAATCAGGTAGATGAGATCACACATAAGTACAATGAGTTGCAGGTTAAATTTGATGTGAATCAAACGAAAAGCAAAAGAATGTTTGAGGCTAGAAAATCTTTGAACTCCTGTATAACTGATGTTAGAATGGGAAAGGACAAGGGTGGAATAGGAATTAGTTTCCCAGACAAGGGCAAGAACAATGTTCCTCAAGATAACTCTAGAGATATAATAGGAATAATCTTTGAGGAGGATCAGATAGACAGATCTGAATCAGGAACACATGAGATAGGACCTCCCTTAGATAGTGTTCTGGTAGGAGTGACACCTTTGACCCCTCAGGAAATAGAAAATGAGAAACACATGTCTTATGGGTTGGGTAATCAGGATAAAATTGTGACAGACACTTGTGAATCAAGTACTTCCCAGGAGTCATTAAACAATGATGTTGGACCTGCTGATAGTTTTGTTTCATGTGCAGATGAAGTAGGTATTGAAGATGTATCTGGGAAGGATGCAGAATGTTTGAGAGTTAAACAGTGTCATGTGTCGAGTAGTGTAGTTTCTGATTTACCTAAAGTTGATGTACTGGCATCAGTGTCTGAATTGAATGAGTCTAAGCCTATGCAATTAGTTGTGTCCAAGTCCTTAAAACATGTTTCAAATTCTAGTAATGCAATTCATGGTTTTAAAATTCGTGTGCCTAACACTAAAGTAGGACGTGAGACTAAACCCAAAGACTTTGTAGCTTATCCTCAGGTTGTGTCGGCTTTTAATAGAACAAACAAGTCTAAATCAGAACAATTTTGTTTAATCACACAACCTGAAAAGGATACAAAACGTGTTATACACAAATGGGATGATAAGCCAGAGTGGAAGTCGTCTTACCCAAGACGTTCATATTTGTGTAGTCATGTAAATGGGCCTAGACCTATGAACTGTTTTCAATGTGGAAAACCAGGTCATTTTGCTGCAAATTGCTTAAATAGACCTTATCAACCATACTGTCCGCAAAACCCAGCGGACCAGTATGTTGCAGAAAATGATGGCAGGAGAAAACAAAAACCAGCAACAACAAGCTTTGTCTCAGGGAAGCAGAGTTTAGAACCAATAAAGACTCAACAGTCTAAGGTTTTGAACACAAAAGCTCCAGTGACAAAGCATGTTGAAGAAAAGTGGAATGTGACTAGACCTCCAAACTCATCTTACGAACCTAAGGGAGTTTATCAAAGAAAAGACAAAATGAAACAAGAATTTGGTGAGAGGCAAATGCCTAAAGTCAAACATGTTGTTAAACCTAAGGGCAAATCAATAATTGAAAAAACAAAAGATGTCACTCAAACGAAACAATTGGTTTATACAAAATTAAAACTTGAGTGGACACCTGTTGTCAAGCCAAAAGGTAAAAAGGTCACATCTCCACCAAAGAAACTTTCACCTGCAAAGAACTCAATAAATAGTTCTAAATCTCAAAAACAATCTAATTGGAGACCAAAAGTCAACATTCAAAATGTGAATGTATCTGAACCAAAACCAGAAATGGTCCTTCAAATGGTTAATTACACTGACTCCAAAGGAGTGCCCAGATCTGTTATGGCCTGGGTACCTGAATCTCACTGATTTCTGATTTTTGTAGGGACAGCCAAGTAGATCTATCAACAATCTCTGGTACGTTGATAGCGGTTGCTCCCGACACATGACCGGAGACTTATCCCTTTTGGAAGAGGTACAAGACTTCAATGCCGGAGGAGTATCTTTTGCAGGTGGGATAGGTGGAAGAATCAGTAAGAAATGGGTAGTGAAGAGTGGAAGTTTGACTTTTTCTGACGTGCACTACGTGGAGGAATTATCTCACAGTTTGCTCAGTGTGTCGCAAATGTGTGATAGAGAATATTCAGTCCTGTTCAACAAGAAGGAATGCATCATCCTCAAGCCAAGTGTCAAAATTCCAGAGGAGTGCATCTTGATGCGTACTCCAAGAAGAGGAAATTCTTATTAGCTGAATTTGGGCAAACCTCCAACTACTGAAGAAGCATGTCTTATCTCCAAGCAGAATCCTGTCTTATCTCCAAGCCGAATGAGAATCTAGCGTTATTATGGCATCGTCGCCTGGGGCATGCTAATATGAAGAATCTGTCTAAGCTGGCTAAAGGAGAGCACGTTAGAAACTTACCAATCAAAGATTTCTCGTCTGTGGAGAAATGTGTGGCTTGTGCAAAAGGGAAGCAGCACAAGTTGCCACACCGTCCAAAGGTTACAAATTCTGTCTCATCTGTTCTTCAACTCTTACATATGGATCTTTTTGGTCCCATGCAGGTACAAAGCATCAGCAAGTTTTCTTACTGTCTCGTGATAGTGGATGACTACTCGCGGTTCACTTGGGTCTTCTTTTTATCGAACAAGTACGAAACTCCGGCCCTGGTGAAACAGTTCGTCACACTTATAGAAAACCAGCTGAACAAGAGAGTGAAGGGTATAAGATCTGACAATGGGACAGAATTCAAGAATGCAGAGTTGAACATGTTCTGCGGTGAGAAGGGTATTGAAAGACAATTTAGTGCACCTTACACTCCTCAACATAATGGAGTCGCTGAGAGAAGAAACAGGACACTCATTGAAGCAGCCAGAACAATGATGTGTGAAGCTAAATTGCCTATCTTCTTCTGGGCAGAGGCAGTCAACATGGCGTGTTATGTGCAGAATCGTGTACTTTTAAACAAACGTCATGAGAAGACTCCGTATCAGATTGTTTATGGAGAGAAGCCGAGGGTGGGGTACTTCAAGACCTTCGGGTGTCCATGCACGGTGCTAATTCAGTCCGATGTAGGGAAATTCGAAGCTAAAGCTGATGAGTGCTATTTTGTCGGTTACTCAGCAAATAGTGCTTATCGCGTGTACAACAAAACCACCAAATTGATTATCGAGGCTTTTGATGTGGATTGGATGGAAGATAATCCAACAGATGCGGGTACTGGACCAGATTGGATCTTTGACTACGGGTCACTGTTTGAAGGTTTCAACTTCTCGAATGTATTTCACAATTTGGGAGAGGAAGACGACATCGTTGCTCCGTCGTCTGATTCAAGACCTAATGTTGAGAAAGTCGGTGAGAAGGCACCTGTTTCCGTTCCCACAAATGTCAATGCCGATGCTCCAGGATCTTCGAGAACTCATGATTCAGAACCCCCTCAAGGCCAAGGTATGAATGATAATTTTCTTAACTCTAACCTGCCTGTTTCTGTCTCTGTGCCAGATGTTCAAGTATCAAGGATCAACATAGATCATCCAATCAACAATATACTTGGACCAGTTTCAGCAGGTGTTACCACTAGAAGCCGCACGGGAAACATTAACTTCTGCATGTATTCATGTTTCATTTCCCAGATTGAGCCTCCTAATGTGATGGTTGCTCTCAAAGATCCAAGTTGGATGGAGGCCATGCACAATGAATTGAATCAGTTCTCAAAGCTGGGAGTGTGGCGACTTGTGAAGAGGCCAGAAGACAAGAAGGTTATTCCTACGAGGTGGTTATATAAGAACAAGAAGGATGACACAGGAATAATTGTCAGAAACAAGGCGAGATTGATAGTACAGGGGCACAGGCAAGTTCATGGGATTGACTATGATGAGGTATACGCTCCGGTGGCAAGATTGGAAGCAATTCGGATCTTTCTTGCTGTGGCAACGTATCTCAATTTTACGGTGCATCAGATGGATGTGAAGACTGCTTTCCTTTATGCAGAGATGAATGAAAAAGTTTATGTAACTCAACCACCAGGGTTCATAGATGAGGAAAATCCAGACCATGTTTATCTGCTGGATAAAGCCTTGTATGGTTTGCATCAAGCTCCACACACCTGGTATGAAACTCTATCCAATCACTTGGTGGAGAATGGATACACAAGAGGAGTAGTTGATCAAACGTTGTGTAGGAAGAGGGTGAAGGAGGACATAATCATGGTGCAAGTTTATGTAGATGACATTATCTACGGGTCAACAAACGAGGAATTATGCACTGAATTTGAAGAGATTATGAGGAAGAAGTTTGAAATGAGTGACCAAGGGGAGATGAGTTTCTTTCTTGCATTACAAGTAAAACAGGATGAATCTGGAATTCTTATTCATCAGGCAAAGTATGTGAATGAGATTCTGGAGAAATTCAAGATGCAGGATTGCAAGCCCATTTCCACTCCCATGGCATCCAGACCACTTTTGTCAGCTGATCTCAATGGGGAATCAGTGAGTGAATTCCATTATCGGTCGATGATTGGATCACTCATGTACTTGACAGCCAGCAGGCCAGACATCATGCATGCAGTTTGTGTGTGTGCATGCTATCAGGCTAATCCTAAACTTTCACATTGATCTGCTGTTAAGCGTATCTTTAGGTATCTGAAGGGCAAGCCTAGGCTTTGTCTTTGGTACCTAAAGAACACTGATTTTCAATTGTATGCTTTTACTGACAGTGATTATGGAGGTAGTGACCTTGACAGGAAATCTACAACTGGGTCAGTACCTGGGAGACAGGCTCATTTCTTGGCAGAGCAAAAAGCAGCATACCGTATCAAAATCAACCGCCGAAGCTGAATACGTGGCAGCATCCGCCGGAAGCTCACAGGTAGTATGGATACAAAATCAGCTCACAGATTACGGTATGGAATTCGTTAACACTCCTATCTTTTGTGATAACGCTGCTGCTCTAGAAATTGTCAAAAACCCCGTCCAACATTCCAAAACCAAGCATATAGACATAAAGGTACATTTTATTCGTGATTGCTATGATCGGGAGTTAATTCAGCTTCAAAAGGTAAGCTCCGATCAGAATGTTTCGGACATTTTTAGAAAACCCCTTCCTCGTCCAAATTTTGAATCATGTGTTGAAGGCCTAAAGATGATTGCTTTCGAGGAATGATCTGATCATTTTGTTTTGTACAAAGTCTTTGTTAATTAATTTAAAATAAATAAATAAATAAATAAATAAAAAAATAGAAAAATGACTGAAAAAAACTGAGTCTTATTTCAAAAGTCTCACAAAAACAGGGGAAGAAATGGTGTTGGTTGAACTGAAAAGTTTTTATGATGTCTTTTGATAGGACGTACAAAAAATGTTCAAAGACGGTCGGAGACTGACACGTGTAAGGCTGATGTGAAAGACTGCTCAAAGATGATATGTCGGTATGCTCAACCAAAACTATGACCATCTATGTAAGTGCAGTGATCTTAAACTCTATAAATGTTTAGATTCCCATCCTAGTCTACATGGTTTAAAAAACTGAGTCCCGGCAAAAATGGGTTGAGAGTGGTATTTACCTAGTATTCACTCTCTCACACGCCATGCTTATACTGTATATGACAACACCACAGAAAAAGAAAAAGAAAAAGAAGTCCAAAAATGAAATATTCTGAAAAAGAAAAAGGAAAAAGAAAAGAAAAGAAAATAAAATTATTCTGTTGGTCTTATGTGCGTGCTTATGCGGCCGACCTGATCACCAACTGATAATTCATGAAAATAGAAATAAGTGGTAGTCAAAGCAGTATTGCATGGTTCCTCAAGTTGGGGGTTTGTGAATCCTCAATAAACTCTGAGGTTGGGTAGGTTTTGCTATGAAAAATTGGGTGTGGGACGGTTAAACATATCGGTAAAATTGTACCATATTTAAGCACTTTACTGGATGTGAGTTTATGTGTTCAAATCACCTGGAAATTGTCGAGAGCGTCAAGTAACGGAAGCTGAAAAGGGTTCCTCAGTCAAAGACTCGTCAGATATTATCTATGAAAATTATCAGCACCAGGCAAGTATATATTCAATTTTTGCGGTAAGTTTGTAAATATTTCAATTTGGGGCTATTATCTGTTTTAAATTTCTAATTTTTTTTTGTTCATGATCAGATACTCGGGGTATGAGTCTGAGGGGAAGTTTTGTAAATTCTCAAAAGTCAAAATCTATCAAGTTGTTAATGAGATTTATCATTTTTGTAAGTTTGGGGTGAACTTAAATGTTTTTAAAAGGTTGAGGGGGTAAAGTGTAATTTCTTTTTATCAAAACCCTTGTTTCCGATTGTGTTCATCATTTACGATTTACTCCTCAACTCTCTCCTCTGTGTTTACGACCACCGCCGAGAAAAACCTAAAACTCACCGGAAACTGGTTTCCGACCATCTCCGATCATCCCCTTCACAATCTGTTTACTGCATTTCCCTCGTAATCGATTTCCGAGCGTTATCCCTATCTCAATCGACCGGTTGCACGAGTTTACTTCGATCTGTTCACGGGTTTAGTGGTTTGTGCCCTAAATCGTAATTTTTTCTCAGTTTCACTGCGTTCGAAGTCGTTTTAGCAAGATTTGAAGTCGGGTCTGTGTTTGAGACTCTTTAAAGGTAGTGATTGGGTGTTTATTTGCATATTTGAGATGATTGATGCGTTTACGAGATGTTGCAGGTGTGAAAATGGCGGTTTTGGAGTGTTTACGATCGTCGAGAGGTTGAAGACGACCGTTGAACGTTTACGATTCTTGTTCCCGATTGTTGTTTACGATTATGTGTTTCCGATGGGTGTTTACGATAAGCGCTAACGACAAAATGCGTTTACGATCGGGCTAGGGTTAAATTTGATTGTTTCCGATTGGGCTTTTTGATTACGACTGGAGTTACTTTGAACCCGATCGTGAACCTGCTTTTGTATCGTAAACCCATAATGTAAATCGTAAACACACTTAAATGTGATTTAAAAATCATAAACACCTAATATTTTTGGAATCTCATTAATCTTAAGTTAAAATTAATGGTGTTTGTAAATTTTGTGTGTTTAAATCAATTATTTTCCCTAAAGTTTAAATTGAAATTTTGTGATTTTCAAAAGAAAAATTTGATCTTCAATTGAATTTCATCAAGGGTTAATAAACTTAATTGCTCTTTAACGAACATATCTGATACATGTGTCTTGTCTTTCTCAGATGGCAGACGAGATGCTCGACGAAGAGATTAAGTTTGAACCAGATCATTGCATTCCGGCATATCTTGAAGACCCACCGGAGAAGCACAAGCCTTTATTTTATTCTCTGGTGGAAGGGATGAATGTTTGCAAAATCAACCATGCGCTGAGGACAAGTGTGCTGATTGACGAGAAACTTGTGAGAGAGTTCTGGGGCACAGCTAGAGCCAGTGCAGACAAATCACAGATCTCTGCTACTATTCAGAACAGGCCGATTGTAATTCTGGAGGAAGATATAAGGAAAGGGCTAAACATCAATGATCGTGCTACCGATCCGATTGAATATCCAAAGGAAGCTGTTTTGGCGGGTGCTCAATCCATGGGATATGAAGGAAAATTCCTGCCTATCTTTAAGAAGCTGTTGCCACATTACTGGAGGTGCCTGGCTCATTACATGCAGAAATCTTTTCTGGGCAAAAGAACAAGCTTCGATCAGCTCAACAAGCTACATGAAACTGCATTCGTCGCATTGGCCTTGGATTGGAACTTTAACTTCTCCAAGATGATGTTACTTGACTGGATAGGCAATGCGGACCTGAGCGCACGTGAACAGTTCCTGATGACACCTAGGTTTGTTCAAATGGTGGTCATGGAGAAGTACCCAATGATAGAAGAGAGAATAGAGAAGCTGGATATAAAGGTTATGGACTGTGGAGTGTTTGGGCTACAGACTCAAGACAGAAGGGGTAAAAATAGTTTTCAAGGAAGGCTGGAATGGGTCAAGAGGGGTGCATTTCCCGAGGTGGCAAGGGAACAAGAAGTTGAAGAACCTGAACCTGAAGCCGATGTGCCAACTGTAAATGCATCTGTTGCTGAAGATCAAGATATAACAGCAACCCCAGCTGTAAATGTGCAAGATGAAAATGAGGTGATCCCTTCAGATGAAGAAAACGTTATGGATGATATCTTTCCAGCTCACGAAAATGTGAATGATGATGACATATATGGGGATTTGGGACCCATCAGTCACAAG
The DNA here is from genome assembly GCA_039602395.1 of Deinandra increscens subsp. villosa. NCBI lineage: Eukaryota > Viridiplantae > Streptophyta > Magnoliopsida > Asterales > Asteraceae > Deinandra > Deinandra increscens. The sequence continues at coordinate 43,351,565 of JBCNJP010000003.1, read as the reverse complement.
AGATCAAGGCATGACATGCTCATGTCTTCGAGCAGCGATGCAACCCCTCCCGAGCTAAGTCTGAATATAGAGGATGTTCTTGAAGAACCCATCCCTGCTCGTGAACCATCACCAAGGAAGAAGACTGATCCAAGAAGCATAAGGTGCAGATTCACAAAGACTAGCTCAAGTCTGTTAATGGTCCATCCATCAAAGGGTATCTCTCAAAGTCAACCTATTCAAGAAGAAAACCCTTTTCAAGAAGATTCAACGATCCCAAGTGTTGAAGATCAACCTGCCCAAGTACAGACTGAAGGTCCTCTTCTGACCGAATGTAGCCCTGTTCGGGAAGAAATGCAATTTCTGGAGGTTGACAACACTTTTGTTGTACCCAGTCCAGTGAGAGTGAGCGTCTCAACTGTGACAAGCCTGCCACCGACCATGCCTAGCTTTCGTCCATTCCAAGCTGCTGAGCTCCTAATCGAAATGAGGATAAGAACTGATCCTCATATTAACTTTCTGATGTCTCAGAACAGAATTAGAGAGTCTGAGATAAAAGCTCTCCAGGCAGAAAACAGAAGGTTAAAAGAGAAGGAAGTGGCGGACAAGAATAGAATGAAGTTCCTGTATGAGACCTTAATGGATCTAAAGAAGAAGCATAATGAATTGAAAGGAGTTGTGGAGGCAAAATCTTTTGGTGATCAAGGGCAAAGCTCATCTCAAGGAGTTTAGGGTACAAGTGCAGTACAAGAAGATGAAGGAGAGGACACGATTGAAATGTCTGAATATGTTCGTGGTGGAAGATACATTTCTATGGCTCCTGAAGGACAAGTGAATTGGTTCAAGGAGTTTTTCAGAGGACCTACTCCTGTGAAATATAGCATAGATGTGGGTGAAAGTGAGCTACACAAGAAAGGAAGCCGACAAACAATTCTGTGTTGGCATTATGATGCTGAAAAGGAGTTATTCGCGGTAGTGATAGATGGATACAGTCCAGTCGAGTACTACGATCAAGAGGTCAATTCCACTCCTGGACAGAGACAGAATTGAGAAACTTGCTGAGGGCACCGTTCATTAACAAGTGGAACGCTAATCATGGAAATCTGGTTCGCAACAACTTAGTAGCACAGATGGAGCAGAACTTTGAAAACTTTGATCTGAAGGCTGCAAGGTGGGTCGAAACCGGAACTGATCATGTCACCAATGAACCAATCGGTGAAATGAGGTGCCCTCTCACCAAACGAACCCGAGTCATCAACATGCTCGATGAAATTGAAGACCATACGCTTGTGAAGAATTTTGACAGCGGTTCTTTGATCCCACAACGTATGAAGTGGTGGTTGTTTGCAAGAGAATGAGAGAGTTCCGAATGTATGATCCTGTAGACTTGCTAAGGTTCGGAGAGAATGACATCAAGCTCCTGGCATCCCGTCCAATTCTCGGTGACGAGCATGACATGCAGAATGCTATACGGGTGGGATTGTTTCATGGCACAGCAGGTCTGATCGTGGAGAAAGAATGGTGGTCGAGGAAAGAGGCACATACATTCAGATTTGACTTGCATTTTCCTTAGACTTGCTAATGATTCATGCCTAGGGGAAGATTGTTGGGCTATATTTATTAGAGGCATGAACATTAGTTATGAGCTAGCTTATCATTAGTTTTGGGCCTATTTAGTTTGTGTTTTAGGCCATGTGGGCCGTTTATTTATGTTTATGATTGGGCTTGTTAGAGTTTATGATTGGCCCAAGGGTTTGTAAGAGGTGGTATAAATACCACCTCATGTTTATGATTGTTGAAGCTTGGAATACACTAGTTCACGATTTCTTCATATTGTTGTGTTTACGATCAGTCTTTCAAGCTTCAAGATAGTAGCTTTTCTCATTCAAGATTCAATCTTTACCTTAGATAGAGTCTCTTCTTCTACTATTCTTCTTGAATCGATCACATACGAGGTTTCCGCACTCGTTTGTGATTAGATATCGTGTGTTTGGTTGGATTTCGGACCTACAGGGTTTTTCTTGTTATTTTCCAGCTTTCACACAAGATTTACATAGCTACAAAGTCGATTTCATTAAAACATGTCATAGAAACGAACGTATATTAATAATAAAATCCCACAAATTGTACAATAGCTAAACTAATCATCTTCACTCTCATCCTCAACTACACCTACCACAAGAGGCAAAGCAAAGCAATTGAAGTCAATAGTTCACCTTTTTCAGAAATGCCTTTTTTTTCTCAAATGGGATACTAGATCAAATTATTCATTACCATCCTCAAACAGGTCACTCATCCTCCAACAAATGCTCAAAAGTTAGTTTCATTTCTTAGTTTTGTTTTCCTAATTATAATCAATCATATAACAGTTAGTCAAAATCTTTTGTTCCATATCTCAGTTTTACTACATCAATTATTTTGGGCTCCATTCAAGTATGTTTTTCACTTTTCCCTTCGTTTTTTAAAGAAACAAAATTCCTAAAGTGATCATAAAATAAGAAATAAACTTATTTGGGTTTTTATCATGAATTTTGCAGTGGAGTCGGAATTTGAAATCCAGTTTAGCCATAAAACGTTAAAAACTGGCCACTGGTAATTAGGATTGGAGTTGGATGGATAAATGGGTCATTACTTGGCTATGGGAAAACCGAGCCTTGGTCAAGTTGACTCCAGACTATAACAAATGGGAATAAAGCAAAACCATACAGGGTAAGATGTGAGCCTGCATCCTCCGACAGACCCCAATATGTGATGGGTTGTTTCAAAATTCATCACGTAGTCCCTTATAGCTTCTGATGTAGCATCCTTTAGTGTGGTTGCCCCATAATAAACTACTCTAACCTGCATTAGTTATATATTAAAATACAGGTCCTTAGGCCAATAACTACAACTTTTCTTGAAGTCAAACCTATAGGCTTAAAATAAGTGTGAAATTAACAATGAGCAATATGAAATATTATGAAGATATAAAATTATCATATCAAGTAACAGCATGTTTTGTCATCATTCCCACTTAACTTGTTTCATACTTATCATTAACCCCTTAACTTAATCACCAAACATTTGTCTATTTGAGTTAGAATGTTCTTTAATTAATCTATCACATTATTTTGCTCCATTTTCTCCTGTGTTTTTTCACTTACATACTACAAGCTCCTCCCCTCCCATCAAAAGTGAAATTTGACAATATTGGATGGTTGCACAAAAGAAAGATTGTAAAATAGAAACAATGATAGCATATTGATTATACTATCTTCACCAAAGTAACAATTATAGAATACAACACTTGGATATAATTGCATAAATACATGACCATGATTTTGTTTGATGAGGATGCTTATCTTGCAATCAGAAAAGTTGATAATTTGGAAATAGTAAAGCAAAAAAAAAATTCTCATTTACCATCTCAATAGGCAATTATAACAAAACAATTGGGCATATAAAAATTGCTTAGGAGTCTTTTGTCAAAAAATTTGTGACTCTGCTAATTTATTTAGAAAGATAAAACTGTGATGCGGTTTTGTTATATAAATAAAAAAAACTGAGAACAATCTTCAGACCCAAAACACCTTAACTTAATAAATCAAGATCATAAATAGCAAACATAAGAAAAATAGAAGATGGATACAGATTTTTTACGAATTGAGATTTTAAGAAGAAACTCGCCCTTCTATCCGTGATTTTAAAAAGCTTTCAACCTAATTTTGTGATCCAATCGATTTCAAGAACCTATTTAGCTAACCAATTTGGGGATTGTCTTCCCTCATCAACCCCTATCTGATTCCAACATTCAGGCCTTCAAATTTTTATTTAAGAATTTTTTGATTTAAGAATGAAACCTTGGAAGGGTTTTGCAAATGTGGGGAGCAGGCAACTCAAATCATCGGTTCAAGAAATTAAGTTTAACTTGTGATGTACAGATGTTAGTAATGGACCAGAAGTTTCGATCTGTACGTAAGATGGCCATTTGGTGAAATCCAGTACCGATTAAAGATTGCGATGAAAACTTTGCAACACGAAGGGGGGGTCTTTAACTCCAAAATTGGGGGCGACTGAACGCCTTCAATTCCAAAATTGAAGGTTGCCGTTGAAATTCTATTCGATTGAGACGATTGCACTTCAAAATTGCTAACGGATTAAACTCGGGAACTGAAACGATTGGAAAAACAACTGGGCGATTGAAAAGAATATGAGATTGTTTAGCATGAATGTGAGATGTTCGACGTGGCAAATTATTGATATAAACACGTGGCAGAATGGGCTTATAAGGATTTTACTTTATTAGAATAGAGAGATTTTTATCTACATATAGACTGAACTAAATTTAGAAACTTCAATTTACGAGTTTGCTATTTAAAAAGTCATGGTCTTTATTAACAAAATAGGGCAATAAATCTAACTTAATGAGTACAAAGGTGATTCACCAGGTAATACAACTCAAAGAAAATAATCATTTTGAAGTTATCATGATGCTTAAGAAATAACAGACCCTAAATACCTTCATAGCTGAAAATAATACTCCATTTACTACTCCTTATTAAAATTAAAATAGACACATTAGTTGTGTAGAAATCTCCATCATTTACATTCAAAACACATTCCACTTCATAAGTGCTGTTTAATTTGCTTTTCAAAAATACTCGTGTACAAGCTTCATTTGTGTAGTACATGGACAGACAGCATGTATAATTAGAATTGAAAATAATTGTCTAATAAGTAATGACTACCAATATTACCAATGTTCAGCTCATTTTTTACCTCATAAGTTATTCTAAATTTAGAAAAAAAATACACCTCTATAACAAACTAAGGTGGGCAGCCGCATCATGCGGGCGGGTCACCATATATATATATATATATATATATATATATATATATATATATATATATATATATATACATATAGGGGAAGGATCAAATAAAGACAAGATGTTATTGCGAAAACACGAAAACAAATATTAAAACCTATATAACTCTCTCATACGTTAATATTTTTTTAAAAAATTTGCACCAAAAGTCTTAAAATTATGTCACCTTTAATTCTGGAAAAAAAAATTTAAACATATAAAATTTCGTGATTTTTTTATTATTGCACATGTGCAATAATACATATTAATTATATTACACATGTGCAATATTAATAAAAAGAACGTTAATTTTTTTTAACTTTTTCCAGGAATTAAAGATAACAGAATTATAAGATTTATGGTGTAATGTTTTATGAAAAATATTAACGTATGAAAAACTTATAGAGGTTTTAATATTATTGCACATGTGCAATAAAAATTTATTATTGCACATGTGCAATAATAAAAAAATAAAAAAAAAACGTTGAAATTTTTTTTTCTCCAGAAATAAAGATAACAGAATTATAAGATTTATGGTGCAACTTTTTATAAAAAAAATTAAACTATGAAAAAGTTATAAAGGTTTTAATTATTATTGCATATGTGCAGTAATAATAAAAAAAATTATTGCACCTGTGCAATAATAATTTAAAAAAAAAACTAGATTTTTTTTTTAATTTTTTCCAGAACTAAAGATAACATAATTTTAAGGATTTTGGTGCAATTTGTTTTAAAAAATATTAACGTATGACAAAGTTATAGAGGTTTTAATATTTGTTTTCGTGTTTTCGCAATAAAAGTTGTTTTCACATGAACCTTACCCTATACATACATATATATATATATATATATATATATATATATATATATATATATATATAGGTGAGGTTATTGTGAGAAGTTTAGTTTGGATAAGAAGGATTAGAAGTAATCATAGCCATTACATCTTCAATTAAATGTAGATCTATGGCTTAAAATTTTTCTGGGTAAATTAGAAAGAAAAACTAAAGAAAATAAAGAGATGAAAGGGTATTTTTGACTTTTTATCAAATTCACCCCATTTTTTAAACCTTCATAACTTTTAGATACGATATTATTTTTTAAAAAAAATTACACCATAAAAACGAGCGTTTTTATCTTTAAAACACGTATACTGTTGCTATATAAAAAATTAAATATTTTTTACTCTTTCGATTGTATCAAAATGTTCAGATCATTGTGTCATTGTGTCGTTGTGTCATTGTGTCAAAAGGTTCAGATCATTGTGTCATATTGTGTCAAAATGTTCAGATCATTGTGTCATATGTTGTTAAAAACCGAAAGAGTAATATTTTTTTTTAATTTTATATATAGCAGCACAATATATATACTTTTGACACGACGACACAATGACAAAATGATCTGAACATTTTGACACAATGACACAATGATGTGTCAGAATGTTCAGATCATTGTTTCATATGATGCCAAAAACCAAAAGAGTAATTAATTTTATATATAGCAACACTATATATACTTTTGACACGACGACACAATGACACAATGATCTGAACATTTTGACACAATGACACAATGATGTGTCAAAATGTTCAGATCATTGTTTCATATTGTGCAAAAAACCGAAAGAGTATTTAATTTTATATATAGCAACACTATATACTTTTGACACGACGACACAATGACACAATGATCTGAACATTTTGACACAATGACACAATGACCTGTGTCAAAAATCGAAAGAGTAATTTTTTTTCAATTTTTATATAGCAACACTATATGCGTTTTAAAGATAAAAAATGCTTGTTTTTATGGTGTAATTTATTTTATAAAATTAATGTTGTATGTGAAAGTTATGAATGTTTAAAGAAAATGGGGGAAGTAGATAAAAAGTCAACAAAAGTGGCTAAGACTAAAATACCCCTCCTTCCTTTTTTATTAAATCAAGATATAATGGCTGAAATTCCTTCTTATCATTCTTACCCAAAACAAACTTCTCATTTGAACCTCTCCCTATATATATATATATATATATATATATATATATATATATAATCTATACTACTATATAATGTATATTGTTCAAAATGACATTTTTTGTAATTAATAGTGTCTTAATTTTAAGACGCATTCTACTTTTGGCCCATCTAATCGAGCAAAACAATGCCCTTCTTGTGTCTCTTTCATGAACTCCCTGTATACATTACAGTACATTACAGGAGGGAATCTCTAAATTGAGAATTTCTTCCCTTCTCTTTCAATCTTAAAACACCACGCCATCCAGAAAAAACCCTTCTCTCTTCAAAATCACTTAAAGAAGGCGTAATTCAAAATCCAAATGAAAACACAGTTGTTAGCAATCTGGACCGACAAGAGCATGCAACCCACTGGGTTACTTGGGTTGGACTCACTGACCCGCTCCAGCCTCTTGACCCGGAAGTCATTTGACCCAGTCTTCTCCACGATGTGTTTCTGCCATATTTTATTGTGTTTATGAATTTTTTTTTTAATTTTAGTTTGCCCCATGTCGTAGATCATGGGTAGGAAGTTTAGTAACTGTTTTACAATTCCTATGTAATGTATTTTCAAGTGAAGAAATGGCAGATTTTAAGTTTGATAAAATTTTCTTGTGTTTCTTAAGAAACAGAGATAAACTCCGATTGCTACTCCAAACCTTGGCCAGTTTGGACGGTGACCTTTTGGGACGGTGACATCACTAGCGGTGCGACTGTAACTAGCGCTAACATCGGAGGCCCTACGAAGAATCGGTGTGGTGAAGCTGTAGCACTCGAGTCCTCGTGGTGAACGAACGGATCCTGGATTTGTATTTGAAATCACTCGTTTTCGAATACAACATTTGGTATCAGAGCCAAACATATGGCTACTGATAATCGAGCAATGGAACAACAAATACAAGCATTACAAGAACAACTTTAAGAGTTAACCTTAGAGATGAACCATCGCCGGGAAAGGGACCGATCCCCGCGACGTCGACATCATCGTGACGATGATTACGATTCTGATGACCGCGACTCTCAAGACTACGAGAACCCTTTCGGACAGCGCCAGTCCGATATCAAAGTCGATATCCCTGAGTATGATGGGAAGATGGATCCTGATGCGTTTGTTGAATGGCTACGCACCGTGGAGCGAGTTTTCGATTACAAGAACATCACAGATGCGAAGAGGGTTAAACTCGTAGCCCTCAAGCTACGGAAATACACTTCTATTTGGTGGGCGAATGTTGTTCATAAACGGGATTTACAGGGCAAAGAACCGGTTCGAACGTGGAAGAAGATGAAGACATTGCTCAAGGAAAAATTTCTCCCAACCTACTATCTGCAAGAGAACTTTTCAAAGTTACACCACTTGAAACAGGGGGCTAAATCTGTGGAAGAATATGCTCAAGAATTTGAGTTTCTTCTTTTGAAATGCGGATTGGGTGAAGACGATCCTCAAACCCTCGTCCGTTTTCTTGGTGGTTTAGAATTTCGCATCTCCAGTGTTGTTGAATTACAACCCTACTCATCTCTGGATGACCTGACCACGATGGCTCATAAGGTTGAGGCCCAACTTAAACTTAAAGGAAGATATGAAAGCCCAAAACCAACCCCTAAGCCCAACCCCCTTACCCGTTTCCCCTCCACTACCAAATCTGATTCACCCCTACCTTCAAATTCCACCACGCCACCAGCCTCCTCCCAATCTTCCCAAGCCGTACAACCTTTTCCGAAAGCTCCTCGTCAGTGTTTCCGCTGCCGCGGTCTCGGTCATATAGCCTCTGAATGCCCTAATAAACGTGTCGTCTCCCTCGCTGAATTTGAAACTTCCATCCTCCACTCGGATGAACCCGAGCATGCCTTCATCGAGCCTCCTAAATACGATGATGGCGAAGAGATTGTCAGTCCGGATGATGGCGACTGCCTCGTGGTGCGGCGCACTCTTAGTAGCCTCACCGCCTCCGAGGAACACCTTCAACGGGAGGCTATCTTCCACACCAGATGCACTGTTGCTCGGAAAGTATGTTCCTTAATTATTGATGGGGGTAGCTGTACGAATGTGGCTTCACAAACCTTGGCTACTAAGCTTAATTTGTCGCCTCAACCTCATCCCCATCCGTACACAATTCAGTGGCTAAACCAAGGTAAGGGTATTCGTGTTTCGCATCGTTTATTACTCTCCTTCAGTATTGGCCAGCACTATGACGATGAAATTTGGTGCGACATCGTTCCGATGGATGCTTGCCACATCCTATTGGGGCGACCTTGGTTATTTGACAGGCGGGTTCAACACGACGGGTATCATAATACTTATACACTCTACCACCGGGAACGCAAGCTTACCCTCACACCCGTTCCCCATTCTGCCAAACCACCACTCAAATCGCCCTCCCTATCCACCCTTTTACAAGCAGACCATCACGAATTTCATGGTCATCAGGACCTTATACTTTTGGAACTCGATGATGACGAAACCCCGCCGGCAGCCTACATTTCCCCAATACTCCAACCTCTGTTGCATTCCTACCCCAACCTTTTCCCAGAAGAAATTCCCGTTGGCCTTCCCCCTCTTCGTGATATCCAACACAAGATTGACCTTATCCCAGGGGCTGTACTGCCCATTAAACCCGCTTACCGAACCAACCCTCAAGAGACGGCTGAGATTCGATGACAGGTCGATGCCTTATTAGCCAAGAGTCTCATTCGTGAGTCCTAAGTCCCTGTGCCGTGCCTACGTTACTAGTTCCTAAGAAAAATGGAGAATGGCGGATGTGTATTGATAGCCGTACAATTAACCGTATTACCATCAAATACCGCTTCCCCATTCCCCGTTTAAATGACCTCCTTGATGAGCTTCATGGCTCCACCGTATCTTCGAAAATTGATCTCCGGAGTGGCTATCATCAAATCCGGATTTATGAAGGCGATGAATGGAAAACGGCTTTCAAGACTAAGGAGGGTTTGTATGAGTGGCTTGTCATGCCGTTTTGGTCTCTCGAATGCCCCGAGCACCTTTATGAGACTTATGAACCAAACTCTTAAGCCTTTCCTTGGCCAATATGTTGTGGTATATTTTGATGATATCCTTGTGTTTAGTAAATCCAACAGTGCTCATCTTGAACACTTATCACAGGTTTTCAAAGTCTTGGCCCAAGAAAAACTATATGGTAATCTGGCGAAGTGCGAGTTCTTTCAAACCAGAGTTACTTTCTTGGGGTATGTTGTCACCGCCGAGGGAATTGCTGTCGATGAACGGAAAGTTGACGCTATACGCGACTGGCCTGTTCCCACTTCAATATCACAGGTTCGAAGCTTTCATGGACTCGCCTCGTTCTATCGGCGGTTCGTGAAAATTTTCAGTACCCTCGTTGCTCCCCTCACGGAGATTACAAAGTTCAAAAAATTCCGATGGACTCCCCAAGCTCAGGTCGCTTTCGAGGACTTGAAGAATAAGCTGTCTTCTACACCTATCCTCGCTCTTCCTTGCTTTGAAGAGGTTTTTGAAGTGGAATGTGACGCTTCTGGTGTCGGGATTGGCGCCATTCTATCCCAACGAGGTCGTCCTATTGCTTACTTTAGTGAGAAGTTTAATGATGCAAAGCGTCGATATTCTACTTATGATAAGGAATTTTATGCCTTAATCAGGGCCCTCGATCATTGGCAGCATTACTTGATCTCCAAAGAATTCATTCTCCACTCCGACCATGAGGCGTTAAAATATATTCAAGGGCAACACAAACTACAACCACGTCATGCCAAATGGGTAGAGTTTTTACAAGCCTTTACGTTTACTATCAAGCACAAGTCTGGGAGTATGAATAAAGGGGCTGACGCATTATCACGTAAGCATACGTTTCTCAATTCCATTCATCCCAAATTTGGTAGTATTGATTTTATTAAAGAAGAATATCAATCTGACCCTGATTTTGGAGATATTTTCAATTCATGCCAGCAACATGCACATGGTCCTTATCATCTTTGCAATGGGTTCCTCTTTAAAGGACTAGTTCTGTGCATTCCTCGCCAAGGTGTTCGAGATGAAATAATACGCGAGTTACATGAAGGCGGTTTAGCAGGGCATTTTGGAATCGAAAAGACTACTTTACTTCTCAAAGAACATTTTTTTTGGCCCCGTATGGGTCGGGATGTCGAACATTTTGTCCGTCGCTGTGTCACTTGTCACCGGGCCAAATCACAGTCCCTTCCTCATGGAAAACTCCTTCCGTTACCTGTCCCCATTGCACCTTGGCATGACCTTAGCCTGGATTTTGTTACGGGCCTTCCGCGTACTCAGCGACACAACGATTCAATCATGGTTGTCATCGATCGATTCTCTAAAATGGCGCACGTCACTCCATGCCATACTACCCATGATGCTGTACAAATTGCCAATATCTATTCCCGAGAAGTTGTTCGACTCCATGGTGTTCCACATTCCTTGGTTAGTGATCGAGATGTCAAGTTTCTGAGCCATTTTTGGCTCACTCTATGGCGCAAATTGGGTACTAAACTTAATTTCAGCACCTCTAGCCACCCACAAACTGACGGTCAAACCGAGGTTACCAATCGTACACTTGGTTCATTACTTCGTTCTCTGATTACCAAGAATCTGTGCCATTGGGAAGACCTGCTTCCCAGTGCTAAGTTTGCTTATAATCGTGCACCCCACAAAACAACGGGTCACAGTCCCTTTGAGATTGTTTATGGTTCAAATCCTGCTACACCCCTTGACTTAGTTGTTTTGGATACGTCTCAGAAGTTTAATCAGGAAGCGGCGGATCGTGCAACCCACCTCAAGGATCTACATCAGCAAGTTTTTGATCGGATTGCTAAAACAAATTCCCAGGTTAAAGCTCGAATTGATAAACACCGACGAGATATTCGTTTCCAACCTGGTGATCTTGTTTGGGTCCATTTTCGAAAGGAGCGATTCCCGACTAAACGCCGTTCTAAGCTTAGCCCTCGATCCGATGGTCCCTTCAAAATCCTTAAACAAGTGAACCCAAATGCTTACAAAGTTGATCTGCCAGGTTCTTATGGCGTTTCTGCCACCTTCAATGTCGCCAATTTGCAACCGTACTATGATCCCGATGATATTCTTCCAAGTTTGAGGACAAACTTCGTCTACCCTGGGGAGAATGTTAGCAATCTGGACCGACAAGAGCATGCGACCCACTGGGTTACTTGGGTTGGACTCACTGACCCGCTTCAGCCTCTTGACCCGGAAGTCATTTGACCCAGTCTTCTCCACGATGTGTTTCTGCCATATTTTATTGTGTTTATGAATTTCTTTTTTTTTTAATTTCAGTTTGCCTCATGTCGTAGATCATGGGTAGGAAGTTTAGTAACTGTTTTACAATTCCTATGTAATGTATTTTCAAGTGAAGAAATGGCAGATTTTAAGTTTGATAAACTTTTCTTGTGTTTCTTAAGAAACAGAGATAAACTCCGATTGCTACTCCAAACCTTGGCCAGTTTGGACGGTGACCTTTTGGGACGGTGACATCACTAGCGGTGCGACTGTAACTAGCGATAACATCGGAGGCCCTACGAAGAATCGGTGTGGTGAAGCTGTAGCACTCGAGTCCTCGTGGTGAACGAACGGATCCTGGATTTGTATTTGAAATCACTCGTTTTCGTATACAACATTTGGTATCGGAGCCAAACATATGGCTACTGATAATCGAGCAATGGAACAACAAATACAAGCATTACAAGAACAACTTTAAGAGTTAACCTTAGAGATGAACCATCGCCGGGAAAGGGACCGATCCCCGCGATGTCGACATCATCGTGACGATGATTACGATTCTGATGACCGCGACTCTCAAGACTACGAGAACCCTTTCGGACAGCGCCAGTCCGATATCAAAGTCGATATCCCTGAGTACGATTCTGATGACCGCGACTCTCAAGACTACGAGAACCTTGCGGAATTAAGTTATATTTTACTTTTCTTAAGCAAATTAGAGTTCTTGTATAATGTAAATGCTTGATTTGCAGAATAGTAGAGACAACGAAATATCGAATATTCGGCACTATTTGCATTAACTCAAAGCTACACTATTACAAGTGATAACCACACTTATGTGTAAACTGAGAGAAACAAGCTATATATAGTGCAGATGAGATCAATCACATCCATTGATCTCATGTGATCTAATCTAGATCTTACAATACAAAGTCAAATCTAAACTACCAAAAGAATAAACTTCGACATTTGAGATGACTTGCGTGTTGACAGCAACTATCTACTTTTGGAGAGCGGCTTGGGCAGATGTAGAAGCATACGAGAAGCTTTTGCAGGATGGGACTGCTAAAAAGACTTTTCAGGAAAAGTCAGGTTGAACTCATTATCTGATGGATAATCGAGTTCACCCAGAATATTCACTAAGTGACAAAATTGCTTCTTTCCGCTTGAACTTGTTGTTCCGCTTGAAGTTGTAGTTCCGCTTCAACTTCAGCCGGAACTGTCAAAACTGGAGTTCAGCCGGAAAACTTCAAAATTGAAGTTCCTTACAATCTCCCCCTAAGCCGGTGCTGTCAAATTAATCTTCTAAGTCAAAGTTCTTCTTCAAAATTGACTTGTACCAAAAAAAATCTTCTTCACCTTGTTCTACTTGTCAGTAGTTCTGATGCTGGCATCAAGATTCTGAGATAGCTCTTTGGTGTTTGTTTTGGTCACCTTTACGTGTTTAATTGAATCCCAGTCCATTTCGTTCCATTCTTCTTGAACAGAAATGGACTCATGGATTGTAAAGGTGCCATCAGCTCTATGAACATAGAAGAGCTTCTCCTCCTCTTCCCAAATGATAAATTTTATTTCACTGGAGGGCATTACATCTTCTTCTTCTGCTGAGTCATCATCTAAACTGCTTCTGTAGAGCATTCCACATTCCAGCACAGATGGCTCAATTACAAGCCTTAACATGTGCTCTGCTCTAGAAGGATTAATAATTTCTCTGAGTTTTAGAATGATGTCTGTCCTTTGCAGCCGAGTGAGTTGAGAAGTTGCCTTGTGAACATTTACCACTTGAGTTATGCCACTGGCCATAGTAAAAGTGAAATCAAATGTGGCTTCATCCACTGTCCAACCCATAATTTGTCTTTTGCTGGGTGGAGCTCTTCTCTTTTGTTTTTGATTTCTTTTATTCTTGGCATGCATCAGCTTTCTTTTCCTGACCGATCTTTCTTCATCAGAGTCAACAGTAGTATCTGGCACAATGGGTTTCTTGCCTCTGTCAGATGAAGAAGGGCCAGCTTGAGCTTCAGTAGGTTTGGTGATGGTGGTGGAGGGTTCATTTATGGAGAGTGGAGGAAGTGAGGTTTGTGAAGGTGGTTTACTGGATTCAGGAGTTGGGCTAGAAGGTGGGGTAGGTGGAAAGATATCAGAAAAGTCCATAGTAGGATGAGGCTTCTTCTTGAAAGGAATGATGGGTGTGAAATTATCAGCTCTGAATTTTGGTTGGCAAGTTTGGCGGCTACTTTCTTGGAGATTTTGGGAGGTTGGTATGGAATGATGGCTAGAGACTGTAGAAGGGATGGAACTGATGTAGGCATAGGATTTGGGTCATATGTGAAGGAAGATGGAGGAGGGATATCTGCATCATCAGTGATCTCAGGTTTAACATTTATATGAGTTGACATACCTGAGGTGAGCTCTGAAGGTGCATGCATCACAAGCTTTGGGTTGACAGCAGCTGTATCTCCTTTTAGCTTATGAAAAATCGAGTCAATCACTTGGCATAGTTCTTTGACTTTCATTTGAGCTACCTCTTCTTCAGTTCTTATGTTTTTGACCACAAATGCCCTTTTTACCCTTTTCAACAGTTGATAATTCTCATCACACTTTACCAGCTTGGTAGGAAAATGAGAGGCAATGGAGATTAGCCTCTACCTATCGGCTTCAGTCACAGCATCCAAATCATAATCCTTCATTCTCCAGTTGAAAGACCTGGTCTTTGCCTCTTCCAATAAATTTTCAAAAACAGAATTTTGCATGTAAGATCAAATTTCCTCTTGAATTTCTTTAGCAAGCCTCTCATCCTCTGCTATTCTCTTGGCATCCTCTACCATCTTCTGTATAGCTTCAGCCTCTGGAGTTTGAACCACCTGTTGAATTGTTTTAGGAATTTTAGCATGAACAGGTTCTTCCGCTTGAGTTGGTTCAGTGCTCCTTAAAGTTATGAGGGTTTCAGCCATTTCTGCTATTTCAGCATTACTCCTTTCTTCCGGTTGAACCTCAGTTGGTTCAGTAGACCCATCAACACCAAAAACTGAATTTCCAGAGCCAGAAGTTTCCACCTGGGCAATCGAATGGGTTTCCGGTTGAATAATATTCTCAGCTTCAAACACTTCCGCCTGAAGTTCCGCCTGAACTTCCTTTTGGACATCAGATTGATCTTCAGTCACCACCTGGGGTTTGGTGACTTCAGATTCTATATCAGCAACTTCCAACACCTCTGTCCCTTCATCTTCACCAATAGGATTCTCGTCTTCTCCTTCAGAGATTGTAGCAACTACAGTGGTTGCAGCGCTGTCTTCGGTTACCTTGCTGTGATCACTGGCTCTTTCAGCCGGAAATATAACATCTTTCAGAAGTGTAGTGATCATGTTGATGTGCTCGGGTAGAGCACCAGCAATCAACATCGAAGATTGAACCAGCTCTGTGAGGTTGGGATCCTCAAAAGGTGAGATAGCAATCAAATGACGGCTTTTTATGTTGGCCCAACACTCTTCAACACCAAAGGGATTTATGCCAATTCTTTGACAAGCTGTGGCTCTGACTTCAGCCGGTATCCTCTGATCTTCGTCAATCTCTGTAATGACAGGCCATGAGGGCATCTTCTCCCCCAATTTGACAGTATCAGCTTCTTTAGCTATTACAACTTCATCAGCATCACTGTGAAGGGTTGAAGGACCTGCTTCAGCATCAGTTGGAGTAACTTTTACCAGTTTGGCAACAGTTGCATTTAGAGTATCAACCTGTGCTTGAAGAGATAGGTACAAATTCGTCAATTCAGGTAGTGAAAAACTGTCCTCAACTGGCTTTTTGCCAGTATCCTTGGACGAAACCAAGCTATCAATCCTAGATTGATCAGCAGTGGTACCCATGGCTTCTTGGCACCTGGGATTCTCTTCATCTGTCACAACAACTCTTGGTTCCAATGAAGGAACTTCAAGTGCTGATTCAGAGAAGATTGCCGCGAATTGGGTCTTATTGATGTTACTGCTAACACCAGGGTCCAGTGGGGATCCCTGGGCAGCAGCAGCCCTTTCCGCATGAATCTCATCAGTACTCCCGAGATTCACCTCCAGTAAAGAGTGTGGGTTCAGTGCTGCAGGGTCCTGGCTTATCAGGATGTTCTCATGTGATGTGGCAGGTGAGTTAATAACACCTTCACTTAAGCCAAGATTGATAGCACTGTCACTCCTGGGTGATTGGGGTTGAAGTGGTGACATATGTCCAGATAGGGATTGTGCATCTGCTTCTAATGACTCCCCCTCAAATGAGGGTTCGTCCCTAAGAGAGAATCCCAATTTGACAAGTTTCCGCTTGGACCTTTTGCCTGGAGCGGGGTTAGAAGCTTCGGGTTGGGTGGTGGCACTAGGTGGAGGAGACCTAATAACCACTTGTCTCTGTCTTTTGAAAGTGATCGGAGGAGTTTCAGTTGAGGAGGTGGTAGTGGTAGATTGATTGTGTGCTTTCCTCTTTCTGGATTGAAAGGTTTTTAGAGTTGAGGAAGCAGGGACAGATGTGGAATCAGTAACTGTTAGGTCTACAGTTCTGTCATCTTGAGCAGGGAGCTCAGTCAGTCCTACAGTTTCCGGTTGAACCTCTGCTGTAGCAGGTTCATCAGGAAACTGCCTTGGAATTGGTAAGGGGTGGTCAATATCCCTTCCAAGAAATGGAGATTTGTTTAAAGCAAGGTTTGAAAAGGTTTTCTCATTCAGAAGTTTTTGATGCAAAATTGTACCTAGCCAAACTATGTGGGGGTACTCTTCTTTGAGAATGTAAGTAAAAAATCTAGGATACAGGTAAATATATTCAGAATTGACATTTGATTTTAGGGCTTGAAAATGAGTTTTGAAAAATTAAAGTTTTCACCTTTTACAATAGCGAAGTAAGCAGAAGCTTGCTCGCTGGAGAGCTCATCAAATCCTCCCTTCTTTGGGGACAAACATACCAGAAGTGTATGTGCAAGAAATCTCCACTTGTATGGCAACTGCCCTTTCTTGATGGTTTTGCTCTGCAGCGAACCACCGTAACTAATATTTCTGAACAAACGGAGATATTTGGTGTGATCAACCGTTTCATATCCTCCTTCATCCTTTAATTTCAACAGACTTCGCACCTTTTCCTCATCAATTTCCACTTCCTTTCCTTGTACAGTTGACACAATCGCTTCACTACCATTCGCCCTTTCAGTAACCCTAGCGTGTGACCAAAAATCCTCGAGAATTTCCTCAAAAATTTCCGCTTCGACAGTAAGCGCATGGTGAAGATGAGAACTTTTGATGAAGTCAATCATTTCGTTGTAGATGTCTGTTTTGCTTGGTGGCTCTAGATATGCCACGAGATTGTGTTCTACAGGAAACTTCGAGTCACTTATGGGCCGCTTGCCACTTGCCTTCCCCTTGGGAGCCATTGTTGACGCAGGTTGACGGATTACGAATGTTTATCGGAGAGGGTTTGAGAGAAATTTGGAGTAATTTCAGAATGGGAATGATGGAAATGGGGAAACTGACAATAAATTAGGGCTTTTTACCTTTTTCAGTGCTGACGTGGAGGAGAGAGGTTAAAAATCGACGGTTCAGTGACTGATGGGATAGGTGCTTTATAGGTTGGACGGTACAACTGGTTAAAGCGTGTCCTTATCCAAAACCTCGGATTTAAAACAGTTAAAAATTCAATGGGTAAATAAATGTATATCCGCTTAGAAAATTGTGCCTTCCGAGTAATTAAATGAAACGTTGACTTTGTTGACCCGGAAGTTCAAGCGGAACCCATTTTCTCCTTTTTATTTTAAAAACAAAAATTCTTCCGTCTAAACATCAAGCGGACAATTTTTCCGCTTGAAAGAATTGTTTTCTAAAATAAATTTCCACAATATTGTAAAACATTTTTCCGGTTGAAGTTCACCCGGTGAATTTCAAAAGGTGTCTTTTCAGGTTGAGTCTGAACTTGAACCGGAAATCCAAAACACATGTTTTTTGAAAATTTGTGTTAATTATTCATAGTGTTAACAGTAGTTACTGACTATGAACTGAAATGTTGTCTGATTAACACTAAAGATTTTCATTTTCATTTTCTTTTTGTATCAAGAGACGGGCTCTTTGAGCTCATGTCTCCTTTTATTAGATTTGAAAAAAAAATAGTTTAAATTAGTCAAAGTTCATCATACCAATGGCACTAATGAGATAGAAAAATCTAGCTTCATCAAATGCTTTGGTGAACAAATCAGCCAATTGTTGATCTGTGTGAACTTTAACCATTCTAATCAAGTGTTTCTCAGCACAATCTCTAATAAAATGGTACCTGATATCAATGTGTTTTGCCTTGGAGTGTTGAACATGGTTGTTTGTGATTGAAATGGCACTGTTGTTGTCTGCAAGAATAGGAGTTTCCATGAATTTGATGCCATAATCCAGCATTTGATTCTGGATCCATAAGACTTGACTGCAGCAGCTTGATGCAGCAATGTATTCAGCCTCAGCAGTAGAAGTAGACACGCAGGTTTGCTTCTTGTATTGCCAAGACACAAGTCTTTCTCCCAAAAATTGACATCCTCCTGAAGTAGACTTCTTATCCAAGTTGCAGCCAGCATAATCACTATCAGTGTAAGCTTTGAAGGAGAAATCTGAGTTCTTTGGATACCACAACCCAAGCTTTGGTTGTCCTTTAAGGTATCTAAAGATTCTCTTCACAGCTAACATGTGTGATTCCTTTGGTTGACACTGGTATCTAGCACATAAACAGACACTAAACATGATGTCAGGTCTGTTTGCTGTGAGATAGAGCAGTGATCCAATCATTGCCCTGTAGAGGTGAACATCTACTGGTTTCCCACTCAAGTCACTGTGTAACTTATGAGAGGTGGAGATGGGAGTTTTTGAGGTTGAAACAGACTGCATATCAAATCTTTTCAGCATATCTTGAATATATTTGGATTGATTCAAGAAAATTCCATTTGCAGTTTGCTTCACTTGCAATCCTAAGAAGAAGTTCAGTTCTCCCATTGAACTCATCTCAAACTTAGATTGCATCAAGCTCTCAAATTCTTTACACAAGGCAGCACTGGATGAACCAAAGATGATGTCATCAACATAGATTTGTACCATCAAAGTATCTTTGCCATCATATTTCACAAACAGTGTTTTGTCAATAGCTCCCCTTTTGTAGCCATTCACTAGGAGATAGTTTGAGAGTGTCTCATACCATGTCCTAGGAGCTTGCTTGAGACCATATAAAGCTTTAATCAACTTGCACACCCTGTTGGGGGTAATGAGGGTCTTCAAAGCCTGGAGGTTGCTTGACATACACATCCTGTTCCAAAAGACCATACAGAAAAGCACATTTAACATCCATTTGAAATACCAGAAAGTTTTTGAATGCAGCATAGGCAAGAAATATTCTGATTGCTTCAAGCCTGGCTACAGGAGCAAAAACTTCATCATAATCAATGCCTTCTTCCTGTGTGTAGCCTTGAGCTACAAGTCTGGCCTTGTTTTTTATTACAATTCCCCTATCTTCCTTCTTGTTTCTGAATACCCATTTAGTTCCAATTGGTTCTTCACCTTCAGGTAAGTCAACCAATTCCCAAACCTTCTGTTTATTGATCTGAAACAGTTCCTCTTGCATTGCCTCTACCCAACTTTCATCTTCCAATGCATCATTGATCTTTTTGGGTACTTCTTGAGACAGAAATGCAGCATGTAGGCAAATGTTTGCATCACTAGACTTGCTTCTTGTCAGCACAGGAGCTGACAAGTCTCCGATAATGTTCTCCCTTGGATGGTTCTTTCCAATTCTTCTATCAGGAAATAGTGGAAATTCATGGCTTCTTCCATTGTGAGGAATATTGAGTTGAGGTAATAACTCAATATTATTGGTTTGTGATACAGGATCTGAACTTTCTTCATGAGAACCGGGGACTGAATCTGAAATCAGATGCTCAAAACTATACTCATTTGAACCAGCATCTGTTGAGTCATTGGATTCATTGTTCTCAGAATTTTCTGAAAAATTGTTTTCTGGTTGAACTTCAACCGGAGATTCTCCAGCTACAGGATCTGCTTGAACTTCAACCGGAAGTTCGACCGGAAAAACTTCTGTATCAGTAGGAACAATTTCAGAGGTTTTATTTGAGTTGTTGGGTTTCACAGGCTTGGTACTGATGGATGAAAAGAATGTAGGTTGCATTTGCAGTTCCTTGGTGCTTGTCTTCCAGATATCATCAGCCGATCTTATGTGATTTTGCTTATGTTCCTGTTCCTGCACTATTGGACTCAATGGCTTCTCAATGGTAAAATTGAAAGCAGTGGTTAGTGCATCTATGTCAAATAGCCATTCAGGTTGAGATACAAAATTGTTGAGAGATTTCTCATTAAAAGTCACATTAATGGTTTCCTCAACAATTTTAGTACTTTTATTGTATACTCTGAATGCTTTTGAAACACCAGAATATCCAACAAAATATCCTTCATCTGCCTTTTCAGCAAACTTAGGCAACAACCTGTTAGTTATCAAAATAGTAACAGGACAACCGAAAGATTTAAAGAAGTAAATGTTGGGTTTTCTACCTCTCCAAAGTTCATAAGCAGTTTTGTTTTTACCCTTAACAATCAAAGTCCTATTTTGAACATAGCAGGCAGTGTTTACTGCTTCTGCCCAAAATATCACAGGCAACTTAGAATCTGCTAGCATAGCTCTAGCAGCCTCAATTAATGTCCTATTTCTCCTTTCATCAACACCATTTTGCTGTGGAGTTCTAGGAGCACTGAATTGCCTAAAGATTCCCTTTTCCTCACAAAATGAGTACAAAACATGATTTTTAAACTCAGTGCCATTGTCACTTCTGATTGTCTTAACTTTCAGTTTTGCTTGATTTTCTAAAGATAGAATTAGTGTTTTCAACAATTCAGCAGTTTCATCTTTTGTTTTTAAGAAAAACACCCATGTATATCTAGTGAAATCATCAGTTATGACAAAACAATATGACCTTTTCCCTAAGCTCATCACTCTAGTTGAACCAAACAGATCCATATGCAAAAGTTCTAGAGGTTGAGTAATAGAAGACTCAATTTTGGGTTTGAAGGATGTCTTGTGTTGCTTACCCTTGAGGCAAGAAACACAGTGTTCAGAACAGATGAATTGCTTGTTAGGAAGACCCTTAACCAAGCTGAGATTCACTATTCTATTCATGTTCTTGAAATTAACATGACATAACCTCCTATGCCACAAATCAGACTCATCCACTGAGGCTTTGGATATGAAGCATGCAATTCCACTGGCTGGAGTGGCAGCAGAGAAATCCAAAATATATAGTCCTTCTCTCCTAGGTGCTCTGAGCAAAACAAGTTCCTCAGGGATTTTAACACCAGGTTTCAAGACTATGGCCTCTTTCTCAGTAAACATTAGGTTCAAATTCTTGTCACACATTTGTGAGACACTAAGTAAAATGAAATTTAATGTGTCAACAAAATTTACCTTGTCAAAGGTAAGCATCCCATTACTGACAGCACCTTGTGCAGTAATGTGTCCTTTTGCACTTCCAAAAGCTACAGGACCTCCATTTATGATTTTAGGATTTTCCAATACATGCTTGTTTCCTGTCATGTGGCAGGTGCATCCACTATCAACTACCCATAGGCTCTGTTGGCCTTTATTATGCACCTACACACATAGAAAATTGATTAATTTCTAAAGGGAACCTAAGCCTTTGAGGTCTTGGGCTTGCCAGAAGCATCATAATACTTATACTCTTTAAGTATTAAAGTATTTTGTATTGGATCCTCATTTAACAGGTCATCTTGATCAATGTTCAAGTGTTCAGACTGTTCACTTGATTCACATTGCCTGTTTGATTTGCTAAGCCTTCTTTCAGCAATCTTCCTTTCTCTGTATTCCCTATATTTCTTCTGTTTGTTGGTTAAAGCCTTTGGCAACTCACTAGGTGAGGTGTAGGTCTGATCAACACTAGTCACTGGTGAGATTCTAGCATTAAGTTTTGAAAATTTGTTTGACTGGCTAGATCTCTCACTGCGAAATGCAACAGAGGCATTTCCGCTTGAACTAGAGGGAATTTCAGGTTGAAAGTTGTGTTTGTTTTTCACAAAGTTTTTTTCTAGAGGTGGTCTTGCCTCTAGATGGGGTTCTCCTTCCTTGACCTTCAAAATGGTCATACTCATCAGTAAACTGAACTCTGGGTCGTTGTCTAGGTGCAGTAACTGATCTGAGTGTTTTGGAGTTTTCCGGTTGAACTTCTCTTCCGGTTGAAAATTTTTCCGGTTGAAGTTCAGCCGGAACCCTGTTTGATTTTAGGACCGAAAAACTTCCATTTTTGTTTGTAAGGGAATAATTTGTGGCTTGTGTATTAAATCATCACTTGGCGGAGTATTCTGAAGGCCTATGTGTTGGAATAGGTGAAAATGAGTTGGGTTATGGGTATATTAGGTCATTGGGCCATTTTAGGCATGTTTGGGCTCAATTAGAAAGTGTTTAGATGTAGTTTAGTGGGCCTGTAGGTGCAAATACGGGAATTAGATGGGATTTAGGGTTTCCAGGGTGTCTTGTCCTCCAAGATGGAGAATCCCTATATAAAGGAAACCCTCCCCACATTTTAGGGATTGATTCTCTTTGGTGTTCTTGTGTGTCTATTTTGCGTTTGAAGGTATTACGAAATTCCTAAGAGAATTTCGGCTTTCAAGGTGTTTAGCAATCAAAGTCTTCAAGTGATTCAAATCGGTTTGTGTGTTATTTATTGCTTTTCTATTTGCTTTACATCTTGATTATTCTTGAATCATCACTAATCACCGGATTCCGCACGGTGATTAGTCGACTTGATATCGTGTGAGGAGAGTTCGATCCTTACAATTGGTATCAGAGCCAAGAAACTCCGTTTCGAGGCTCTCACGATATCTGATTCAAGGTTTTTTTTTTCTACGTTTTTCGGTGAGTTTATTGATTGATTTTTGGACGACGGCTACGAAGAACGAATTAGGGTTCTTATCTTGTGTTTTTTCTTTCTATCATATTTTGGTGCTTAAATCTTGTGTTAAAATTGTTTGTGATTGAAGTTTACATATTCCGGTGGGTTTGATTTACTTGCCTCCGAATCTTTTAAAATCTCAATAAGTAATTGTTTTGTGATAGATATTCCCGTACTGAATTTTGTGATTTCAAATCTTGATTTCATTTATATGCATTGAGTCAAAACTGGAATCGTTTTTTTTAAATTTACTGACATTGGCTGCGAAAAAAAAAAAAAAAAATTCAAGCATTCGATCTATTGGGTTTTCGATCAGCCACTTGGTGTTGTCGTCTAAATCGAAATCAGTGTACAAATTTTAAGACTTTTCGACCGACACGGCATTCTCGAACGTGTGTTTTAAGAAGCAATTTCAAATCTTTAAAATTACAAAAATGCCATTGCTAATTAATTAAATGGTGTGGTCCTCGTCGTCCGGATTCTGAAGCAATAAACGGCCACTCATTTCAAGTTGGTGCAAATTATTGTTGACAGGGTTTTGATCTTTGAATTTTTCTGCACATTGTGGAGTAATTCGTTTGTTTTAATTTTCATATTTTTGCTCCAAGTGTTTCAAGGTGTTACTAACGGTTTTATTTGTGAGTTTCTTGGGAGTGTTGTGCAGGTTACAAGTGTTGCAGAAGCAAGAAGCCCGTGTTCTCTAAGCTATTCGATCGAAAATCTGTGGCTTGGACCCTTATTTCGATCGAAATTTTTGGCTTTTCGACCCTGTTTTCTGCTTTTCGATCGGTCTGTCTGATCGAAAAGTCCCTCCTGTTGACCCTTTCCGATCGAGAAAGCCCCCTCAGTGGCTTTTCGATTCGTTCCTCTTGCTCGAAAAGTCCCCTAAGTGACTTTTCGACCAGCCTGCCCAATCGAGAAGTCCCCTTTTGTGACTTCTCGATCAGTTACACCAATCGAAAAGTCCCTTTGAGACTTTTCGATCCAGCCTTCACTTTTCGATCGCATCACACTTTTCGATCCTCATCTATTCCGATCGAAAAGTACTTTTCGATCAGCTACCTCCAACCGAAAACCCCTTTTCGACCCATCCTCTCTTTAATCGAAAACCCATTGTCCGACCGAAAACCCTTTTCGACCTACTTTTCGATCAAGCCACTTTCAACCGAAAACCCACTTTCAGATCAAAAACCCACCTTTCAATAATCCAGAAGTTCAATCAAAGACATTCTTGGCATCCTTTTTTCCAGGTAATTCTGTATCAGCCAGCAGCTCTGAGGTATGTCTTAACCCTAAATGTCAATCTATTTTAACTGAATCTAAAGAATGGCAAACTAAGTTTTTTAATGAAACCCTAAATCGTGAATTGGTTGATAGAGAATTGAGGGAATATAAGGGTAGAAGTAAAAACTTAAGTGAGAAACTTGAAGCTGCTAAAATTGACATAAAAAATCTTCAGAGGGACTTGAGTAACAAAAACACATATCTGACAGTTGCTAATGAAGAAATTGCCACATTGAAAACTGAACTTGAACAACTTAAAGGGCAATTAGAAACATCGCAAACCAAAGTTGAGCGAAACGGTAAGATTGTGTCTGAAATGATGAAGGCTAGCTCACTTTTCTACAACACAGACGCTCGTATGCGTCATCTAAAAGCCAACTCTGGTTTAGGTCTCGGTACTGAAATAAAAGATGAAAAGTCCACTCATACGGTACCGATGCCCCTGATGCATGAAATGATCTCAGATTATGAGTGTTCTAAGACCAACTTGGATGCTAAAGCTGAGATCGAAAAGAAATTGGCAGCTTGTCCCATTAAAATTTCTGCTAAATTTCTGCTCCTGTTTCTAACATTACTAACACTTCTACTTCTTGTGCAGATAAAGTAAATGAAGAAGCAGGTTCAAAGGGAAAAGGTGTTTGCTTTGAGAGTCAAAAGTTTCCAGTTTTTAAAACTGATAATTTTGCTTCAAAAAATTTTGAGTCTGAGTCAACATTTCCCAAGTCAAATGTGTTTGATGAATCTGTTACTTGTAGTGTGTTTAACTTTGGGAGATATGATGCTAAACCTGTGAAACCCCTTAGAACTGTTAGAATTTTAAGAAGGGGTAAGGGACCACAAAATGACGTTCCCAAACCCACAGGTGACGTGAAAAAATCTGAGGATAGTGTGAACTGTCCCATTCAAAATGTGCAGAAAGTACGGGACGCAAAACCACAGGATTTTGTCCCGTACCCAGAGGTCAATTCTGCATATGACCAATTTAAACCGATACAACGGGAGTATGTTCTGACCACTAAGCCCCATGGTAAAGCCCTCTGGATCCATAAAAACGCTTCAAAGCCAACTTGGATATCCACTGGGCGGAACCAACCACAGGCTGCCGTGTATCCAAAGAAACAGTTCTGCCATGTGTGTGGCCAACCAGGACACATGGCAAGAAACTGTCTGCACCGCCCTTATGAGCCCTACTATCCTAAGAAAGTTCAACAAAAGACTGTCCCTTTGGGCCAAACACGTGTTGGCCCAAAGCCCAATGTTGGACCTTCAAAACCCAAGGTGCAGAAACAAGCACCTCAGAGTCACAAAGTACAGCAGAAACCTAAGGCTCCTAAGCAATGTCCAAAGACTATTTTTAAAGAAAACAAAGCATCTCAGAAATCTGTCAAAACAGCTTGGAGACCAAAATCTGTTGAATCCCCGAAACCAGTTTTCAAATCTGTTTCAAAATCACCCATCCATCCAAATCCAGGTGGTTCAGCTAAATCAAATGGTTGGAGGAAGGATGACAGGTGGAATGTTTCAAAGGTGGTAAACCTGTCTTTCAAGCCTACTGGAGTGTACAAAAAACACTCCAAACAGTTTCAAGAGGTAAAATTTCTAAAGAAAAATGAAACTAAAAATTCACCACAGAGAAAACCACAGGTTTTTGGGAAAGAAAATCACCAACCCAGAGATGTCAACAAAAAGGACATTCTCCATCCAACCAAGGCAGCCACACCCCCAATCCCTGATTTTACAAAGGGAATGTGCTTAAAAGAAGTAACTTTTATTGACTCTTCAGGCATACCCAGAACCACAATGGCCTGGGTTTTAATGGCTAACTAATCTCTCACCTTGTGCAGGAACAGTCAAGGAGGACTTTCATTAACCTTGTTTGTTTGTGATAGTGATTGTTCCAAGCACAGGATAGGAGGCATCTCTTCATCTCATGACAAGCAGATTTTAATGGGGAGTATGTTCTTCTTGTGAGAGGTAAAACAAAATCAGCATAGAGAGGTAACATGGTCTGACTTGGATATTTCTTGATCAAATTGCATGTGACATGACATTGTTTGCAACAAAAACCCATTTCTGAAAGTTTTCAAAAGATAAACTTTGAAGGTTAGCTTGGCCAGTTTTTAGTACATATTTAGTATTGTGTCAGTGAGTGTTTAAAAAAAAAATTAAAAAAAAAATCAAAAAAAAAAAAAAAAAATCAATCAAAAAAAAAAAAAAGGTGTGTGTTGTTATTAAAAATCAAAAAGCAAGGGGAAGAATAGAAAAGATGAAATAGTTGACCCCTAACAAAAAAAAAAATTGTGCTTTTTAATTTTTAATATTTTGTTTGTGTGTTTAAGAAGGTGGGAAGTGAAATAAATTTCCGTTTTGGAGATGGCTGACACGCGTAAGGCAGATGTGAAAGACATGATCCATGGTGATATGCTGGTAGGCTCGGCTCTTAAATCTAAAAAGGTATGCGTTACACACTTAAAGATAACGTATGGCAGTTTGTTGGGTAACAGCACTTAGGTTAATTGCATTTCTATTTGACTGCATGTTCAAGTTCCCGATACACACGCTTGTCTCCAAGAGTGTGAAAATGAGCTCAAAAAGTCGGTGTCCCCTCTGCTTTGCGTGAGCAATGACCTGGGGATGCTTCGAATGTATGTAAGGCTCTCCTCTGCTTTGCGTGAGCAATGACCTGGAGTTGTCCATACATACGTGCTTCTAGATCACCTAAAATAAAAAATATAAAAAAAAATATAAAAAAAAATACAAAAAAAAATTGCATGTATACACCCAAAAGATGCCAAAGAGCACAAGAAAAGAGACCCTCAAGTGTCCAAAACCCTCAGCCTTTGTCACTGATGAGAGCATTATTAAAAATGTTTCAAAAATTCAGTTGACTTTGTATATTATACCCAAAAATCTATGTGATCTATTCTTTCTCTTCTCAACCAAGTCTCGAGCTCAGTTTCAAACTTCTGGTTCAGGTTGTGAAAATATGTGGTAGGGAATTTATGTGCTTGATAGTGTGTAATAACATGTACCTAGGATTTGTTAAAACCCACTTGCTGTTCATAAATTAATGCACCAATAAAAGATAATAAAGTGACAAACAGCCTGATTAAGAAAAGGGTTTGAGTTTAAAGTGGATCAGTATATTGGCAATCACCTGGACGTGTTCGAGTAACAGAAGCTGAAAAGGGTTCCTCAGTCAGATTCATACGGTTTGATCCCAAATGAAACCTTCTCGTTTAGTAATTTGGTATGGTTGTTTTTATTTTTATTTTTTTCTTTTGTATTATCTTAAGTTTTTATTGTTTATTTTTCAACCATGGCCAGGTTAATTTAAAGGTTTTAATAAGTTCTTTTTGGGTTTTGTGCAAGAAGGTGTGACCTCCCCCTCGGGTTCAGGGGAAGTTGTTTGGTTAAATAATGCTAACCCGATAACCAATCATCATGTCTGGTTAGTGTTTGTTCCATGTTGTGCATGACAGGTTAAATGAGATGTCATGGAGAAGAAAAGTTAATGAGTGTTGCTACTGTTTGTGTTGAAGAACCAGCCGGAAAAGGACTTACCCTATGCTCAGGGGAAGTTTGTTGGTTGTTCAAGTAAAGCGTCCAAAGACACCGTTCTCAGGTTTAGGGGAAGCTAATTGAAGAAAAGATGCAGAGTAGTCACAAATGCCAAGACAGAGGTTTTCAAAATTTATCCTCTGAAGTCTCATACAAGTCAAGACAGTTACTGATGGTTTAGCAAGGACTCGTCATGTTTCAAGAAGAAGCAAGTATTTGAGAATCCTCCTCTCATTATTTGTTTGTCATTTGAAGTCCAAGCTGATGCTGATTGAGAGAAAACTCCCAGATCTCGACCGTTGCTGCCCAATGAAGATCGTTCAAGGAAAGAATCTTCACCAACCCATGTTCAAGCCAAGGAGAAGACTGAAGTCTGAAGATTGAAAGTAGAAGATATTTAATAGCACAAGCCAAGGGGAAGATTGTAAGGGAATAATTTGTGGCTTGTGTATTAAATCATCACTTGGCGGAGTATTCTGAAGGCCTATGTGTTGGAATAGGTGAAAATGAGTTGGGTTATGGGTATATTAGGTCATTGGGCCATTTTAGGCATGTTTGGGCTCAATTAGAAAGTGTTTAGATGTAGTTTAGTGGGCCTGTAGGTGCAAATACGGGAATTAGATGGGATTTAGGGTTTCCAGGGTGTCTTGTCCTCCAAGATGGAGAATCCCTATATAAAGGAAACCCTCCCCACATTTTAGGGATTGATTCTCTTTGGTGTTCTTGTGTGTCTATTTTGCGTTTGAAGGTATTACGAAATTCCTAAGAGAATTTCGGCTTTCAAGGTGTTTAGCAATCAAAGTCTTCAAGTGATTCAAATCGGTTTGTGTGTTATTTATTGCTTTTCTATTTGCTTTACATCTTGATTATTCTTGAATCATCACTAATCACCGGATTCCGCACGGTGATTAGTCGACTTGATATCGTGTGAGGAGAGTTCGATCCTTACATTGTTATTCCCAATTAAAACCTTGTTTGACTCAGTATCAAAAGACTTCATTGTGTTACTTCTTACAGGTGATATTTTACCTGTAGATCTTTTCTGAGTAAAAACAGTTTTGGGTTTCAACAAGTTTTGAGCTTTGCTCAAAGGATTGAATTTCCACATAGCAGCCATGTGACATTTTTCACCACAGAAAACACATTCAAACATTTTTCTTTGAAAAGAATCTGTGTTTTTGGTTATTTGGTCATTAGTAACTTGATGATAAATAAGTTTACCCATTCTTTTAGTTTCAGTTGATTTTGGCTGCTCAGGTAGTTTACCTCCAACTTTTGAGTCCTTGGACTCATAAATAGTTGGTGGTGGAAAAGCAACTTTTGGTTTTAAGACCTTGGATTGGTCAACAGATGCTGATGTGCTAGCATCTTTGACTTCACAGTTTGATAATGATTCAACAGATTTTGGTTCAGATAGTGAAGATGCAGTGCTATCAACAATTAGACTCACACTGCACTCCTTCTGAAGTGCTTGGATTGGAGCAATAACAGGTGAGTATTCCTTGGGAGGTTCAACATTGTTGTACCCAATACCTGTTTTCCCATGCATTGCCCCATTCCAAAGTTTCTCAGCTTTCTTGTTAGCTGTTTGGAATTTGTCACAAGTGAACAAGGCATCTTTTAGCTTAATTTCAAGAACATCATTTTCTGCTTTTGCATCTTTTGTTTCTTGTCTTGAAATAGTTAGCTTGTTTAACAAGTCCTCTAATTGTGTTTCCAAAATGGAGTTAGTTTGCTTCAAAACTTCAAATTCTTTGTTTAAATTTTCAATTTTGGTGATGTAAGCAGTTTCAGTTTTCTTAAAGCAATTCTTTAACTCATTTAAGTTGGAAACTTCATCAATCAGATCAGTGTTGTGTTTCCTGTATTTTGCCACTTGTTCTATGCAGGCGGGACTGCACAGATTTTCCAACACATTTTCAGGAATTTCATTTACCTGTTCAGTTGAATCTTCTTTAGCCATCAAAGGATGGTTGATTGGCTCATACTCAGTGGCAAAGTCATCCCACTCAAAGCATTCAGTCTGATTAGCAACAGCTGCCACCACATTTTGATTTCCAAGTGGTTTTGGTTGAGTTGGCTGTTGGTTGCTGTTGTTGTTGTTTTGTTGATTGATGCTGTTGTTGCTTCCATGGTTTGATCTCTGTTGGACATTGTTGTTATTGTTCTGTCCATCTCTCCTTGGCTGCTTGCATTCCCTGGCAAAATGACCAAGTTGGTGACAGTTATAGCATTTAGCTTTAGATTTATCCAACCCAATTGATGATCCCTTTGACCCTTTATAAGTTCTTCCAGTTCTTTTATAAAATCTTTGGGCCCTCACAGAAACCATAGCCAATTGAGTTAAAATGTCTATTTCTTCTAGATCATCTGCCCCTATGCATTCCAAGTCTTCACGTGTGAAGCCTTGTGATGAGTCAGTTGCCACATAGGCAGAGTGAGAGTTGTCAAAAAGTGTTGAAGAACTCTCTGAGCCTCTAGGTGACTCAATGAAACTGACTGAGGGTGAGTGATATTGAGAAGAGTTTGAGATCTTTTGAAAATCAGTTGTAACCAAAGCAGTGGTTTGTAACTGTGGTGATGCCTCAGGAAAGCTATTCTGCTTAAAGTTAAGTTCCATTTCATAAGCACTAAGGATTCCATGGAGTTCACTTAGTTTAAGCTTTTTGAGATCTTTACACTCCCTGATGCTGACTGTGTAGACAGTCCAAGCTGGAGGTAATGATCTCAGGAACTTTCTGTTGGCATCAGCCTGTTCAGTTTTTACTTCTACCTTTTGCAATTCATCAAGAAGTGAAACAAATCTAAGATACTGGTTGGTCATAGATTCACCAGTTTTGTAAGTAAAGTTTTCATATCTTTGTTTCAAAACATCTTTCTTGTTTTCCTTAACCTCACTAGACCCTTCATACATTTCACTGAGAGAAATCCATAAGCCGTGTGCTGTCTTATATCCCTTAAACCCTACAAGTATAGAGTTGGGTAATGCAGCCTGGAGTGTCCAGTAGGCCTTGTGATCATACTCAAGTTCAGTGTAATCAGCTTCAACATATTTGTCTAGTGGTTTTGGTATTTGCACTTGGGCATCATCAGCAGATTGAACAGTTGGATTGTAAGGACCTACAGTCAACCTGTTCCAAATGCGTCTGTCTAGGCTTCTAACAAAACCTTCCATCCTGAGTTTCCAAGTATCAAATTCATCAGGAGTGAAAATTGGTGGTTTGTTAGAGCTGCCGTTAAGTGAACCAAGAGTTAAATCAGTCATTGTGAAAAACAGTTTTGTAAAACAGAAAAGGCTTAAAGAAAACAAGTATGCAAGTAGAGTATTAGCTTTGAAGCACTAGAAGTCTTCAAAGTAGAGAGCCAATGGCTCTGATATCAATTGTAGGATCGATATTAGTCAGAGTTAAACTTAAACAATTTCCTTTACTTGCAAATATAACCTTGCGGAATTAAGTTATATTTTACTTTTCTTAAGCAAATTAGAGTTCTTGTATAATGTAAATGCTTGATTTGCAGAATAGTAGAGACAACGAAATATCGAATATTCGGCACTATTTGCATTAACTCAAAGCTACACTATTACAAGTGATAACCACACTTATGTGTAAACTGAGAGAAACAAGCTATATATAGTGCAGATGAGATCAATCACAGCCATTGATCTCATGTGATCTAATCTAGATCGTACATTACAAAGTCAAATCTAAACTACCAAAAGAATAAACATCGACATTTGAGATGACTTGCTTGTTGACAGCAACTATCTACTTTTGGAGAGCGGCTTGGGCAGATGTAGAAGCATACGAGAAGCTTTTGCAGGATGGGACTGCTGAAAAGACTTTTCAGGAAAAGTCAGGTTGAACTCATTATCTGATGGATAATCGAGTTCACCCGGAATATTCACTAAGTGACAAATTTGCTTCTTTCCGCTTGAACTTGTTGTTCCGCTTGAAGTTGTAGTTCCGCTTGAACTTCAGTCGGAACTGTCAAAACTGGAGTTCAGCCGGAAAACTTCAAAATTGAAGTTCCTTACAAGATCTTTTTTTGGGGTTATAATTTCATATGATATTGTAATCATTTGCGCACGCAGAGGCAAATCGTGTTTTGTTGCTTGTGATACAGACTGTTACAGGTGGAAATAATCGAGCAAGGGCAATGAGGATGGCGGTGAGAATTGACTCGATGGTGAGGTTTTATTCCATTAACCTAATTCAAATCTAACTGTATATGTAGATGAATTGGTACCTTCATGGATCTCGATTGTACTAAATTTTTCATTACATGATTCAGTTGTTGAAGGTTATTATTTATGCCCCCTTGCTTAACTTTATGACCAATAACGATTTGGAATGCTAGAATTGATTTACTTCAAACTGTGATGTTAATCGAAAAGAAGAATTTAGCTTAATCAATAGACGCAGATTCAGTATTAAAGCATTGTAGGAGGCAATTTTCTTTGTGTTTGTGTGAAAATTCTAAAATTGTAGTTATGTTGAAGGTTTTTTACTTCAGTTTTTGATTTATTTGTTGAGTTTATATGATAGTTGTGTTTGCTAAAATTTGTAGGCATTCTAAAGCCGATTAAGATTCACCAATGCTAAGAAACATTCATAATTGCAATTGCAAGCATATCCTTTTTAGAATTCCTTCATATTGGCTTCTTAAGATTTATGTTTAATTCCATAGCTTTCTTATGCCCAGGACATAAAGGCCCTAAATCAATTCACTGTTTAATTCCATATCTTTGTTTTATTGAAGAATTTAATGATAAGGAACTAACTAATAGAGGTTGATTGAGACTGGAATCATCGATGGACATAAATAATTAGAACCTCTTTACCTGCGGTTACATGCCGTAATTGCCCATATATCATAACGTGGATTAGGATGAGGCTGGAATAACAAGTATGAAAATTGTTGATCAGATCCATAAGGCACTTAAAAGACATGATGCTCTTGTTTCTCTTATATCAATGTTACATTAGCCCACATTGATCAAGAAGAGGCAGAAGAAGGTACGGGTAACCCCAATTGTTCTCTGTAGTTCACCAAACAGGCTGGTTGGGTAATGAGCTTGGGTCAAAACAGGTAATTTTTAGTGTGGGTTTATTGTGGATTGTTATTAATGCATCTTTTGTAACTTATCTTCTTCATCTACGTTTTTTGTATCTTATCGTTTCCATCTGTGATCTAGGTTCTTTAGCATCATATGGTTGCTCAATTCGTTGTCCTATTTCAGGTACTAGCTTTGGATTCACCGATTTCTTTTTGAGTGAACCATTGTATCCTTAGTAGCAGGAAAGGAAAACCCTCACTTTAGTTTGCTTTGTTAATTTTTAATTATTTACCATAACCTTGCAGGTGCCATTTATTATGTTTATGAACCTGTAGGTGCAATTTAACTTAGTTAATTTTGTAGGTTTAAAATATTGTCTGTGGGTTTTTAATTATTTACCATAATGCGTGTACGGACGTGATTATATGTAAAATCAATATGCTGAAGTAAAATGCATAAAGAGTAGGGTTAAAGAATGTTAATATAAGTTGTGCTAGCTGTTTGTGAGTTGCATACATCTGATGCCTGAAATCCTATATTATTGGTCAATAAGTACTTACCAGTAATGAATCTTTGAGTATTTTATGTTTGATACTTATTTTGTGTAGGAGTCTTGCCTTCCACTAAAGAACGTTTTACTACTGTAAAGTACTATTCAGATGATTGACCAACAAAGGTGTAGCTGGACGCAGAAGCCAAACGCACGAACAAAAGGTATGATTGAAAACCCCTTTTGTTCAGTCTGCTAATTTGATGCAGGATTGATGTGATTAAATGCTGGTACATTTACAAATGAAGAACAAAGGATGTTAGATGAATGAATGTGGGTATTCATGATTTCTTCACAAATTTTTAAGGCATTAGCCAGCTTGCTTCTGATTAAATATGCATCTGTTGTGCAAGATTTCAGTGGCACGCTCTCGGTTACCTTTTTTTGATCGGGAGGTAGCAAAGATTCTTAAGATGGATGCACATGTGGTTCTTGACAAATACCGACAGGTAATCCATTACTTTTTATTTTAATGTGTAGTTTATGTTAATGTTAATCTGCACCGTGTCGTTTCTGAAATTTTATATGTGAAATTGGTTGCAAAAGATACGACATATCAAAGAACATAAGTTACTGATCTTTTAGTATATTTTGAGTTTTTGTAAACTTTAGTCACCAACCGAGTGTCTCTTAAAGGCTACAGTTCAATCGCCACTTCACTAATCTTGCTTAGTATTATTGAGTGCTAGCTGTGTTTGATGCTTTTAGTTGTACTATTTTTCTTAATGAATCTCTAATGTGTTCCCCTATGTAATTTGTGATGCTTAATGGTTTTCATGCAGTGATTTCTTTTACACAATTATTTACGTGGCCCCAAAAAAACATATCTTGCTTCTCTATATTATATTGGTCTTTGATTGTCGATGGCATGGTCTTTAGTCATGTACACACACCATTGAAAATGACATTAATTGTCTTTAGGAGTATCTTGGCATTTAAAAAAAGGAAAAATGGACAAAAATAATCCTACCTATTCGTAATTGGCGGATACCGGTCCCAACTAATTTTTTGGCCGAAAATGAGCTTACCTATTTCTGGTGGTATTTCTAGTGGGCCTTCCGTCAAAAAAATGGATGTCCGTTAAATCCTGTCCTACGTGGCACCTCATTAATCCGACGTGTAACAAGATATTCATACATGGATTTGATTATTTAACCCTAAATAAACCAGTTTCCCCAAATCATCTGAACCCTAAAGTGAACAGATCCTCATCTCCTTCAAACCCAAAATTCGATGAGTTCAGCTTCTAGTTCATCTTCAAGGAGTAGCAAAATTGTTAGACTCAATGCGGATCGGAACGGGGTTGTCTATTGCGACCATGATTTGGTGGCAGTTAAAAGGGTTGCCGGACCAGGTAAATCACGACCCGGACATGAATTTTTTGGGTGCTCGTATTGGCCGCTAAGTTGATCCATTATCATTGTTTAATCTCGTTTCCCTTTGATAATCACTTTTTCATCTCGTTTTTTAGAGGGGAAGCTGCAATTTTTTTGTATGGAAAGATGATGCTGATGAGTTGCTTGGTGAAGGGAATTATCATAACAGAATAGAAGCTAAAAATAGGGAACTGGAAATGATGATTGCTGATTTGATTGAAGATAAGATGTTGGTTGAAGAGGAGAACAGAAAATTGAAGATGGAATTTGCCAAATTCAAATTTAGGTGTTTGTTAGTTGTTGTAGGATTAATTGTATGGTTTTATGTTTATGTGATGTAACAAGTTAGAATGTTGGTGAATGTAACAACTGGGAATGAAATGAATGTGTTTTGGTCTCCAATCCTCTTGCAACTGTCCTTCTTTATGCAATAGCAGCAGCAACAATTAACCATTGGCTTAATTTTATTCGGTTTTTTTAATACCAGCAGCAGCAGTTTTGCAGCAGCATCAGTTTTGCAGCAGCAACAGTTTTGATAGCAGCAGCAACAATTTTTAATAGCAGCAGCATCAGTTTTTAATAGCAGCAGCAACAGTTTTTTAATAGCAGCAGCAGCAGTTTTGGTCTGGTTGTATGTAGAGTTCAAGCTCTTAGTTTGATTGGCAATTTTAGCCAAACCATTATGACCCATTAGTGCAGCAGTTTTGCACCAAGTTTAGTGCAGCAGTTTTGCACCATATGACCGTGAAAACATTCAATACACCCTGTAATGACCAAACTAACCCTGAAATCATAGAATTGACCAAATTGGTACTGAAATCACCAAACTGATCATCAAATAAACAAATTGATCATGAAATCTCCAAAATATACCATTAAACATTAAGAAATGGAATTCCTTCAAAAATTCATACATTGAAACATGAGATGATCAAATGTTTTGGGACATACATTAAGAAACAAAATCAAGTGCTTTTACCCAAACATAATAACATCTACATGAACATAGGTTTCTTAAAAAACACAAACATAAAACTAAGGGGCAGTGGAATAGAAAGGTGCTTGGATCACTTGAGATGACTGGCTCTCCTGAATCACTTGAGATGACTGTGAACTTGGAACTCCAACTTTCCTGGGCCTCCCTCTAGCTCTTTTGGGCTTCTCAATAGCCTGTGAACTTGGACCAACCTGATACATTAACAGCAACCAAACATGTGTTTATGTACAATTGAACAGCAACCAACCTAATGCATTAATATCAACCAAACACTTGTGAACAAGTACAAACCTGTGCATCAGTCTTCGCTACCTTCTTTGGTCTACCTCTTTTTGGCTTGTTCACACCTTCTTTGGCCTTACCCTTATTTGGACATGTCCTGATATTATGAGCAGTTGATTTACACCCACTACACCTCATTTTCATCCCATGCTTGGTCAATCTTCCAGGTTTTTTTGGATCTTCATGTGGATCCCTTCTCCTATTCTTCTTGGGTCTTCCAGGCATAGTTTTGATTGGTGGAGGGTCTAGAGGTAAGTCAACAGTAGGCCAATACTTCTCACTAGGTAGTGGAGGGATATAAAACTGATATGAGCTCATGTATTTTTCCTTGCTGTAAACTTTATCCACATAGTCTTCAATAGGTTTTTGCAACCAACCCAAAACACAACAGGCATGATGACATGGGATTCCAGTTAAATCCCATTTTCTACAACTACAAGTTCTTTTAACTATGTCAACACACACCTCCTCAATACCCTGTTTGACCTGATAAAGTGCCTCTGTTGAAGGTGAAACTGCACATTTGTGAGCCCTGCTTTTCTCCTTATCCAACTTTTGAATGATCCTTGGGCAAATAACACCTGCCTTACCAACCATATCTTTTTCCTTTTCTCTTAGCCTTGTCATTATTGCTACCCTAATGTCTTCCAACATGTTGATCAAGTGCTTTGACCTTGACTGAATGATATAACCATTAAAGGTCTCTGCCATGTTATTCACCACAACATCTGCATTAGTATCCACTGGGAAGAAGCATCTACAGAAGCACTTTGGGTTCTGATTGAGAAATGCAGTAGCAGCATCATGATCCAATTGTTTTATCTCCTCAAGACCAATTTTGTAATCTGCCTCAGAGTAGGCTCTAACTGTCTTCCAAAAAGCCTGTTTTAAATCATCACCCTGACACAAAATCAAGATGATGAAGGCTTCAAGTGAAGCTTTCCACTCCTCATCTTCAACTTCAGATTCATATCCCAACTTGATGGCTTCAAGTTTGTTCACCTCTTCATCCTCACTCTCAGATTCAGATCTACCTTCCAAACTTTCAATGTGTTCAGATTCTGAACTACCACCATCAGATTTTGATGGGTTGGAATGGGCCTGGGCCTCAACAGATGGGCTGTATTGGGCCTCCTTACCGGACCTGTCCAAATAGATACTGGGATTTTCTTTGGGAACTAATGAGTTTGCATAAAGCTTTAACACACCATCGAAATCAGTCCCTAACAAATCTAGCATGGTTGCAACATCATTATCATCACACAATTCGATTAAACCCCCTTCAAAATCCATACCCGGAATTACCCAATGTAGTGTAAACTGACCTTTTTCGTATCTCCCATACTCAATTGCATAATTAGAAATTTCAAAGAAGGAAAACTTATCTATTTCAATGCTTATTCCAGTTGAGAATCCTCCAAGATACATAATCTTAGGCTCGTAATGGAAATTTCCTCCAAAAAAGAGGGTTACATGGAACCGAATTTAACATTGATGAAGCCCTCGATGAATATCATAAACGGATGACGAAATCTGGATGATGAAGGCTTCGAAGATGATGAAATCGATCGGAGTAATCGTCTGACTTTGGAGAACGATCGAATTGAGGGATTAGGTTAAACTACGGCCTATTTTTTTGGGTATATGACTTTTATCCACGTAAGAGTATGATGTGGATAAATTGAAAAAAAAAATGGTCCAAATCAGATTAATGAGGTGCCACGTAGGACAGGATTTAACGGACATCCATTTTTTTGACAGAAGGCCCACTAGAAATACCACCAGAAATAGGTAAGCTCATTTTCGGCCAAAAAATTAGTTGGGACCGGTATCCGCCAATTACGAATAGGTAGGATTATTTTTGTCCATTTTTCCTTAAAAAAACAAAAATTATCTTTAGAAGTTGGTATTAGAATATATATTAATGAGAAAAGTTACGTTGAAACATTCCTTTTGGAATAAATATAAAAAGAATTAATTACAACAAAATTAATACACATAATAATTTAAAACTTTAAACAATATTGAGAACTAAAAATGAAAATTATATAGTTCAAACAGAATTTGAGCATGAATATATACAGTTATTTGGTGCAAGGTTTAGTTTGTTGCTTGTGGATACAGTTGGCATTTAGGTTGATAATATGATAGGATATGATGACTCTGTTTGTAAATTTGTGACTAATTGTTTTTATCCTTTATGCTTTTTAAGTTTTTAGACTATTTAGACATTGCAGCAAGTTTTTAAAATTTTTGAATTGTGTGTTTGAAGCAATACAACTACTTGGGAAAATAGTTGTTTACATGTTACTATGTCTCCACAATGAAGATTACTTCCTTATTCAATCTCTAATCTCTACAGAGACCAGAATTCAGTTCATTTGGTGTTCTAATGAAGTAATAATCTGTTTTCCTCGGCCATATTGTAACATTTGACATCTTGTGTTTCAGGCTGAAGAATCAGAGCATTGCCCAGTTGAACTAAATAATCTATAGGGTCAAAAACTCGCTTTCATAATTGCCTTATTTTGAAAGAAATTGCACAAACTATGGATTTGATAGGGTAACCGCTGATGATACAGTTATATGTGAGTTGTAGAGCAAGCTTTAAACTGAAGAGGTAAGCCATTTCAATTCCAAAACATGCTACCATAGCTTTACTAAACTATTATTTAATCTGTGATTAATTTACTTTTATTAGTGCTATTGAAACTAAGACGAACGGGTCATTAGCATCATGCACCACTACCCCGGTGTCAACTATTAAAGAAACTTTTGCGGCTATGCCAGATATGAATCATAAAGAAACTCTACAGCCTCTTAAGCATGGATCACTTAAACGTAACTTAAAGGAAGTGTACACCATTGAAACTCCGTCGGCTGAATCAACAGCAAAGCCTTGCTCAAGTGCTTTGATGGATCAAGCATCTTATGAAAAAAAAGACCTGCCGAAACTCTCGACTCCAAAAAAAAGAAAAAATAAGTTGTCGTTTCTGTTCCATGGACGTTATCTTCATTGTTTGCGTTGCTTTTCCTGTCGTTTTTCTTTCGTTTGATGTTTTTTGCTTTTAGTAGTCTTTTGTTCATGAATTTAAAATTCCGATAAAGTATCATGCCTTCATGTTCTGTTAAGCTTATTGCACATGAATATTAAATCCATATAAAATAATTTTGTGATTTAAGTAAAGAGTTTAGGACATTGTAGGCACAAATAGTGGCATATTTACACTTCAATAGTGTTTACTTAAAATTTTAGAGGCAAAAGTCTTTTGTTCCTGAATATTAAATTCCCATAAAGTAATTGTATATTTCAAGTAGAAGAGTTTAGGACATTTCTATACATCAATAGTTTTTACTCGATTTTGCAGGCAACATGAACAAGATGTAACTAAAGATTCTATTGGTTTTATGTTTTGTAGATATTTATCTCCTTTTTTCTTTCTTTCACTCATAAATCTTCATCTTTCTCTATGATAAAACACATCGATACTATGAATGAAAAAAACTAACACATGTACAATACAATAAATTATAAGAGGATTGATAAACCGCATCGCATAGGTTCCACATTATATATTATCGTCACATCACATCACTTTAATATAAACGAATACCGCGATGTAAATTGTCGCACCGCCATAATAAGCGAACGAATGACAAATAACGCCCTATAAACTGTTGCCGTCGCAACGCGCGGGCACATGACTAGTACTTTAATATGTATATTAGAGAAAAAGTGTTGAAAGTTGAAAAATTAAGAAATGTACAATAGAGGGAAGCATGTTGTACAAGTTGTGGAAGCAAGACTCTTTAAATTGGCATTAAAAGCCGGCCGGGTTTATATACCTGAATCCATGACCCGCGTACCTTCTCCCAAATAAGCCGTCGCGTACCTTCTCCCAAATAAACCCGATAGAGCTTTCAATACCTGTGACCTGAGAATCAGAATGCATACCAGTGCTTTTCAAAAGAGCCATGCTTTCACACAGATGCGTAAACCTATTTCCAGTAAGGGTTCAGAGATCTTTCATTGCTAAGCTTTCACACAGACGATAATCCGAGCAAGATGGTGAAGAAAACACAAATCCGACGGCTACTCTCATTTGGACACCTAATCGACGATGCAGAATCGTTCTCTGGTTTGCTTCACGCAGATTGCTCTTTGATTCCGTTGAGGAGGATTGAGCTTTTTGTTGAAGTGTATAAAGTCACACCAGAATCGTTCATCTAATTTGCCACATCCATCGACTTTTAATTTCTGGTAATTTGATTTGAGTTTCTATATTTATTTGTTTTTGGGGTTAAATTGAAGACCTGAATTTTTATTAGTTTATAGATTAAATGTGTAGATGTGGATTCAAGAAGAAATATCATGTTTTGTTTGAAGAATCAGAAAAAGAAATCAGGTTTATTACGAATTCTTTTTTATCAAACTCCCTTTATCAGGTGTATGTGTGTTTGTGTTGTGTGTGTATTGTTTGATTTCTGCTGTTAAAAAAGGATAATAAACCTTATATCCCTCTGTATCTTGTCGTTGATCTGTAAATGTCGAAATTAACTACATGTTTTTGTTTTTTACCTACACTTCTATATTGAATTAGGGCAACATTATTTCAACAGGAAAAAACATATACAAATATGCTACGACAACTGTGCAACAACAGTTTCTAAATACTATTTTGTTAAATAATCGGTTTTGAACGAATTCTTATTTACTTTTAATAATATGAATGTGTAAGGTGTGGATTCAAGAAGAACTATCTTGTACTGTTTGAAGAAATCAGAAGAAGAACTCAGGTATATTACGAATTCTTTAAGAAGAAATATATTCGGTTGTATGTGTATCTGTGTGTGTTTGATGCTTCAAATGAATCTGTTTGCTGGGTTTGAATGAATTTCTGTTGCTGTTAGTGTTTAAGGCATAACACAAGAGATCTGTTATTTTGGGTAAACCACGAATACCGGTTTTGACTTTTGGCGTATATATTTTGTATTTTGGGTGTCCATGTATGTGTAATATCACAGAATTTTTATGTATTAAAATACAACTTGATTTTTGGCATATATCTTTTGTAGTTAACATTTTATAAGAAAATGGCATTTTCAACATTCTGTGAGTCCAACATGTTATATGTCAAAATTGTACTTTATTCTAAAATTCAATGGCATTTCAACATTCTGTGTGTTCTTTATCGAAATTGGTATCACTGAAGTAGTTTAAAGTAGTTTACTGCTTAGTGGCATATATAAAGTAGTTCAATAATGAGGTGGTGTCATATCAGTAAGAATCTTTGCAAGCTTCTCAGCGTCATATGAACCTGAACTTTACCCTCGATGCAAAAAAAAAAAAAAAAAACAGAAAAAGATTTTAGAAGATAACTAATGCCATACTCATTCTTAGAAAAAACCAAGTTAGCTTAACGGGTTAAGTGGGTCTGTTGGTTAGGAGTTCTAAGATTAAATCTGTTGCAAGTTAGCACTCAACTCTTTCTAATGTGGTTGTTTGAACCTGCTTCTATTGTTATTAAAAGATGGATAATACATAAAGGGTGGTTGCTGGTTAGAAGTATGGATAACAAAAGTCTGACTGTTATCCAATGCAATTTTTAGGACTGCTTTCATTTGAACCTAAAGTGCCATGAAAGTTTAAACAAGTTATATATTTTTAAAAAAATATTTGACCAAAACTTCTTGACAACCCACTGTTTGAAACCAGAACGGGTGTTTGCAACAAGAAAAAAGATATGAACATGATTTATGCATTATGTACAAATTTCCAAAGTTGTTTTATTCACAGATTTATATTATTATTTACAATCATGTTTTCTGATTTTATAAAGTTTTTGTAGGGGCTTTTAAAAGATTTTGTTAATACTTTTGCCGTTTGTAACTCTCTATTTTTGCCCTTGGTATGATTTTGGTGTTCAATTCAAACAAAATTTGCAGCAGAGTTTAGTTTGTATAAACCTAAGATTTACATGTTATAAATTACGTTTTGTTAAACTTTTACACGATCAAGACTTTTGTATGTTAAGCTCCAGACCTTAAAAGCCCATGTAAGTATGTATCTTATGCTATCATTATTGGTTTGAATCAAATGAACATAGTAATAACATACACTTAGGACATTGTAGGTCCAGAAAAACAACCAAATCACGATATTGCTATCACAAACGAGTGTGGAATCCTCGTTAGTGATTGATTCGAGAAGAAAGTAGATGAAATAGACTTGATAAACAATAAAGATCAAATCTTGAATGAAGAACAATAGTTTCTTGAGCTTTAAGAAACTGATCGTAAACACTATGTAGAGAGGAAAATCGGAATCTCAAAAGCTAGAGAATCATAAACAACAAGGGTTTATATACTACCCCTTTACAAACCCTAATCCAATCATAAACTCAAAACCGGCCCACATGGCTTAAATCCTAAACACTATAGCCCAAAAGCCCAATACAAAACAAGCCCATAAAACTAATGTTCATGCCTCTAATGTATAGCCCAACAATCTTCCCCTAGGCATGAATCATTAGAAAGTCTAAGGAAGATGTAGATCAAATCTGAATGTATGCGCCTCTTTCCTTGACCATCATTCTTTCTCCACGATCAGACCTGCTGTGCCATGAAACAATCCCACCCGTATAGCATTCTGTATGTCATGCTCGTCACCAAGAATTGGACGGGATGCCAGGAGCTTGATGTCATTCTCTCCGAACCTTAGCAAATCTACGGGATCATACATTCGGAACTCTCTCATTCTCTTGCAAACAACCACCACTTCATACGTTGTTGGATCAAAGAACCAGCTGTCAAAATTCTTCACAAGCGTATGATCTTCAATTTCATCTAGCATGTTGATGACTCGGGTTCGTTTGGTGGGAGGGCAACTCATTTCACCGATTGGTTCATTGGTGACAGGATCAGTTCCAGTTTCGACCCACCTTGCAGCCTTCAGATCAAAGTTTTCAAAGTTCTGCTCCATTTGTGCTACCAAGTTGTCGCGAACCAGATTTCCATGATTAGCGTTCCACCTGTTAATGAACGGTGCCCTCAGCAAATTTCTCAATTCTGTCTCGGTCCAGGAGTGGAATTGACCCCTTGATCTGTAGTATTCGACAGGACTATATCCATCTCTTACTACAACAAATAACTCCTTTTCTGCATCATAATGCCGACACATAATTGGTTGTCGGCTTCCTTTCTTGTCTAGCTCACTCTCACCCACATCTATGCTATATTTCACAGGAGTAGGTCCTCTGAAAAACTCCTTGAACCAATTCACTTGTCCTTCGGGGGCCATAGAGATATATCTTCCACCACGTACATATTCAGACATTTCAATGGTGTCATCTCCTTCATCTTCTTGATTAGCACTTGTACCCTGAACTCCTTGAGATGAGCTTTGGCCAGGGTCACTGTAGAAGCATATATAGTGTCTAGTGCTAGGTCTTGTAATTATTATGTTTTGTGTAATCTGGTCTCAGCGGACTAGGGGCGGACCAGATGGTACGCCCGGACCATCTGGTACGCTGGTTAGTTGGTCCGCTGGACAGAATTAGTATAAAAAGGTTTTGCTCGTTTAGAAGAGAGTAGTTGTGAGGTTTGAGTTCTAAACTGTGTGTTTTTGTAAGGTGAAACTTGTTTACTTTCTCTCTCTAAAGCTTGAGCAATAGAGAAGTGTTATTTACCTTTGTGTTTACCGAATTGATGATCGTTATGCATTAGCAATACCGTTCCTGCATGTTCTTTGACTGCTGATATATTAGGAGAGACTTAATGCTGAGGGGGAATTTCTGTAATTGAAGATGCTGATCGTGTTGGTTTTCATAAAGATCGGAATGTATTACAAGTTTGTGAAGATTATGAACTGTTGTCAACATGCAGTGATATTCGTGGATGTTTTTACAAGTTTCCGGGTAACGACTGATGAAGTGAACCATTATCATATATGCCAGTTCCAATTGGATGTGCTATGCTTGAAGCTAGGGGGGAACTTTGTTGGTTGTGGAGATTGTGCAAGATTCGAACTGTTTCCTGCATGTCTGATATTCAGTCCAAGGGAAGTTTGCTGAAGTTCAAGATTTCAAGATGTAGCAGACTGACTGATGACGATTGCTGGAAA
This sequence comes from Deinandra increscens subsp. villosa, assembly GCA_039602395.1. Taxonomy (NCBI): domain Eukaryota; kingdom Viridiplantae; phylum Streptophyta; class Magnoliopsida; order Asterales; family Asteraceae; genus Deinandra; species Deinandra increscens. The sequence goes on along the minus strand of JBCNJP010000003.1, from coordinate 43,307,300 downwards.
ATGAAGACCTAAATTCGACAGTAACGTCCAAGGGGGAATCTGTTAGAGCATGTTCCTAGTGTGGTCGTTACTGTGCGAATATTTGTATAGATTGTAAACTAGGCTAGACTACCAGCGGGACCAGTGGCGGACCAGATGGTACGCCGGACCATCTGGTACGTTGGTTAGTTGGTCCGCTGGGCAGAAGGTTGCCTATAAATAGGTGAAGTCTAGATTGCAATGTTGAGATTTCTTGTCATTTGTATTTGTGTTGAGAGGAGAGGTCTGTCCAACCTCTCCCGAGCTTCAACGATGTAAACTCTTTCGGTGTAATCATTCGACACAATAAATGATTAGATTTCTCCGTCTCTATCATTCTATGATCTGGAAACGATCCTCATATGGTTTTTCACACGATGTGTTCGTAAGGCAAATAGAAACACTATTTCCCTAAGATAGCACTTAATATTAAGATACGTTCTTACTCTGAGACAAGGATGACAAAGCAACAGAAGGTTAGTCTATTTATGAGATTAGGGTATGTGAATATATGTGCTATATGCTTTGTGTTTTATTGTCTAATTGCAGAAATGTGTTTGACAGACCTAAGTGCCTTCGAAAGGTAAAGTTTTCCAAAAACATAGAACTCACCAGCGTAAGCTAACTTGTTAAGTTATGTGTGTCAGATGAGGCTGGACCATCGGATCGAAAAGGGAAGGCTGAGATGTGAGCGGGAACTAGGGGGCGTACACTATCACGACAATGTCAAGCTATCAAGAGAAGACATTTTCAAAGACTGGCATGGAGATATTTTTCTCTTTTGTATTTGTCTCTCTTACTATGTAATGCTTGGCATATGAATAAATTTTTTTATTTCCGCTGCTTTAGTTATCTCTGTTGTACCTTGTGTTTATGAGTAAATCCGATGCGTGACCGCTCCTAGGGCCAAGTCTGGGAGTGGGTGTCACATCAGACCCCTCCGGTAAGGATAATACCGGTGCCTGAGTCAATCTGGCTTTTAAATCCTCAAACGCACTCTGATGACTATGTCCCCATAAGAACTTAGTGTCCTTCTTTGTTAACTTAGCCAGTGGCGTTGCAATCCTTGCAAAGTCTTGAATAAACTTACGATAATAGCCGGCAAGACCTAAGAAACTACGAATATCTAAAGGCGTCTTAGGTGGCTTCCAACTCATTACCGCCTCGAACTTTGCTGGATCTACAAGAATGCCATCCGCGTTTATCACATGACCGAGGAATTGGACTTCCTTAAGCCAAAATGCACATTTCGAAAACTTGGCATATAGCTTTTCCTTCCTTAAGGTCTCTAGCACCTCCTTTAAATGCATCGCGTGATCCTGTTCATTCCTGGAATTAATTAAAATGTCATCTATGAACATGATCACGAGTCGGTCCAACATGGGTCGACATACTCTATTCATGAGGTCCATGAAAGCTGCAGGGGCATTAGTCAACCCAAATGTTCATAATGACCATAACGCGTGCGAAAAGTTGTCTTCTCAATATCTTCGTCTCTAATCTTGAGCTGATGATAACCCGACCTTAGATCTATCTTAGTGAATCAACTCGCTCCTTGTAGCTGGTCGATTAAACCGTTGATCCTAGGCAAAGGATATCTATTCTTAATAGTCAGCTTATTTTGATCCCTAAAGTCGATGCACATTCTCATACTTCCATCCTTCTTTTTGACAAAAAGCACTGGAGCACCCCAAGGTGAGATGCTTGGTCTAATAAACCCTTTGTCGAGCAAGTCTTCCAATTGTGACATCAACTCTTTCAACTCTAAAGGAGCTAACCTATAAGGTGTCTTTGCTATGGGTTGGGATCCTGGAACTAAGTCGATCCTAAACTCTACCTCTCGATCGGGAGGGATGCCGGGTAGTTCTTTTGGAAACACGTCTGGAAATTGGCATACTACCAGCACATCTTTTAGCTCCTTAGTCTTCACCCTTGAAACGATAACATATAAGCAAGGTATGCCTTGCACCCTTGACTTATGAACTTTTGCGCCTTGATCATTGAAATGATCTTAACTGCTGAGCTATCACAATCTCCATAAATGGATATGGTTTTCCCATTTGGCACTCAAAGTTGAACCTTCTTTTGGTTACAGATAATCTGCGCATCGTTCTCTGCAAACCAATCCATTCCTAACACAACATCGAAACCTCCTAACGCCATAGGGAATAACTTAATAGGTAGTTTGTACCCTTCTAACTCTAATAAGCTGTTATCTACTACCTCGGTAATCCTAATACTTTTCCCTAAGGCAATCTCGACCTCGAATGGTCTATTAGCCCTAACAGTTGGTCTATCAAAAAGCTCACAGAATTTATGCGAAACAAAACTCCTACTAGCACCAGAGTCTAATAACACAGAAGCAGGCACATTATTAATGAGAAACGTACCTGAAACTACATTGGGTTTTATCTTGGCCTCGGTGGTAGTCAGGGTATAAGCTCTACCCTTCTCCTTTCGAGCCTCTTTCGCCTTTGGTGGTTCTGAATTCTTCACCAACTTGGGGCAGTTTGTCCTGATATGATCGGGGCTTCCACACTCAAAACACTTCCTTGGATCCTGACGACGATTGGCAAAGTAACCTTCCTTCTCGCACTTATAGCAGCCAGTTGTCACTGTCCTACACTCTCCATAGTGATTCTTATTACACTTGTTACATAAGGGCTTGCTGCCATTTGATCCATTCTTTTTCTTTTTGCGGTGACCCCCGTCATTCTTCTTCGAACCTTCAACCTTCTCCATCCACTTTCTCTTAGACTCCTCTGGTCGACCTCCTGCTCCGAACATCTCACTATAGAGATTGGAGCTTAGATTCACCGTTGCCTTGAACGTTCGAGGCTCAATAGCTTTAATGAATTCCCTAACTCGTCCAGGGAAGCCTTGGACGTATCATTTCACCTTTTTAGCTTCAGGAGTGACTAACGCAGGCAACAATCTTGCCATAGCAAAGAACTTGGATGTATATTCCCGATGCGTCATGTTTCCAGCTTCGAGCAACAAGAAGTCATTCTCCAACTGATCCTGCTCTCCCCTAGGGCAGAAATCTTCGAGGACTAACTTTTTCAAGTCGTCCCACTTCATCGCGGCGATAGCTACACTCCCTTCAGTCTGCCTAACCATTCCCCACCAGTGCAATGCTTCAGATACAAATGAGTGAGCGGCGTACTTCACTGCTTGATCTTCTCTGCACCCAATGATCTCAATAACTGCATCCATCTCATGAATCCATTCGAAGGTAGCTATTGTGTCCTTCTTGCCATCATACGAAGGGGGTTTGCAACCATAGAATGTCTTGAAAGAACATCCTCGACCTCCTTGTCGTTCCTCCATATCCCCTGAGTCGTTCCTATTCCCATTGTTATTTCCTCCACCTCCAGTCCCGTTGGCTCCACCAACGCCCCTTTGGATTTGGGCTATTGCTTGCGCGACAATAGTCGCTACTTGTTCGCTAGTGAACGTCTTAGCTTCGTCGTTAGCTTCAGGCTCGGGATTCGCTCACGTGGTTCTCCTAACTATTCTACAGTCGTTGTTATTTCTATGACTTCCTCTAGCCATTTCTTACATTAAGATGAGTGACGTTTTAGGATTTATGTAACATAGAGTTTCCAAGTTTTGAATACATGATAAACAGATAAGCGCAGACATCAATACGTTTATTTATATATAATGTCTTCAAAACTTAGCTACATCTATTCACATGCATCCTTTGTGTCCACATCCTAAGTTCCTACTTTCATTGATAACGTATCCTAGCATCAAATAAACTATCTCGCACTTGGCCATATAATAACCAGTGCTTAGGATATACTTATATAGTTAATACCAAATTGCAGTAGCTAATTGCAATTGGGTATTTTCCATACCCATATATCCTAAGTCCTGTCCATTATGTTCCTAATGCTCATTCTACCTATGGGCATAACTATCAATACTGGCATTTGTCTCATCTTACTTGGCTTTCCCAGATTCCTAGTTTAAGTCTAGACACTGCAATAGTATTTAAATCTCTTAAACCAAGGCTTTGATACCAACTTGTGACGCCCACTCCCAGACTTGGCCCTAGGAGCGGTCACGCATCGAATTTACTCATGAACACAAGGTACAACAGAGATAACTAAAGCAGCAGAAATAAAAACTTTTATTCATATGCCAAGCATTACTAGTAAGAGAGACAAATACAAAAGAGAAAAATATCTCCATGCCAGTCTTCGAAAATGTCTTCTCTTGATAGCTTGACATTGTCTTGATAGTGTACGCCCCCTAGTTCCTGCTCACATCTCAGCCTTCCCTTTTCGATCCGATGGTCCAGCCTCATCTGACATACATAACTTAACAAGTCAGCTTATGCTGGTGAGTTCTACGTTTTTGGAAAACTTTTCCTTTCGAAGGCACTTAGGGAAATAGTGTTTCTCTTTGCCTTACGAACACATCGTGTAGCAACGGTCCCTTTAGTTTTGACACTATATAGCTTTGACGCTTTCTGGCTTTGACGCCGCTTAGCTTTGACGCTTGGTTTTGACACCATTGGGACAACACTATTTAACTTCTTGTTTCAAAATCCCCTTACTCACCAATCTTTTGTCGATTACCATCCTTAATCAATTCTATTAGAAACATCGAAATAGCAATCTATCTTTCCTCTAATCATCACCATAAAATCAATACATATAACAAGCAATTATAACAATTGGGAATATTTTCATAAAACGTTATGTATATCAGCCCAAAATGTTTTAAAGCATTTAAAGAATTTAAAAGAGGGCTCATAGAACTCACCTTAGGTTGCGAAGTAGTTTCTTTCCTTATTCCTTCATGAAACTAACTTGCTTTAACGTGATGTCCCTAGCAAGACATCCTAGAGGTTACAAGCGGTCATTAAGGCTAACCCCTTTATCCTAAACCCAATCCCTTGTTGGTTTAACATCCATTTGTCTAAATAACCATTTTGCCCCTTATAGGAAAAAGTATTCTTTTAGTGATACTTATGAAGAGGTGCATTCCTATAATTAAACGCTCACTCTGGGATCGCCCAGTGAAGCGTATTCCATGTCCCAGTTGGGATTTATGCGATAACGTCACTATGAAAGAAACCCCAGTGTACAGGCGCCACCCTTCCACTCCGCACCAACTTCTAGATATCTGAGTAACTCGGTACATTCAATACTTTATCAAAACCCATGTTTTAACTTATATATACTTAGTACATATATATAATTATGTTCTTTTGTTGAATATCATTACCCTTGCCCAAGCCTTTATGCCCTTGATGAGTGATTCTCATGACCGACCGTATAGGCGTTATCACGACTAGGAGGCAGGATTACTATGAGATATCACCCATATTTGTGTTTTAGTTTGGTGATGATCATGACTGACCGTATAGGTGTTTTCACGACCAGGAGGCGGAATTACTATGATCAAAACACCAATGTTTATGTTCTTGTTCTTGGTTTACTTGTTCTTGATAAACTAACATGGTGAACCATACCAACCCTTCTTTAAACATGATCTAACTTATGACTTTCTTAAAACATGTTATTCTAAGGCTTCATACCAAATTTCAACTCATGATTTCCACTAGAACTCCCAATCTCAACAAAACATGTTCAAGAACCTTAATTTTGCATTATTCTTAAAAGGCATATCTAAGTGTTATGAATCATGAAACTAATTAAAGGCTTATGTTAAACATACCTTAAGTTGACCAATTCCAGAAGATGGGATCCTAACTCCCTTTGAATCTTCAAAAATGTAAGCTAGAAAGTTCTTGATGTTCTTGAGGTTTCTTAGAGGTTTTAGGTTGATTTTAGGTGAATTAGCAAGGAAAATGGATGGATTTATGGCCTATCTATAGCCAAACACTCCTAACCTGATGCTTACACATGGCATGATGACTAAGCATCAATTTTGACACCTAAGGGTGGTGAACATGACACATGGCAAGTGAATATGACACCAAATCAACAAAAAAAAATGACACTTGTCATGAGCTCCTCTTTTGCTTTTCAAACAAGCCTAGAACTTTCCCAAATGCCATCTTTAACCCTCGAACTTATATAAAACATGCATCTAAGGTTCCTAAATATCCTAATACTTTTTCTTATAATCATCTAAGCCTTGGGACGCGCAAAACGATAAGATAAACTTAATTATTTATCTAACTGTTATTCCGATTTGGCCTATATTTCTTTCTATCAAATATCTTCGCAACTACGTATTCATCTATATCATCATGTGTATACATGTATCACTAATATAACTCATATATAACATTTATATAACATGCAAACACGTATTTTATTACTATTTTAACCCGATAAACTCGTAGTTTATCGTTATAGCTTCAATTACACATTACTTAACATTTTAAAATGTTTATAACATAAACACACACCTATAAATATATAAACACATATACATTTATTACCTTATCTTTTGGGGTGTTACAAATCTAATCAATACAATAACATATCCAGATGTTATGAGTATGATTGTGCCTGAGTTTAAGATAGACAAATTATACCAGCAATTGACATGACTTGTGTGCTGAATTAATTGAAATTGAAATGTAGTTCAGCATGTCATGACCAATATGATCTGAAGTCGTGATTTTTCTCGTATAAGACAAAAATAGTGTCTGATTCAGTATTTCATTTATGTTTCACATCTGAAAAGTACAAAAAGATTTTAGGTGTGTTTTAGCATAAACTTAGAAAAGTCAAAAAGATTTTCGGTGTGTTTTGATATAAAGTTATAAAAAGCCAAAAGATTTTGTTTCTTATTTGTTTTTGACCGATCGATACAAGATACAAAATTCTGATTTCAAAACTATATCTTGGATTTTCGAAGAGCAGTTTTGCACCAAGATTAAATTGAATTTCAAAAGAAAAAGAAAGCCGCATTTATGTCTTCTGAAATTGCAGGTTCTGTGTGACAAGACTCAAGCATGGTGAAAGGGGGAGTATGTAATATATTTCACAAGTGGATCTTGAAGTTCAAAGATTGTTCAAGAATGATCCAGCCATGCAAGCTATATTTCTGACAAGATTTCAAGTTGAAGATCAAATGTAGCGATGCTGAAAATTCAAGACTGAAGTTTATTTAGATACATAGATACATAGATACACTACACGTTAAGGGGGAGTTTGTTAGAGCATATTCCTATGCTACGTTGTGTCTCGTTTATTGTATCTAGTCTAGAGCATGGTTGTGAGTCTTAGTGGCAACATACCAAAGTGGCCGTACCACTTGGTCCGCCCTACCATTGGTACATGCGTACCAATAGTACATTGGATGGTCCGCCAGTGGTATGTTGACTACTATAAATAGTTCGTGTTAGAAATAGTTAAGGAGTTTAGTCATTTACTATCTCTTAACTGTGTGTTTCCAAGGTGTTCTCTCTCTACATTGTATCCTCTTAGTGAATCAATAAAGCCAAGCTTTATTTACTCGTTTGTTTTCTTCGATTTACCGAATCTAGCAGTAGTAAGATCCCTCTGTTGTTTTACAATCTTGTTGGATCTTGTATGATCTTGTTAAGACTTATTAAATGTCATATTTTTAGGCATGATTGTTCTTAAATGAAGATCTTGAGGGTAAATCTAGGCTTGTGTTGATAAATGATGCCACCTTTCCAACTTTCACTCATATATATATATATATATATATATATATATATATATATATATATATTTGATTGCCTCATGACTTGATATATTATGTGGCATGTTTAGGCCTAGATTAATGTTTAATTAAGTTGCGGATGATAATTGTGGCCCATATGTTTTCATGTAAAATAAATACATTTCGCTTCGCTTTGAAAATAAATAGTTTATTTAATATTATTTGATGACACATGTTAGAGTTAGGAATGGTCTACCTCATGTCCATAACCGTACGTTATCACCATAATTACATCACCAACAAGACGTTGAGTCATTTGTGTCATGAGAATTCGATTATTTATTTATTTAAATAATTATGTTATTTATTTTTCTAATTAATTATCTATTTATTCGTTTATTCCTCCATCTGGTTTAGCTGTTGGGTTCGCCCTCGAGTTTGTTTCGTCTCGTGTCATGGTGTCATTCATTCCCTTGTGTCTCCATATCAGGTAAGTATTCATAGCCCCACTTTCTTTAAAGTATTTTGGGGTGAAACATGTACCATATCAAACTATAAACTATAATTCTTTATTCGAAAACTACATGCGAACTCTATGTTGTTATTATGTGTTCTTGTATGTGAACTTGTGTGGTTATTTGTGTTATGTGCTGATCAAGCTCAATCTCATGTTCATGTTCGCGTGACATTAGCTATAAAAAGCCGGGATTACGGTAATAGATCTATTGGCATGACAAGCCCACTTGGCCTGCCTCGTGTGTGGCGCCTTGTTATTGGAAACCTTGAGGTCAGGGTTGGTTCATGTAGCCCCTATGTGCTCTATTTCATGTTCGGTTTATCATACTTGATTACACTTAAATCATCGATTTGCATGCTTTTATCTATGTAGTACACTAAACCTATGTTTACTCACCAACTATTCGTAGTTGACCCTATTTTGCACATGTTGCAGGTTTGCTGATAGATGATGTTTGTCTTGTTGATGACACTATAGGATTGCACACGGACTTAGTGTGACCTAATTAAACAATTTGATTGTATCTTATTGATGTTATATGTTTGTATTGTAACATTTTGTTTATGTTATACGAAATGGGCTGATTAAGATTATCACAACATTAGTAGTGTTGTGTGAATCTGGACAATCATCATGCCCCGACGTATTCCACCATCGGTTAGGGTGTGATAGCTACCACCACCACCGCCCCACCGCACAACCACCACCGCCGCCGCCGCCACCACCACCACCGCCACCACCACCAGCACCACACCAGCACCATCACCACCGCAACACCACACTACCACCACCACCGCACCACCACCACCACCACTATTATTTTACATTCCAATTACTTTGACAAATTTATAAACCAAAAAGGATTTTGAGAAGGTTGAATTCTGCCAACCAAACACAAGGCAGGAATCCAATTCCTTCAGAATTCCAATTCCTTTGATAGATTCCAATTCCATCACAAAAATTCTGTGAACCAAACGGGCCCTTAGGTTTTTGCTCAATTTTCCTCAAACCGAGTGTTTTGGTGTTAAATTCGATTTCTGAATGTTCCTAGTGTGTTTTCATTGCCTATTGCTGCAAATCACAGTATAAAACCTTCAAATTCGTGAAATTTAGAAAATTTTAGTTTGGTTCACCGGATGAATTTGATGGTTCACTAAAAGGGTTATTCCTCCCAACCATTGGTTTGCTAGGCAATCTTCAACCAACGAACCATTGGTTCGCTGGGCAATCTTCAACCAACGAACCATTGGTCCCTAGGCAATCTTTAACCAACCAACCATTGGTTCGCTAAGCTCCTAACTATTGGTTCGCTGAGCTCCTAACCATTGGTTAACTGAGCTCCTAACCATTGGTTCGCTGTCCTCCTAACCATTGGTTAGCTGAAAACATTTCACCAAACCATTGGTTAGTTGGAAGTATTTTTTGTTTGTCGGTCAGAAAATCTGTGTTCACTAAAACTGACATAACTTGAGTTACGTAAGAGTTATGAGACCCATTACCAGTCAAAACGATCGTCTCGATGAGCTCTACGCTTACCCTCTGTTTCGACCTCCATTTTTCAATTCTGACCTTCGGTTTTGCATTTGAAGTTTTAATAAGCGATAACAACTTTTCAAAATGTATGCAATTGACGCATCTATTGCTCGTGAACATCAGAATCTACCAAAATTGTTAAAATTTAAGGATTATCATAGTTGGGCAACAAGATTTAAAACATATATTGATATAGTGGATAAAGATTTGTGGCTTCTGATTGAACATGTTTACAAACGTCCACTTGATTTAGGCAGAGGATCTAAAGAGTTAAGAGATTTTTCTTTTTGAAGAAAGAAAATGCTATGATCGAAATGAAAAGGGATATGAACTTCTCATTGTCGCCTTACCTACCGGAATTTCAAGTCAATTAAAACAACATTGTAAAGCAAAAATAGTATGCGATACTATAAATATACAATGTAAAGAGTATATTGCTAATATATTATAGAAGAATGTGACAGTTGATCAAGGTTTGAAGTTTCAAAGTAATATTGAGGAGTTAGAGAAGAACGAAGCGATGTTATCTGAAAAAAAAACAGTACTCTAAGAAAAGATTTGGAGAAATGGAAAAGCAAAATTTTCGATGGTTTTGTTGCAGAAATTCAAAAGGGTGCATCTTTGTCACACCCCCAAATAACCACTAACGGAGTTTATACCGTTAAGGGGTGCGAGCAAACCAGGACCACAACCATTAGTTACAAATACTAAACGAATCAGAGTAAAGTCCAAACATTCAAAATAAAACAGTTTTAAAAGTTCGCAGCGGAATATAACATAAGCGTCTTAGCACTAACCACGTGCTTTAATTACAAAACATAATTTGTTGTTTGATTCCCAATTTAAGTTCAAAATAAAATAAGTATCTTCAGGTGCCATGCCAACCTCCAGTGGGTACTCCTCAGCGATCTGCAAAAGTGAAAACCATACAAGTGTCAACCTAACGGTTGGTGAGTTCACGGTGGGCATGTCATGCATTGGCCCGGTCTCATAAGTATATTTACCAACATATAAATGAGTAGTAGATTTGCAAAACATTGCCAAGTGCTGAATTATCGAATATGCACTAGTTAAGTAAAAGTTAAAGCGGTCAACCGATATCGCGGGTAGCTAATCCGGTTTCTATGCACTAAGGAAGTTCGTACCAAAGCTGACGTAACAGAGTTCGGCATTTGCCGATGGTTTGTGCCTCCAGTTGTGTTCCTCATGGGACCCACAACTAAAATAGGCTGATATTGCACTCCGTTCGGCCTCCAACCGGTTGGCTACACATTTGTGTACCGCGGAGCAGGGTTGTCAACCCTCAGTAGATCTACCCAACATCCCCTCGCTTCACGAATTAATGGTACTACATTGTTGAGGACTTTTAAGTTTTAAGACATCCTTAGAAATCATGTGATATCATTTGGTTTAGACTTTAACCTACACTAGTCATATTAAAATCGTTTGTTCTGGATTTCATTTGAAATCCTAAAAGAGTTTAAGTATCAAAATGGTTGTTCCGGATTTCATTTGAAATCCCAAGGGTGGACAGTTGCAAGTGTTTCCCATAGAACACTCCAACTTCCATAACAGATATCCCATTTGGCGATACCTCAAAATGTCAGCGTTGTTTTCCGTTTAATAAATTCGTTGTGGCCCGAACGGGCACACAATTAAAGGGTTTGTGAAACTCACCTTAGGTTGCTCGGCTACACTTGCTAATTAATCCAAGTATTGCTTAACGAAGACCTATGAACACGTTTAGGTCTTAAGTATTAGTTTTATGTCTTATCTTTAACTCACGTCACTATGACCCATAACATAGCACGTTGGAACTATGACTCGACATACCGACACACGACACCAATGGTTGATCATAAACAAGGGTTCACATAAATCAGAAATCAAACATGTTTCATCATAGCATAATCATGTAAGTTATGGCATAACATTCAAGTAAACTGCACAAGTTTGGGTTTAGGTCTGGTCACAGTTTCGCTAGTATAGATTCGCTAGGCAGTTTCGCTGTGTGCACGAGCAGCACTTTCGCTAGGCAATACCCGATGACACAGTTTCGCTAGGCTAGTTTCGCTCGAAACTGTTGGCACAGTTTCGCTAGCCTAGTTTCGCCCGAAACTGGTTTGAACTTTCGTTCAAGGAATTTCGCTCGGTAGTTTCGTTCGGACAGGTCTGGTTGGTTTACCCGGCGACACTATAGTTTCGCTGTATAGTGTCGCTGGAAGGAGATATACGTAGTTTCGCTACATAATTTCGCCTGATGAAGGCTCAGTTTCGCTAGTCGCTAAAAAAACCCGTAAATTTGACCAAAAATCTTTCTAACAGCCTCCATACTTCATGTAGTTCATTCTCTAGCATACATAATCATTTAGGAACATCACAGGAGCATTTTTAACATCATAAACATGCATCTTCATCATCAAATCTTCAAGAACACATTTTGCCCAAAATAACCTAATCTAGCATAAATCTTCAGTATGGATCAGTTTCACACGTAAAGTTGTAGTTTTTATGATAGATCTAGCATTCCTAAGCATTATAACGGAAGATCTAACGATTCCATGGAGATCTAGGCATGCTTTATGAAGAAAACACATAGAAAAGCAAGAAACATGGTTTTGGGACTCACGGTTTGATCAAGAATCGATGGATGATCTTCACCAACAGAGAAGATGGCTGATCTTGATGGTCTCTAGGGCTGGTCCAGAATCGCAAGAGGGAGAGAGTGTGTGGGTGTTTCTTGTGTGATGTATGCAAATGGGTAATTAGGGTTTAATTGTTCATTTAAATACCAATGGTCTTGTGGGCTTATCATTGGGATTTGGGCCCCCAATGATTAGTAAATGACTTGCCCATGATTAGTCCATCATTAACTAATTACTAGCCCAATCACTTAACATGTATGCATACATTTAATTACTTGGTTAATTACATAATTACACAATTTAGCAATTTGTCACATAATTTATCAAATAATTAAATAGTCATTCTTTTTAATAATAATCATGCATTTAAATCATATTGCACATAATTCCACAAAATGAATAAACACATAACACGTATGGACGGGTTCGGTGATCAACCAAAGGACGTGGACGTATTCGGCCTAGTTAAGCATTAGTTACTAAGTTAACACTTATAACGTAACTAACGGAATTGTCTAACGGAAGTTAACCTTGAAATTCTCGGATGTCACATCATCCCCTTGTAAATGGAATTTTCGTCCCGAAAATTATTCTTGCGTTGTAGCGTTCGCGGCTGCAGCCTCAGCTGTCGTCGTTGGGGAAAGAAAGCAAAAGTTTTAGGGTCGCCACAATCTTCATTATGTATAAAAATGTTCTGAACAAGTTAAAATCAATGAAGTTTTGTTGAAAGAGAGAAATGAGTTATTTGAAGAATGTAATAAGGCAAACATTGAAGCAAAAGAAGATGTGCAAGATTGTTGATACATGGTTTTAGATCGTCATGTGAAGTATCGAATACAAGACGAAACATACAAGATTGCTGAGGTCCGAACTCAGGCCAAACTTGGAGTTCGGATAGGGCCGAACAGGTCCGAACCTGAGGTTCGGACCATCGAGATTCAATGAGTATAAATAGTCGTCTTGTGTTGTATTCAGTAACGATCTTAGAGCTTCCGTGACAGATCTTCTCTGTGTACTCTGTGGTTCTCTCAGTGGTTAATACAAGTCTTTTGTATTTACTCTTTGTGTTCTAGCTCGTATAACATTGATTTCATAACGATTAAGTAGACGATCCACACGCTCAAGCAATTTCAAGTGGTATCAGAGCATTTGGTTTGTTCTACTGGTCGGAAATCTCTGTTTTTCGTAGTTTTGACTCAAAATTCACGTTTTTTCAAATATTTCATTCATTTTTTAGTTCGTTTGATCTTCTCGAGTGTGCCTCACGTCAAAAATTCATTCCTAATTCGTTTCTATCGAGTTTGCTTGAATTCATGTCGAAAATTCCATCAAAGACACTGAAAATCGAGAAAATGGTGTCGAGTGAGCTAGAGTTCGTTTGAGGTTCGGACAACGTTAGAGTAACCGCTCCGAACTCAAGGTTTGGACAGAGTTCGGTTAGTTCCAGGTTCGGTCGACGTTCGGTGAGAGTTCGGCCCAGTCTTGATTGTTTGGTCAGAAGTTGAAGTTCGGACGACGTTCGATCATCTTGTGTTCGGATTAGATTTGGACTAAGTTCAGAGTTATTTCGGTGTAGGTTCGGACTAGGTTCAGAGTAAACAGTAACCAAACTTTTCAAAGTATCCGATTTTCAAGCGTTTGCGGCTATTCAAAATTCTGTTCAGACTACGATGCAAACGATGATGAACTATGATAATGAAATTGGAACAAGTCAGAAAGTTCCTAAATTGCTCAAATTGGAAGATTATCATAGTTGGATTACACGGTTTGAAGCTTATGTTTCTACAAATGATATTGATATGTGGTTGTCATATTCTGAGCCATATGTTTATCCTAAAGGTGAACACGGGGAACCAATTCTTCAAAGAAAGCTTTCAGGCGAACAAAAGAAAGCGTATAAAGCTGAAAAGAAGGCATATGGTACTTTAACAATGGCATTGCCTACATATTTATTACATCAATTCTCAAGTAACTACACAGCAAAGAGTTTGTGGGATGCTTTAGAAAAGCAATGTGAAGGCAATGACCAATATAAGAAAAGTCGACAAAAGGTGTTGAAGAAGGAATTTGATAGTTTCGAGCATTATCAAAATGAATAGATTCCAAATCTGATTGCAAGATTGGCTCATTTATTGAGTGAAATGAAGTTGGTGAATCTTACAAAAGATGAAGCTGAAAAGAAAGAAAAGATTTTGGAAGCTTTACCAGAGAAATCGGAAAATTATGTGATGATGGTCAATCATGATGAAGATTTTTTATAATTGTCATTTAATGATCTGTTTCAAAGAATCCAAGCAAGGGATATGGAGTTAAAGGTGAATAAGTCTCTGCCTGAGCAAGTTCAAAATCCTGTAGTGTATTATGGTAACAGTGATTCAACCATGACTGCTGGGAAATCTACTATTCTTAGTTCTGCACCCCCTACAGTATTTCTGGCAGGTAAATCTGAAACTCCAAGTTATTTTTCTGCTAGTTGTACTATTTCGATTCCTAGTTCTTCGACTCAAAGTGCATTGTCTGTTCAAACTATCGATGATTATAATGCTTTGATGACTGCATTAGTATCTTCATATTTTGGTGTTATCACTGGTGCTGTGAGTAATGCTGAGTTAGCAAATGAAGATTACGATCAAATTCATTATGATCATTTAGAGGAAATGGATCTGAATTGGCAGTATGCTATGTCGGTTCGAAGAACGAATAAATTTTTTAATACAACTGGTAAGAAGAGATTGAATCAGGATGGCAAGATTGGTTTGGACAAATCAAAGGTGAAATGTTATAAGTGTTCCATTTATGGTCACTTTTCTCGAGAATGTCCAAGTTCTGCTGATAGTAAATTGAAAACTGGTCAACATGCACATATAGTTTCTCCTCCATCAAATAAAGCTGATAAAGTTGAGAAGAAATCTATTACTTTTGCTAATAATCTGACAGAAACATTCTGGCATCCAGATGAATTTGCATGGAATGCAGATTCAGTAGCTAAAAAGAATCATGCTCCATTTAGTATTGCATCTGTTCATCATGATGATGATGACAGTTTGTTGACTGATTCTGATTCTTATTCAAGTGAATACTTGGTACAAGAAGGTTTACCAAAAGTTGCTAATAGTTCAAAGGTTGAAGACTCTAAATGTCTTACATGTGTAAAATTACACAAGGCGATTGAATGGTTTGAACAACGTTCTAAAACATCAACTGAAGAAATTGTTGTGCTCATGAAGGAGTTGGAATATTTTCAAAAGAAGTATTATGAGTTGGTTCATTTTCATGAAGATGCTTTGAAGGAAAAGGCTCAATTGGCTGAGGAATGTGAGAAAGCCAAAGCTAAAGCTTTAGACGCAGCTCAAGATTTTGAAAATTTATTTGAGAAGGGTTATCCGGTTCAACAATGTTGATACCTGATATGTGCGTCGTGTGAAGTATCAAGAAAGATCAAGATCAAGTCAAACTAGGTCTGGCCGATCTATGTCCGAACCTGAAGTTCGGACTGGCCGAACCTGAGGTTCGGCCGAAGCTCGGACCAGCGGGTATATATATGTCATTGGTCTTTGTAACTGAGTAGTTCTGAGCATGCGAGATATCTTAAGTGTGTGTTTCTGAGTGTGTATTCTCTGAGTTCATTTCTGAGTGTTTACTGGTTGTAATTGTTCTTCGATGATCAATAAAACAATCGGTTAATTACGTTTCGATGTCCGATTAGCTAGATCGAGTAGACGATCCGATGCTCACGCATTTTCAAACAAAAGTATGAGGAAGCTACTGCTCTTATTGCTAAAACTGTTGTTACTGTTGAGAAGCTTCAAAATAAAATTTCTATACTTCAAGATGAGAATACTCTTTATCGTGATAAGAATGAGGTATTGACTAAAGATGTTGAAATTTATAAGCAAAAGAGAGAAAATGTGCTTGAAGAATTATTTGCAGAATGTGAGATTCGAAAGCTACAAACAAATGAATATAATGATCTCAATGCAAAGTTTATCAAGTCACAAAAAGAGGTGTTTGAGGGTCAACAGAAGATTAATGATTTGAAATTGGAAATTTTGGAGTTGAAGAGGCAAGTGAAGAATTGCAATTTGTCACCGACATTGCTAAATTTCTTATACAAGCAGGACAAGAGTTCAGAGAATTCTAAGGAAGATGATGTTCACTTGGTACCACAACTAGTGGATTTAATTGAAGTTACTTCTGCTCAGATTGATCCAAAAGATGAATTGCATTATTATTCCAAGTTTGCCACTCCACCCAAGAAGAACAAGTCTAAGTCTAAGAAGAAAGAAAAGTCTTTGGGTGAAGCTCCAAAATTTGTATCAAAGTCTGTTTTTTGGAAAGTGAAAATGTATTTGATAAGGTTGCTTCGAGTTCTTCATCTGCAACCGAAGAAGAAAAAGTTTTGATTGAACAAAACAAGCTGAAGGATATCAAAACCAAATTTACTAGCGAAGCTAAGGCGAGAGAAGCTTCGGGTTCTTCTTCCAATTCTTCAAAGAATAAAGGATTCAAACACAAAGGTTTGGGTTACATTGTGAAAGAAGAACCGGTTCAAACTAAGAAACCAGTGAAGGCTGAGAAAGTTGTTAAAGCAAAAGTTGCAAAGAAATTATCTTCTCAGAAGGAATTTTCTTATTATTCTGGAAGGTCATCATCTTCACGGTGTCCACCTCCTAGGTATGATTCTTCTGATGATTTCTTTGATAATTTTGATTCTGAGCATTCATCTGGTTTTTGAAACTCAAAACAATTTTCAAACATTTTTCGAGAACGACTTTGTTATGTATGTCGTCAACCAGGACATCTAGCTGCTGATTGTCCGACGACTACATAATTCCACAACACGGCTAAATATGTAGATAACAAAGGTCAAATTTTTTATGAACCCTGGTCTCCAAAGATTAAATCAACCCGTAAATCGTCTTGGTCTAAACCAAGTACGTCGGTTGAATCTGATTTAGGTTCTGATCAAAAATTGAAAATTTTACAAATTTGGAAACCGAAAGTTGTTTCCACGGTAAAGACTATGTGGAAGTGTAGGATCAATATAAGTCAGAGTTAAACTTAAACAATTCACTTTACTTGCAAAAATAACCTTGCAGAATTAAGTTATAATTTACTTTTCTTAAGCAATGTTAAACTCTTGTATAATGTAAAGGCTTGATTTGCAAAATAGTAGAGACAACGAAATATCGAATATTCGGCACTATTTGCATTAACTCAAAGCTACACTATTACAAGTGATAACCACACTGATGTGTAAACTGAGAGAAAACAAGCTATATATAGTGCAGATGAGATCAATCACAGCCATTGATCTCATGTGATCTAATCTAGACCGTACATTACAAAGTCAAATCTAAGCTACCAAAAGAAAGAACTTCGACATTTGAAACGACTTGCGTGTTGACAGCAACAATCTACTTTTGGAGAGCGGCTTGGGCAGATGTAGAAGCATACGAGAAGCTTTTGCAGGATGGGACTGCTGAAAAGACTTCTCAGGAAAAGTTAGTTTGAACTCATTATCTGATGGATAATCGAGTTCACCCGAAATATTCACTAAGTGACAAAACTGCTTCTTTTCGCTTGAACTTGTTGTTCCGCTTGAATTTGTAGTTCCGCTTCAACTTCAGCCGGAACTGTCAAAACTAGAGTTCAGCCGGAAAACTTCAAAACTGAAGTTCCTTACAATCTCCCCCTAAGCTGATGCTGTCAAATTATTCTTCTAAGTCAAAGTTCTTCTTCAAAATTGACTTGTACCCAAAAATCTTCTTCACCTTGTTCTACTTGTCCGTAGTTCTGACGCTGGCATCAAGATTCTGAGATACCTCTTTGGTGTTTGTTTTGGTCACCTTTACGTGTTTAATTGAATCCCAGTCCATTTCGTTCCATTCTTCTTGAACAGAAATGGACTCATGGATTGTAAAGGTGCCATCGGCTCTATGAACATAGAAGAGCTTCTCCTCCTCTTCCCAAATGATAAATTTTATTTCACTGGTGGGCATTTCATCTTCTTCTCCTGCTGATTCATCATCTAAATTGCTTCGGTAGAGCATTCCACATTCCAGCACAGTTGGCTCAATGACAAGCCTTAACATGTGCTCTGCTCTTGAAGGATTCATAATTTCTCTGAGTTTTAGAATGATGTCTGTCATTTGCTGCAAAGTGAGTTGAGAAGTTTCCTTGCGAACATTTACCACTTGAGTTATGCTACTGGCCATAGTAAAAGTGAAATCAAATGTGGCTTCATCCACTGTCCATCCCACAATTTGTCTTTTGCTGGGTGGATCTCTTCTCTTTAGTTTTTGATTTCTTTTATTCTTGGCATGCATCAGCTTTCTTTTCCTGACCGATCTATCTTCATCAGAGTCAACAGTAGTTTCTGGCACAATGGGTTTCTTGCCTCTGTCAGATGATGAAGGACCAGCTTGGACTTTAGTAGGTTTGGTGATGGTGGTGGAGGGTTCATTGATGGTGAGTGGAGGAAGTGAGGTTTGTGAAGGTGGTTTACTGGCTTCAGGAGTTGGGCTAGAAGGTGGGGTAGGTGGAAAGATATCAGAGAAATCCATAGTAGGAGGAGGATTCTTCTTGAAAGGAATGATGGGTGTGAAATTGTCAGCTCTGAATTTTGGATTGGCAAGTTTGGCGGCTACTTTCTTGGAGATTTTGGGAGGTTGGTATGGAATAATGGCTAGAGACTGTAGAAGGGATGGAACTGATGAAGGCATAGGATTTGGGTCATATGTGAAGGAAGGTGGAGGAGGGATATCTGCATCATCAGTGATCTCAGGTTTAACATTTATGTCAGTTGACATACCTGAGGTGAGCTCTGAAGGTGTAGGCATCACAAGCTTTGGGTTGACAGCAGCTGTATCTCCTTTTAGCTTATGAAAAATTGAGTCAATCACTTGGCATAGTTCTTTGACTTTCATTTGAGCTACCTCTTCTTCAGTTCTTATGTTTCTGACCACAAATGCCCTTTTTACCCTTTTCAACAATTGATAATTCTCATCACTTTTTACCAGCTCGGTAGGCAAATGAGAGGCAATGGAGATTAGCCTCTGCCTATCGGCTTCAGTCACAGCATCTAAATCATAATCCTTCATTCTCCAGTTGAAAGACCTGGTCTTTGCCTCTTCCAATAAAATTTCAAAAACAAAATTTTGCATGTAAAGATCAAATTCCTCTTGAATTTCTTTAGTAAGCCTCTCATCCTCTGCTATTCTCTTGGCATCCTCTACCATCTTCTGTATAGCTTCAGCCTCTGGAGTTTGAACCACCTGTTGAATTGTTTTAGGAATTTCAGCATGAACAGGTTCTTTTGCTTGGGTTGGTTCAGTGCTCCTTAAGGTTATGAGGGTTTCAGCCATTTCTGCTATTTCAGCATTACTCCTTTCTTCCGGTTGAACCTCAGTTGGTTCAGTAGACCCATCAACACCAGAAACTGAATTGCCAGGGTCAGAAGTTTCCACCTGGGCAATCGAATGGGTTTCCGGTTGAATAATATTCTCAGCTTCCACAAACACTTCCGCCTAAAGTTCCGCCTGAACTTCCGCTTGGACATCGAATTGATCTTCAGTCACCACCTGGGGTTTGGTGACTTCAGATTCTATATCAGCAACTTCCAACACTTCAGTCCCTTCATCTTCACCAATAGGCTTCTCTTCTTCTCCTTCAGAGATTGTAGCAACTACAGTGGTTGCAGCGCTGTCTTCGGTTGCCTTGCTGTGATCGCTAGCTTTTTCAGCCGGAAATATAACATCTTTCAGAAGTGTAGTGATCATATTGATGTGCTCAGGTAGAGCACCAGCAATCAACATCGAAGATTGAACCAGCTCTGTGAGGTTGGGATCCTCAAAAGGTGAGATAGCAATCAATTGACTGCTTTTGATGTTGGCCCAACACTCTTCAACACCAAAGGGATTTATGCCAATTCTTTGACAAGCAGTGGCTCTGACTTCATCCGGTATCCTCTGATCTTCTTCAATCTCTGTAATGACAGGCCTTGAGGGCATTTTCTCCCCCAATTTGACAGTATCAGCTTCTTTAGCTATTACAGCTTCATCAGCAGCACTGTGAAGGGTTGAAGGACCCGCTTCAGCATCAGTTGGAGTAACTTTTACCAGTTTGGCAACAGTTGCATTTAGAGTATCAACCTGTGCTTGGAGAGATAGGTACAAATTCGTCAATTCAGGTAGTGAAAGACTGTCCTCAACTGGCTTTTTGCCAGCATCCTTTGACGAAACCAAGCTATCAATCCTAGATTGATCAGCAGTGGTACCCATGGCTTCTTGGCACCTGGGATTCTCTTCATCTGTCACAACAACTCTAGGTTCCAATGAAGGAACTTCAAGTGCTGATTCAGAGAAGATTGCCGCGAATTGGGTCTTATTGATGTTACTGCTGACACCAGGGTCCAGTGGGGATCCCTGGGTAGCAGCAGCCCTTTCCGCATGAATCTCATCAGTACTCCCGAGATTCACCTCCAGTAAGGAGTGTGGGTTCAGTGCTGCAGGGTCCTGGCTTATCAGGTGGTTCTCATGTGATGTGGCAGGTGAGTTAATAACACCTTCATTTAAGTCAAGATTGATAGCACTGTCACTCCTGGGTGATTGGGGTTGAAGTGGTGACATATGTTCAGATGGGGATTGTGCATCTGCTTCTAATGACTCCCCCTCAAATGAGGGTTCGTCCCTAAGAGAGAATCCCAATTTGACAAGTTTCCGCTTGGAGTTTTTGCCTGGAGCGGGGTTAGAAGCTTCGGGTTGGGTGGTGGCACTAGGTGGAGGAGACCTAATAACCACTTGTCTCTGTCTTTTGAAAGTGACAGGAGGAGTTTCAGTTGAGGAGGTGGCAGTGGTAGATTGATTGTGTGCTTTCCTCTTTCTGGATTGAAAGGTTTTTAGTGTTGAGGAAGCAGTGACATATGTGGGATCAATAACTGTTAGGTCTACAGTTCTGTCATCTTGAGCAGGGAGCTCAGTCATTCCTACAGTTTCCGGTTGAACCTCTGATGTAGCAGGTTCATCAGAAAACTGCCTTGGAATTGGTAAGGGGTGGTCAGTATCCCTTCCAAGAAATGGAGATTTGTTTAAAGCAAGGTTTGAAAAGGTTTTCTCATTCAGAAGTTTTTGATGCAAAATTGTACCTAGCCAAACTATGTGGGTACTCTTCTTTGAGAATGTAAGTCAAAAATCTAGGATACAGGTAAATATATTCAGAATTGACATTTGATTTTAGGGCTTGAAAAATGAGTTTTGAAAAGTGAAAGTTTTCACCTTTTACAATAGCGAAGAAAGCAGAAGCTTCCTCGCTGGAGAGTTCATCAAATCCTCCTTTCTTTCGGGACAAACATACCAGAAGTGTATGTGCCAGAAATCTCCACTTGTATGGCAATTGCCCTTTCTTGATGGTTTTGCTTTGCAGCGAACCACCGTAACCAATGTTTCTGAACAAACGGAGATATTTGGTGTGATCAACCGTTTCATATCCTCCTTCATCCTTTAATTTCAGTAGACTTCGCACCTTTGCTTCATCAATTTCTACTTCCTTTCCTTGTACAGTTGACACAATCGCTTCACTACCATTCGCCCTTTCAGTAACCCTAGCATGTAACCAAAAATCCTCGAATATTTCTTCAAAAATTTCCGCTTCGACAGTAAGCGCATGGTGAAGATGAGAACTTTTGATGAAGTCAATCATTTCGTTGTAGATATCTGTTTTGCTCGGTGGCTCTAGATATGCCACGAGATTGTGTTCTACAGGAAAGTTCGAGTCACTGATGGGTCGCTTGCCACTTGCCTTCCCCTTAGGAGCCATTGTTGACGCAGGTGACGGTTTACGAATGTTTATCGGAGAGGGTTTAAGAGAAATTTGGAGTAATTTCGGAATGTGTCACACCCCCAATTTCCACTAACGGAGTATAACCGTGTAGGGTGTGAACCAGACCAGGATCCAAGACTTTAGTTACAACCAAGCCATAACAGTAAATAAAATAAAGATAAGGGACTTTTAAATAAAGTGAAGGAAAGTTTGTTTTACGAATACATAAGTCAGTTTAGAAATTCAGCGGAAGCATATTTAGTGTTTGCAAGATTGATATACAAAAGGCATGTTCAAAGTGTTTTGAAATATGAATTTCCCAAAATGTTTGCATTGGAGAGTACTGCCGCCACTCGTGCCATCCATGAATCCACCTAACGACCTGAAAAGTAATCAACAATCAAGTGTCAGCAAAAAGGGCTGGTGAGTTCACTAAAACAGTCTACACAACACCATGTAGACCAAAAATGCATACGAATCGTAAAGCATAAATTCGTAACCTAGAAATGCAAGTATTATCCGTATCATTAGGTAGCTAGCCTATGCTTATGCTCCTCTGAATGTTCGCAACCAAAGCTGACAATGTAATGATAGGTATCAACCTATGTGGTTTGCCTTCCCCGTATCTTCCCCGATCACGGTAGTCTTAGGCTAATATTGTTCTCAGTCCGACCGCCAGTCGGGAGGGTGCATCCTGTGCACCGCTGAGCGGGGGTGTCAATCCCCAGTAGATCTACTCAACATTACCTCGCTATTCTATATTAATGGTCCGATAAGTAAGGACTTTTGTTTATAAAGCAATTCAGTGAACATGTGATATAAGTGGGATAATTACTCAAGTAGAGAAATACCTTTACCGTGTGTTGCCATCCCTTACCGGACGCAACTATAACAGTAAGTGAAACTCACCTTAGGGTGCACTGGTACGCGGCACTTGGCTTTAGAGATTGGCTATGGATGACCTATTTTGGGTAAATATGGTCTAACCGAATTAGAGGTTGTCTATAAGACAAAAATAGCATATAGGCATCTAAACATGTTTCATGCATTCATACAAGTCATACAATGCACATAGAAGTCCCAACTTGGGAGCAAAACAAGTAATTGCAACTTAAGTCAAAGTTGACCCAGAAAAGTCAAACATTAAGCACCTATCTAGTGACATAGGTAAAATCCACAATACTTGGAATTAACTCTTTAAATTTTACAGGCATGTAGTACATATCAAATAGGACTTGTAGCAAAAAGAATCAAGTAAAAAGGTTTAGAAATGAGAAAGTTATGCATGTCGGAAGTTAGCATTTTCAGCATTTAGCAAACTAGTCAAAGTAAACATAAAAATTGCATAACTCATTCAATACTTGGAATTTTTGCACTAAAACTTCCAGATCATACACTTATCATATAAAAATCATTTACCAATAGCAAACTCGTCAATAGAACAAGATTAGCATGCTCAACAAAAATCAAAAGTCTACTTTTTGCAGAAAAAGACAGCTTTGAGTACCCAACTTGCAGCAGTGTTTTGAGTGACCAAACGGACGTTTTAGAAAGTGTGCGAGTAGCCGTTGGAAAGCTAAGACATCCTAATTTACTAGGGAAAAAGAATCAATCAGTTTCGAGCAAAATTGAGAGAGTTA
Organism: Deinandra increscens subsp. villosa; assembly: GCA_039602395.1. Taxonomy (NCBI): domain Eukaryota; kingdom Viridiplantae; phylum Streptophyta; class Magnoliopsida; order Asterales; family Asteraceae; genus Deinandra; species Deinandra increscens. The sequence continues at coordinate 43,283,505 of JBCNJP010000003.1, read as the reverse complement.
TGGCTGCTGCAAGTTGACCAAAATTTCTGGTCAAAGCTGTTAGAATTTTTAAGTTTGTAAAAATTTAGGATTTCAATTCGATGCTAACATTTGCTCCATTCAACACTTACTAACAAGTTTATAACCACAATAACATGTAATTTCTGTCATGAACAAGATCATATCATAATCATAGCAAAATCTCATCAAGTAACTAGCATACAAGGGCATAAACGTCCAAATTTCATAACTAAACACCCAATGTACATAAGAGATCATTCATAGCAGATTTCAAGCTCAAAACCCAGCCCTAATCTCGAGTTCAAATCTGTCCCGAATCACAAGTTAACATATCTTAACCTAAAACATGAAATAAGAGCATAGCAACACCCCATTTAGCACATAAACACCGAAAAACACACATGCAACCCCATTTCGAATTTCAAAAAGTTAGGGCTTACAAGATGGAGTAAAATCGCAGGTTTGAGATGAAAAGGAGAAGAAGGAGAGGTTTGCTTGAGCGTTCTTGAAGCTTGTAGAGCTCGAATCCAACTTCTTGAAGCTTGATTTCTTCAAAAATCGCAAGGATTGTGTGTGTGTGTGTTTGTGTCGTGAATAGAGAGGGAGATGAGGGAGATGAAGCTGTGATACGTGAATGAGGAAGATGGGTATATGCAGATTTCTTTTAATTAAAAGTTACACTTTGGCCCCTCAAGTTTCTTTTAAGTATTTTAGGTATAAAAACCCATTTAAATGGGTTTTTGCTAAAAGTTGTAAAGTAAAATTCCTAAAAATGTTTCCAAGAGTTTTTAAATCATTTAACATGTAAGATTTTGGTCGGGTTTTATAAATTTATCATTTATTCATAGAAATCCAAATTTACACAAAAAGCCCGGTTTTGCCCAAAAATGCAATCTTTCATATTTAGCACATAAAGTCACGAAACGAGTTTACAACCAAGTTACTAAAGTCACATAACAAGTAAACATACGTAAACATGAAATAAATCAAATAACGGTCTCGGGTTTGCTAACGGCACTAACGGAAAAAGTTAACGGAGAATTTGACGGTTGTCACAGAATGGGAATGATGGAAATGGGGAAACTGACGGTAAATTAGGGCTTTTTACCTTTTTCAGTGCTGACGTGGAGGAGAGAGGTTAAAAATCGACGGTTCAGTGACTGATGGGATAGGTGCTTTATAGGTTGGACGGTACAACTGGTTAAAGCGTGTCCTTATCCAAAAGTTAATTTACTGAAACCTCGGATTTAAAACAGTTAAAAATTCAATGGGTAAATAAATGTATATCCGCTTAGAAAACTGTGTCTTCCGAGTAATTAAATGAAACGTTGACTTCGTTGACTCGGAAGTTCAAGCGGAACCCATTTTCTCCTTTTTATTTTAAAAAAAAAATTCTTCCGTCTGAACATCAAGCGGACAATTTTTCCGCTTGAAAGAATTGTTTTAAAATAAATTTCCACATCATTGTAGAACATTTTTCCGGTTGAAGTTCACCCGGTGAATTTCAAAAGTTGTCTTTTCAGGTTGAGTCTGAACTTGAACCGGAAATCCAAAACACATGATTTTTGAAAATTTGTGTTAATTATTCATAGTGTTAACAGTAGTTACTGACTATGAACTGAAATGTTGTCTGATTAACACTAAAGATTTTCATTTTCATTTTCTTTTTGTATCAAGAGACGGGCTCTTTGAGCTCATGTCTCCTTTTATTAGATTTGAAAAAAAAAATAGTTTAAATTAGTCAAAGTTCATCATACCAATGGCACTAATGAGATAGAAAAATCTAGCTTCATCAAATGCTTTGGTGAACAAATCAGCCAATTGTTGATCTGTGTGAACTTTAACCATTCTAATCAAGTGTTTCTCAGCACAATCTCTAATAAAATGGTACCTGATATCAATGTGTTTTGCCTTGGAGTGTTGAACAGGGTTGTTTGTGATTGAAATGGCACTGTTGTTGTCTGCAAGAATAGGAGTTTCCATGAATTTGATGCCATAATCCAGCATTTGATTCTGGATCCATAAGACTTGACTGCAGCAGCTTGATGCAGCAATGTATTCAGCCTCAGCAGTAGAAGTAGACACGCAGGTTTGCTTCTTGCATTGCCAAGACACAAGTCTTTCTCCCAAAAATTGACATCCTCCTGAAGTAGACTTCTTATCCAAATTGCAGCCAGCATAATCACTATCAGTGTAAGCTTTGAAGGAGAAATCTGAGTTCTTTGGATACCACAACCCAAGCTTTGGTTGTCCTTTAAGGTATCTAAAGATTCTCTTCACAGCTAACATGTGTGATTCCTTTGGTTGACACTGGTATCTAGCACATAAACAGACACTAAACATGATGTCAGGTCTGTTTGCTGTGAGATAGAGCAGTGATCCAATCAATGCCCTGTAGAGGTGAACATCTACTGGTTTCCCACTCAAGTCACTGTGTAACTTATGAGAAGTGGAGATGGGAGTTTTTCAGGTTGAAACAGACTGCATATCAAATCTTTTCAGCATATCTTGAATATATTTGGATTGATTCAAGAAAATTCCATTTGCAGTTTGCTTCACTTGCAATCCTAAGAAGAAGTTCAGTTCTCCCATTGAACTCATCTCAAACTTAGATTGCATCAAGCTCTCAAATTCTTTACACAAGGCAGCACTGGATGAACCAAAGATGATGTCATCAACATAGATTTGTACCATCAAAGTATCTTTGCCATCAGATTTCACAAACAGTGTTTTGTCAATAGCTCCCCTTTTGTAGCCATTCACTAGGAGATAGTTTGAGAGTGTCTCATACCATGTCCTAGGAGCTTGCTTGAGACCATATAAAGCTTTAATCAACTTGCACACCCTGTTGGGGGTAATGAGGGTCTTCAAAGCCTGGAGGTTGCTTGACATACACATCCTGTTCCAAAAGACCATACAGAAAAGCACATTTAACATCCATTTGAAATACCAGAAAGTTTTTGAATGCAGCATAGGCAAGAAATATTCTGATTGCTTCAAGCCTGGCTACAGGAGCAAAAACTTCATCATAATCAATGCCTTCTTCCTGTGTTTGCCTTGAGCTACAAGTCTGGCCTTGTTTTTTATTACAATTCCCCTATCATCCTTCTTGTTTCTGAATACCCATTTAGTTCCAATTGGTTCTTCACCTTCAGGTAAGTCAACCAATTCCCAAACCTTCTGTTTATTGATCTGAAACAGTTCCTCTTGCATTGCCTCTACCCAACTTTCATCTTCCAATGCATCATTGATCTTTTTTGGTACTTCTTGAGACAGAAATGCAGCATGTAGGCAAATGTTTGCATCAATAGACTTGCTTCTTGTCAGCACAGGAGCTGACAAGTCTCCGATAATGTTCTCCCTTGGATGGTTCTTTCCAATTCTTCTATCAGGAAATAGTGGAAATTCATGGCTTCTTCCATTGTGAGGAATATTGAGTTGAGGTAATAACTCAATATTATTGGTTTGTGATACAGGATCTGAACTTTCTTCATGAGAACCGGGGACTGAATATGAAATCAGATGCTCAAAACTATACTCATTTGAACCAGCATCTGTTGAGTCATTGGATTCATTGTTCTCAGAATTTTCTGAAAAATTGTTTTCTGGTTGAACTTCAACCGGAGATTCTACAGCTACAGGATCTGCTTGAACTTCAACCGGAAGTTCGACCGGAAAAACTTCTGTATCAGTAGGAACAATTTCAGAGGTTTTCTTTGAGTTGTTGGGTTTCACAGGCTTGGTACTGATGGATGAAAAGAATGTAGGTTGCATTTGCAGTTCCTTGGTGCTTGTCTTCCAGATATCATCAGCCGATCTTATGTGATTTTGCTTATGTTCCTGTTCCTGCACTATTGGACTCAATGGCTTCTCAATGGTAAAATTGAAAGCAGTGGTTAGTGCATCTATGTCATATAGCCATTCAGGTTGAGATACAAAATTGTTGAGAGATTTCTCACTAAAAGTCACATTAATGGTTTCCTCAACAATTTTAGTACTTTTATTGTATACTCTGAATGCTTTTGAAACACCAGAATATCCAACAAAATATCCTTCATCTGCCTTTTCAGCAAACTTAGGCAACAACCTGTTAGTTATCAAAATAGTAACAGGACAACCGAAAGATTTAAAGAAGTAAATGCTGGGTTTTCTACCTCTCCAAAGTTCATAAGCAGTTTTGTTTTTACCCTTAACAATCAAAGTCCTATTTTGAACATAGCAGGAAGTGTTTACTGCTTCTGCCCAAAATATCACAGGCAACTTAGAATCTGCTAGCATAGCTCTAGCAGCCTCAATTAATGTCCTATTTCTCCTTTCAGCAACACCATTTTGCTGTGGAGTTCTAGGAGCACTGAATTGCCTAAAGATTCCCTTTTCCTCACAAAATGAGTTCAAAACATGATTTTTAAACTCAGTGCCATTGTCACTTCTGATTGTCTTAACTTTCAGTTTTGCTTGATTTTCTAAAGATAGAATTAGTGTTTTCAACAATTCAGCAGTTTCATCTTTTGTTTTTAAGAAAAACACCCATGTATATCTAGTAAAATCATCAATTATGACAAAACAATATGACCTTTTCCCTAAGCTCATCACTCTAGTTGGACCAAACAGATCCATATGCAAAAGTTCTAGAGGTTGAGTAATGGAAGACTCAATTTTGGGTTTGAAGGAGGTTTTGTGTTGCTTACCCTTGAGGCATGTGTTTAGAACAGTTGAATTGCTTGTTAGGAAGACCCTTAACCAAGCTGAGATTCACTATTCTGTTCATGTTCTTGAAATTAACATGACATAACCTCCTATGCCACAAATCAGACTCATCCACTGAGGCTTTGGATATAAAGCATGCAATTCCACTGGCTGGAGTGGCAGCAGACAAATCCAAAATATATAGTCCTTCTTTCCTAGGTGCTCTGAGCAAAACAAGTTCCTCAGGGATTTTAACACCAGGTTTCAAGACTATGGCCTCTTTCTCAGTAAACATCAAGTTCAAATTCTTGTCACACATTTGTGAGACACTGAGTAAATTGAAATTTAATGTGTCAACAAAATTTACCTTGTCAAAGGTAAGCATCCCATTACTGACAGCACCTTGTGCAGTAATGTGTCCTTTTGCACTTCCAAAAGCTACAGGATCTCCATTTATAATTTTAGGATTTTCCAATACATGCTTGTTTCCTGTCATGTGGCAGGTGCATCCACTATCAACTACCCATAGGCTCTGTTGGCCTTTATTATGCACCTACACACAAAGAAAATTGATTAATTTCTAAAGGGAACCCAAGCCTTTGAGGTCTTGGGCTTGCCAGAAGCATCATAATACTTATACTCTTTAAGTATTAAAGTATTTTGTATTGGATCCTCATTTAACAGGTCATCTTGATCAATGTTCAAGTGTTCAGACTGTTCACTTGATTCACATTGCCTGTTTGATTTGCTAAGCCTTCTTTCAGCATTCTTCCTTTCTCTGTATTCCCTATATTTCTTCTGTTTGTTAGTCAAAGCCTTTGGCAACTCACTGGGTGAGGTGTAGGTCTGATCAACACTAGTCACTGGTGAGATTCTAGCATTAAGTTTTGAAAATTTGTTTGACTGGCTAAATCTCTCACTGCGAAATGCAACAGAGGCATTTCCGCTTGAACTAGAGGGAATTTCAGGTTGAAAGTTGTGTTTGTTTTTCACAAAGTTTTCTCTAGAGGTGGTCTTGCCTCTAGATGGATTTCTCCTTCCTTGACCTTCAAAGTGGTCATACTCATCAGTAAACTGAACTCTTGGTCGTTGTCTAGGTTCAGTAACTGATCTGAGTGTTTTGGAGTTTTCTGGTTGAACTTCTCTTCCGGTTGAAAATTTTTCCGGTTGAAGTTCAGCCGGAACCCTGTTTGATTTTAAGACTGAAAAACTTCCATTTTTGTTATTCCCAATTAAAACCTTGTTTGACTCAGTATCAAAATACTTCATTGTGTTACTTCTTACAGGTGATATTTTACCTGTAGATCTTTTCTGAGTAAAAACAGTTTTGGGTTTCAACAAGTTTTGAGCTTTGCTCAAAGGATTGAATTTGCACATAGCAGCCATGTGACCTTTTTCACCACAGAAAACACATTCAAACATTTTTCTTTGGAAAGAATCTGTGTTTTTGGTTATTTGGTCATTAGTAACTTGATGTTAAATAAGTTTACCCATTCTTTCAGTTTCAGTTGATTTTGGCTGTTCAGGTAGTTTACCTCCAACTTTTGAGTCCTTGGGCTCATAAATAGTTGGTGGTGGAAAAGCAACTTTTGGTTTTAAGACCTTGGATTGGTCAACAGATGCTGATGTGCTAGCTAGCATCTTTGACTTCACAGTTTGATGATGATTCAACAGATTTTGATTCAGATAGTGAAGATGCAGTGCTATCAACAATTAGACTCACACTGCACTCCTTCTGAAGTGCTTGGATTGGAGCAATAGCAGGTGAGTATTCCTTGGGTGGTTCAACATTGTTGTACCCAATACCTGTTTTCCCATGCATTGCCCCATTCCAAAGTTTCTCAGCTTTCTTGTTAGCTGTTTGGAATTTGTCACAAGTGAACAAGGCATCTTTTAGCTTAATTTCAAGAACATCATTTTCTGCTTTTGCATCTTTTGTTTCTTGTCTTGAAATAGTTAGCTTGCTTAACAAGTCCTCTAATTGTGTTTCCAAAATGCAGTTTCAGTTTTCTTAGAGCAATTCTTTAACTCATTTAAGTTGGAAACTTCATCAATCAGATCAGTGTTGTGTTTCCTATATTTTGCCACTTGTTCTATGCAGGCAGGACTGCACAGATTTTACAACACATTTTCAGGAATTTCATTTACCTGTTCAGTTGAATCTTCTTTAGCCATCAAAGCATGGTTGATTGGCTCATACTCAGTGACAAAGTCATCCCACTCAAAGCATTCAGTCCGATTAGCAACAGCTACCACCACATTTTGATTTCCAAGTGGTTTTGGTTGAGTTCGCTGTTGGTTGCTGTTGTTGTTGTTTTGTTGACTGTTGCTGTTGTTGCTTCCATGGTTTGATCTCTGTTGGACATTGTTGTTGTTGTTCTGTCCATCTCTTCTTGGCTGCTTGCATTCCCTGGCAAAATGACCAAGTTGATGACAGTTATAGCATTTAGCTTTAGATTTATCCAACCCAATTGATGATCCCTTTGACCCTTTATAAGTTCTTCCAGTTCCTTCATAAAATCTTTGGGCCCTCACAGAAACCATAGCCAATTGAGTTAAAATGTCCATTTCTTCTAGATCATCTGCCCCTATGCATTCCAAGTCTTCATTTGTGAAGCCTTGTGATAAGTCAGTTGCCACATAGGCAGAGTGAGAGTTGTCAAAAAGTGTTGAAGAACTCTCTGAGCCTCTAAGTGACTCAATGAAACTGACTGAGGGTGAGTGATATTGAGAAGAGTTTGAGATCTTTTGAAAATCAGTTGTAACCAAAGCAGTGGTTTGCAACTGTGGTGATGCCTCAGGAAAGTTATTCTGCTTAAAATTAAGTTCCATTTCATAAGCACTAAGGATTCCATGGAGTTCACTTAGTTTAAGCTTTTTGAGATCTTTACACTCCCTGATTCTGACTGTGTAGACAGTCCAAGCTGGAGGTAATGATCTCAGGAACTTTCTGTTGGCATCAGCCTGTTCAGTTTTTACTTCTACCTTTTGCAATTCATCAAGAAGTGAAACAAATCTAAGATACTGGTTGGTCATGGATTCACCAGTTTTGTATGTAAAGTTTTCATATCTTTGTTTCAAAACATCTTTCTTGTTTTCCTTAACCTCACTAGACCCTTCATACATTTCAGTGAGAGCAATCCACAAGCCATGTGCTGTCTTATATCCCTTAAACCCTACAAGTATAGAGTTGGGTAATGCAGCCTGGAGTGTCCAGTAGGCCTTGTGATCATACTCAAGTTCAGTGTAATCAGCTTCAACATATTTGTCTAGTGGTTTTGGTATTTGCACTTGGGCATCATCAGCAGATTGAACAGTTGGATTGTAAGGACCTACAGTCAACCTGTTCCAGATGCGTCTGTCTAGGCTTCTAAAAAAACCTTCCATCCTGAGTTTTCAAGTATCAAAGTCATCAGGAGTGAAAATTGGTGGTTTGTTAGAGCTGCCGTTAAGTGAACCAAGAGTTAAATCAGTCATTGTGAAAAACAGTTTTGTAAAACAGAAAAGGCTTAAAGAAAATAAGTATGCAAGTAGAGTATCAGCTTTGAAGCACTAGAAGTCTTCAAAGTAGAGAGCCAATGGCTCTGATACCAATTGTAGGATCGATATAAGTCAGAGTTAAACTTAAACAATTCACTTTACTTGCAAATATAACCTTGCGGAATTAAGTTATATTTACTTTTCTTAAGCAATGTTAAACTCTTGTATAATGTAAAGGCTTGATTTGCAAAATAGTAGAGACAACGAAATATCGAATATTCGGCACTATTTGCATTAACTCAAAGCTACACTATTACAAGTGATAACCACACTGATGTGTAAACTGAGAGAAAACAAGCTATATATAGTGCAGATGAGATCAATCACAGCCATTGATCTCATGTGATCTAATCTAGACCGTACATTACAAAGTCAAATCTAAGCTACCAAAAGAATGAACTTCGACATTTGAAACGACTTGCGTGTTGACAGCAACAATCTACTTTTGGAGAGCGGCTTGGGCAGATGTAGAAGCATACGAGAAGCTTTTGAAGGATGGGACTGCTGAAAAGACTTCTCAGGAAAAGTCAGGTCGAACTCATTATCTGATGGATAATCGAGTTCACCCGAAATATTCACTAAGTGACAAAACTGCTTCTTTCCGCTTGAACTTGTTGTTCCGCTTGAAGTTGTAGTTCCGCTTCAACTTCAGCCGGAACTGTCAAAACTAGAGTTCAGCCGGAAAACTTCAAAACTGAAGTTCCTTACAGGAAGACACCGGGCGACCCGACGCTGTTGAATCGGGTCGATCCCAAAGCGACTAATCTTTTATTTGGTGTGAAGCAGGTATTTCAGGAAGACCTTTCAGTGATTGCATATTGCTGATTGTGAAATATTTGTGCGAACTTAAACTAAATTTCAAAATCACTTGGTTTTCAAAAGGCTAAAACTGCAATTATTCGTGTTGGTTGATCAATTTTTCTTTGTTTTTCACTTCGTCTCATTCTGAGGGAGAGTTTGTTTTTACAAAAATTCTAAAATAGTGTGCTGTTTTTCAAATGTTAAAGATGAAAATGTATAAATAGAGTTGTTATTTTTAGGGAGAGAAATATGAAAAAGACAAAAACATTGAAAAATGAGAAATTGTATCCGACATGATTGGGAAATGATGGTACATTGGCTGACATTGTCTGATTCATGGATAAAGTAGATGAAAAAGCCATAAGACCATTTGATCGATGTGTAAGGTAGGCTCGGCAAATCAGAAAGTATATGTATGTGATATACACTCTAAATCTGATGCTTGATCTAGTAGACAACATCTTGATGCATATCTCACGATATATCAAGAATAAGATATGTGAAAAATAAAATGAGAAGTCACTGTGTATACATGTGTTCATTTTGCAAAGATTTAAACTTGTTTGATTTTCTTTATTTTGTCAAACGATCGGATTTTCTCTGTGTGTCCACAAGACCAACCTGATCGTTGTTCGTTTGACGTTCTGTTTTATTTTCTTTGGTGTTTCGTATAACTCATCGGACTTTCTCTGCGTGTACGGGAGTACCGACCTGATTGTTGCTGAGTTATACAACTTCAACTTGTTTTATTTTGTTATTTTGTTAAATCCGAGGCCTTATCTGTGTATCGAAAGATCAACCTTAAGGTAGACGATTTAACATTCTTATTTCTTTTTGCATGGAACACAGTTGACTATATCATGGTTATAATCATTATGTGATTAAAATTATAAATGAAATCACAAAATGTGATATGAAAAAGCATATCTGAGTATGTCTGATAGTGTAGGGTACACTGGTCAATACAAATCTAATAAATATCTTAACATATCCAGATGATATGAGTATGATTCTGCCTGAGTTTAAAGTTGGACAAATTATATCTACAATCGGCATGGCTTATGTGCTTCAATAATTGAAATTGAAGTGTAGTTCAGCATGTTATGACCAATATGATCCCAAGTTGTGATCTTTCTCGCAAAAGACAAAAATAGTGTTTGATTCTGTAATGCATATACTTTTCTTATCAAAAAATACCAAAAAGATTTTAAGTGTGTTTTGATATAAAGTTTCTAAAATCCAAAAAGATTTTGTTTCTGATTTGTTTTCGATTGATCAACACGACGTACAAAATCAATTTTCAAAATCAAAATATCTTGGAGTCTCGAAGAGACGTTTTGCGCCAAGATTATTTATGTTGGCAGACTTCTACGTTGAAATAGAACATTACAACTTCAAGTATTCTGAAGATTGTTGATAAAGAGATTACACACATTGCAATATCAAGTATTCGAGATTGAACTCATCGTCAAGATTGAGGAAGCGTTTGATTGAAGATACAAGATACAAGTTTTAATAGAGGAGATAATACTGCACTTGCCTAGGGGGAGTTTGTTGATACATGGTTTTAGATCGTCATGTGAAGTATCGAATACAAGACTGCTGAGGTCCGAACTCAGGCCGAAGCTGGAGTTCGGACAGGGCCGAACAGGTCCGAACCTGAGGTTCGGACCAGCGAGATTCAATGAGTATAAATAGTCGTCTTGTGTTGTATTCAGTAACGATCTTAGAGAATCCGTGTCACATCTTCTCTGTGTACTCTGTGGTTCTCTCAGTGGTGAATACAAGTCTTTTGTATTTACTCTTTGTGTTCTAGCTCGTATAACATTGATTTCATAACGATTAAGTAGACGATCCACACACTCAAGGAATTTCAAAGATTTTGATGATTTGTTTGCTAAGTCAAAAGAGAAGCTTGATTATCTTCAAGTACAAAGTGATGAACTTGCTGCAAAATGCTAAAATATATTCAATTGTAAAAGAAGCTTTAGTTTCTGAAAAGACTGAATTAGATAGAGAGAATAAAGTTTTGAAAGCGGATGTTGATGATCTTCAAAGGAAAGTGAAAAAGGTTACAGAAGAAGTGCTTGATGAATGTGAGAGAATGTATGTTTAAAAGCATAAGTATAACCAATTGTCTGAGAAATTTATTGTTTATCAGAAGGAGTTAGTGGAAGCTAATACTAGGATTTCTGAAATAAAGATTGAAATGCTTGATCTGCAACGACAACTTCCAAATTGCAATACTTCAAGTGTGTTTCAAAATTATTTGTATCATCTAGAACGGAATGGAAAACCTACTAAAGAGGTTGATAATCATGAAGTTTCTGCTCCCGTAGTTGATAATTATGAAGATTATCCAAAAGATAATTCTTTTCACTCGGGAGAGAAGAAGAAGTTGAAATCTCGAAAGAAAAAGGATGAAGAAAATTTAATTCAAGCAAAGTTCCGAAGTTTGATTCAAAGTCTATATTTCTTGAAAAGGAAAAGTATTTGAAGGAAATCCAGGACAAGTAAAAGTTCCCAAATTTTCAGAGATTGTGATAGATGATTCATTGAAGTCCGAGAAGAATGATCTGAAAGGAATCAAGTCTAAATTTACAAAATTTGCCAAATAAGGTCATGAGATACCAAAATCTGTGCAAGATAAATTCAAACAGAAGAATGGTGGATTGGGATTTGAAGAATAAGAGGTTTCAATGAAAAATGACAATAAAAAGGTGTTCAGAGCTAAGAAAAAGGTTCAAAAGAAGGTGTTTCCAGATAAGAAGCCTCATGTTTGAAGAAACTAGTGTCCCCTACATCTTCAGATGATAAGGTGTCTACTGAAGAATCCTCATGCATATCTGATGCAACACCAAAAGGCGGAAAAAGTTCCGGTTCATTTTATTTCGCTAAATCAAACACGTTTTCTCGTATAGATAAATTCTTTAGTTATGGAGATGATTTAGGTTTTTATGATCTTCCATTTGATTTCTTTTTTCCAAAAACCTCCCAAACCAAAGAAAAATAGACTGTAGTTCCATGTATGTTTAATGATGAGTCGACTGATCAATTTTGTTATCGACTTTGTTACATTTGTCATCGAAAGGGACATTTTGCTGCTAATTGTCCTACAAATGTTAAGAATTCATCATCTTTGTAAAGACCTAGAAATTGAGGCTTTTTCATTAGATGTATTTTGGGCTAGTTAATACTTGTAAATTAGGCTAACATGTATGGGTTTATTGGGTTAAAAGGGTCCGATCGGTTTCATGTGTCCATGGGCCGAATTTTGTAGTAGGTTAGGAGGTAGCTTGTTTAGCAAGTTGGTTATCTCCTATATAAGGAACCTTATGTTTATTAGAATAGGTGGTTGACTCTATGGTGAAGATTCAAGGTGTTCTCAGAATCTCCTAGAGAATTTCGATCCATTCAATTGTGTTGCAAACGGTTGATAATCAAGTGTTTTTCTCCATGATTGGTTTGTATTTTTCTTATTGTATCAATCGTTACTTTATTATGTTCTTCATCATTTCTTGAATCACCAATCAAACCGGATTCCGCACGGTATTGATTGGATTAGATATCGCGTGAGGACTTTTCTGATCCTTACAATTGGTATCAGAGCCAAGAAACGTTGTTTCGAGGCTCTCACGATATCGGATTCAAGATTTTTGGACTAACGGTTTGGGTTTTGTGTGTGATTTTCAGTTTTTAGCTCGAAACTGGAGGTGCTTGTGCGATTTTGTGCACCTTTCGATCTCAGCAGAAGCAAGAAGCTCAAGAACTATAAGCTATTCGATTGAAACTGTGGCTTTGTCACTGTTTCAATCGAAATCTACAGCTTTTCGATCCGATTTGATACTTTTCGATTGACTTTCGATCGAGGATTACTTTTCGATCGAACCTTTTCGATCAGTGTCTGTGGCTTTGTCCCGTTCCGACCTGATCGAAAAGTGTACTTTTCGATCCGTTATACTTTTCAATCGAGCCAAAACTCTGCCCGATCGAAAAGCTCACTTTTTGATCAAGACTCTTCGATCCTGTCCCCTTGATCGAAAATCCCTCTCCGATCGTATACCATGTCCGATAGAAAGCCACTTTTCGATCCACCTTTCTGATCCAAAACCCCTTCTCGACTAAAACCACTTTTCGATCCACCTTTCAGATCCAAAACCCCTTCTCGACCGAAAACACCCTTTTCGATCAAAAAACCCTTTTCGATCGTAAACACCATTTCGACCATTTACCGTTTGTTTCTTCTTCGCAATGGCTTTTGATATGTCAGGCTTGTCCAGCGCTACTCTGGAAATGGATGCCAAGATTGGCACCAACACCGGACCTCCCCATCTGATGTCTGGCAAAGACTTTATGAGCTGGAAGTACAGATTTGAGAATTATGTCAACTACAACGACCCTAAGATTATGCGATCTGTTGAAGTGGGAGATTTCGTTCCAAAGACTACTCCTGCAGCCGGTGAGGAGGCAACACCCAAACCGAAGTCTAACTAGACAGAGGCAGACTGGGAAAAGTTTGAACGAGATAGGAAGGCACGGGCTACTTTAACCATGGAATTGTCCCCTGAAGTTGTAGAGGCATTCAAAGAATTAAAATTAGCTAAAACGCTCTTGGATGCCTTCATAGCTGCATATGAGGGTAATGCAGACATGAAAGAATCCGACGGGAAAATCTCAGAGAGTAGTTCAATGAATTCAACTATGTGACTGGTGAGAACATAGAGACCCAATTTGAGAGGTTCATCAAGACTGTGACTGCTATGAAGGATGTAGGGGTTACTTACACTCAGATCGAGGTGAACAAGAAGTTGGTAAACTCACTCCCACCAAACTGGGACAACACCATCGAATTGATTGAGAAGACAGTGGAAATGGCAACCTCACCACTGAGTGAGCTTATGTCAACAATAAGAGCATATGAGGAAAAGAAGCAGAAGAGGGCTAGAAAGCTTGGAAATCGAGCATTGATGAATCAAGTCAACCAAGCTTTCATATCACAACCAGCCACTTATCAAAGTAGTGAAATCACTAATCAGACAGCTTTTGTGTCTCAAGCCCCAAGGGCCAGCTCATCTAGTTCATCCAACTTGATTTCTTTAGATATCAACAATCTAACCAAAGATCATAGCTTTACTCTTGGTGTAGGTATCATGAGTTGCTATCAAGCACTAGTGGCAGGCTCCTTGCTGCCCATTGATTTGACACCAGATGATGTGAATCAAGTTAATCCTGAAGATGTGGAGCACATGGCTATCTCCTATCAAATGGGGATGTCTGCGTTACATGCAAAGCATTTCATGGTAAAGACGGGCAAAAGAGTCTGGAATAGAGGTAAAGGGATCAAGCTTACCTTTAACAAGGCAAACCTGAGGTGCTACAACTGTAATGAGTATGACCACTATGCGAGAGAATGCACACAACCAAAGGTGGAGATGTTGGAACTAAAATTTGTGTGACTGACGCCATCAAATCTGTTTACCGAAGCATTCGACTGAAGAATCTATGTGAATTGATTCAGAGACTGGGTTGTGATGCTCGAGGCTTGCGAGATTGGACCGAAGACCGTTTTCTGGAAAAGTCAACCGCTCGGGTCAACGGTCAACGTAAAAGTCAACGAAAGATCGGTTCGAGCGATTCAAGCTTCGGATTAATTAAATCAACTTTTGATTTAATTAATATTTATGTTATTTGCTTTTCTTGTAATTTTCATTCATTTATGTTTTCTGTTGTCAGTCACCCTCACTGAATATATAGTTAGGGTGCCCATTACAAGTAAAAAAAAAGTCTCCAAATGTGGAGGTGATGATTTTCTTGTAGAGTGTGAGATTTCCATTCTAAAGAGAGAGAGTGAGTCATGGATTCTAGAGAGAGAGAGTGTTCTTCATGATTTCTTGATTGTAATCATTCGATTAAGGAAATCATTCGATTTTTCATCATCTTTCTTGTATGATTTCCTAGATTCTTCTCATCTTCATCGTCTCCTCGGGTTTTCGAATCTGAACCTACGTTCTTGCTCACGATCAGGATTCTTGATGTGAAAATTGGTCCTGAAAAATGGTATCAGAGCGGGTACCGATCAGATTTTCATCTAACCATGAATCCGGTCACTCGAATCTGATTTTGAGCTTGAATGGGTGAAGATGAGAAAACTTTTTTTGGAGACTTTTCTTCTATTTTTCTTGATTCTTGATGGATTCTGATGATATGGATGCTTGATTCGTGTTATGGAGTTCATCTGGATATTATTATTTCATCTTCTACTTGTTCAAATCTGTGAGAAAAATGAAGATCAGAGCTGTTTTTTTGGTAACTTTGGAGTTTTTTCCGTTTTAGGGATTTTGAATATTTTCGAGCTTGATTCTTGTTTTTCTGGGTTTCTCTTCATGGATTTGGATGAAGTAAGGTATGATTCTCAGTGAAAAACGCGTTCCGGATCCATTGGAAGCATCCATTTCGTCTGAATCTCAACCGTTTGGGCAGATCTGGAAAAACACACACTAGAGTGTGTTTCATGGTGTTCTTCGTGTTCTTGAAGATTTCCAGAATTTTGGAGCTGATTTGATCCGAGTTGCTGCTATTTATGTGTTGTTGGTGGCCACAACATTGTCGTGAATGGTTTAGCTTCACATTTCGTGCATCATAATGAGTTCTCCATTCGTTTTTGGATAGATTCGAGTTCACCAAGTAAGTGTTCTTCATGTTCATCATTTTCCAGATCTCTCTAAGTGTTTTTGAAGATTTGAAGATTGCCTTAGCGGACTTCCCGTGTTCTTAGCGAACTTGACGTGTTCTTAGCGGATAGCGGACTTGAGGTTTTCTTTAGCGGACTTGTTTAAAGCTTAGCGAACTTGATGTCTTCTTAGCGAACTTCGTCCTTAGCGAACTTCAGGTGTCTCCTAGCGAACTTCTCGAACTGTTAGCGGACTTGAAATCGTCCTTAGCGGACTTGTTTGGTTAGCGGACTTGATTTTTGGGTTTTTGTTCGAGACTGTTTCAAGGGATTCTGATCATAGGGATGTGTAGAGGATGATCATACAAGTTCGTGGGACATAAAAATCTTGAATTTTCGTTGAGTTTTGAGTGAGTTATGGCTAACTTACGGTTTTCCGGTGGCAAGCTCGTATTTCCGATGAAGTTCTGACCATATTAGGGTTTCGTTGGGTAGGAGACGCAGGTGGGGGCTTGCTGCTTACGTGGCATGCGTTGATTGGCTTTGGAGAATGTTTGTCTCTCTCATCCTAGTCAACCCTAATTTGTTGTCGAATGGTCATTGGAGGGAATTGTGTAGCAAGTAGGCCCCAGCAGACCAAGACAACCGTTGAAGCCTTTTTGAGATTGCTGGAATTAATTCTCATGGGACCCGCCACTATAGGTATGCGTTGAAGAGAAATGCAGGCTGCTCTCCGATTGGCTGAAAGGAAAAGGATGTGGGCCTGATGTGTTAGTGAATTGTAGTGTGCTAATATCCTTAATTCCCTGTTTTTATGGTTTATATTCAGTTGGGAACACATCACTTTGTATAGTTTCGTTTATTTCAGGTTTGTAAGATTACGTGATGAAATCGGTCGGATTGAAGTATTGAAGATTAAAAGAATTCTGGGTTTGAGGTCAGATCGTGTCGCGAGGGTTGAGGCTTGCTCCTCGCGACACGACGCGTGTTGAAGATGAAGGCCCCGACTATTTTGGTGAGATCGTGGCGCGAGCCCAGGAAGGGAAGCCCGTCGCGACACGCGACGGGGGTGATTTCGGCCAAAAATTAGGGTTTGGCTAGTTAAGCCAATGTGGTGCCATTCATTCGGGACTTCTGCTCTCTTGGACGATTTTGGACGACTGTTCACGACTTCCAAGCGAATTCC
This sequence comes from Deinandra increscens subsp. villosa, assembly GCA_039602395.1. Classification (NCBI taxonomy): domain Eukaryota; kingdom Viridiplantae; phylum Streptophyta; class Magnoliopsida; order Asterales; family Asteraceae; genus Deinandra; species Deinandra increscens. The sequence goes on along the minus strand of JBCNJP010000003.1, from coordinate 43,266,622 downwards.
AAGCATTCGTTGAAGATTTTCAAGCATTTAACAAGAATTCTGATGATGTTTCAGTTGATTTCCGTATCTTTGACTTTCGCTATATCCGGCTAATTCCGTTGTAATCACTTTGAGTGAAGGTTAGTGGTTTACTGAGTTCAAACTAGGGTTTTGGATATTGGATGAATTTGTGACTAGTGACAATCGTAAATTCAGTATTTGCTTGTTTGATGTTTTTGACTGATTACTGTGTTTGTACCCCCCGCTCCCGGACTACCTTAATTGCATAGCTCTAGGACTATACTAAGTACATTCATAATAGTTGGTTGGATAGGTTGAATGAGTTTATCAATCATGTCTATGTGGTTCCTATGTTCAATTCCCAATGTGCGAAATCAGTAAATTCACGAAGCCGGATCTTAAAGTGGTTACCTTTAATTTACATAAGTTTAAATCAATCAATTGTTAGCGTTAGTTTAGTGACATTAAGTTAGTTACAAATCATAGAGGCAATTTCCAATTTTCCTGCAATTTAGGTTAAAGTAATTTAGGTTAATTTGGTTCGTAATTTAGTCAATTAACAAGTGACCACTAATTCCCTTGGTTCGATACCCCGACTTCCGCTAGTGCAAATCTTAACTCGTTGGGGATTTGTAACGGTCTCGACAAACCGTTATCAAATTGGCGCCGTTGCCGGGGAATCGTGCGCTTGTTTGTTAGTTGATTTAATTGTTTTTAATTTTTTCCAAAAATTTCCAAAAATCCAAAAATAGTGTTTTATTCTCGTTCCCTGCATTTTATTGTGTTTTTATAAGAAATTTTTTTTTAAAGAATTCGGAGTTTTTGAGCTGCATCGTGCCGCGAGCCCTATACCAAGACCCTCGAGACACGATAGGACCAGTTTGGACAGAAAGTTTTTGAAATTTTTGGCCCCCCAACTTTGTGTTTCGTTGCTTCTAACGTGTTCCTTGCAACCTCTAGAGCAGTGCTACATAACTCGTTTGCTTTGTTTTGGCTGTTTTGCAGGATTGTGCAAGTTTTATGCATACTAGGCATTCACAAAAGCAATCACCGTTAATCTACAATCCAGAAATTGAACGTACAGCTCGGCAGAACCGAGCAGAGCAAAGAAGCAAAAGAAACATGGAGAAACAACCACAAAACCAACAACAACCAGTCATCCCACCTCAAAATGACCCCAATCTTCAAAACCAACCACAAGACCCGCAATTTCAACCACAAAATCCACAAAATGATCCAGCTTTTCAAGGACAACCATATCCCGACCTTGATGAACCCCTCGATGGGGGACCAAACTCACACCACTCAGCTCGGTCGTCACATCATGAGGCAGAAGACCTCCGTTATAAAGGTCAACAACCGATTCCACCACCACAACAACCACCCCTATTTCGCAGAGCACCACAACAACCACCTCCTCAACAATTTCACCCTGCCAACCAGGCTAACATTTGGCAAAACCCGATGTTCGATCAACAAAGATACGGGTATGGAGCCGCTCTCAGAGGTTTTCAGCAAGATTGGCAGCAACAGGAAGAGCAAAGGGATCAAGAGTGGTACGAGCCTGATGAAGATAATGGGTACCAATACAGAGAACAACCGGAGGTCCCAGCTAACCCACGACGACAACAACCTCCGGTTCACCCTCAACCAGTGCGTCAGAATCAACCTCCAAGGGGTGTACCACATGTCCCTAATAATCAAGGGAGGAATCAAATTCACATGGAAGGAGGGGTACCGAGGATAGTGACACCAGCCCGAGCACAAGGAGTTGAGAGCCATTTCAAGCCGATCATTATGCCAAGTTCGTCAGCAGTTGTAACTCCGGTCTCTCAGAATAATAGGGCATTTGAAGTGAAACCTCAATACTTGGGGTTTTTGCCAGAGTTTTATGGGAAGAGGACGCAGGAGCCTTACCTACATATAAAATCATTTGAATCTACTTGCAGCACGATCGGGGCAACATGTTTTACAACTGACGATGTTAAACTGATGATGTTCTCTTTTACACTCAAGGATCGAGCCCGCCGGTGGTTTGATAGTCTACCCGCCGCAAGCATCCATACATGGGCGGAGTTGCAAGAAGCGTTCTTGGATGAGTATTATCCAATGAGCAAGACCAGTGACGGACGAGCAGCTATCAGAGATTTTCAGCAATCATCAGGGGAGCCTTTTCATGAATCTTTTACTAGATTTAAAGAACTTTTACGAAAATGTCCTCATCATGGTTTTGAAATGTGGGATCTAATTCATTGTTTTTATAATGGTTTGTTGCAGGATGATGCTCGGGATTTGCTTTCAATAAGCAATGGAACGTTTCTCACAAATCCTGAAGCGGATGATTGGGCTCACATGGAGCGTTTGTCTACAACATCAAGGAGACATGCCCAATCCGCTAGAAGACCAAAAGCAGCATTAAAAGCAGTGGATTATGGTGTGGAAGAGAAGTATGAGAGTTTGGAGAAGAAGTGTGCCTTGTTGGAGAAACAATTAACACAACTCAGTGTCGGTGGTGGTAGTGAAGAAGCGAAAGCAGCGTCATCATTTGTAGTTTGCGCAACATGCAGTGAGTTGGGACACTATGCGAATCAGTGTCCTACTTTGGGTAGCGGGCAGGAGGATGTAAACTATGTTCAAGGGAAACCATTCGATTTCAACTCCAACACCTATCATCCAAACATGCGAAATCATCCAAACTTCAGGTATGGTAATGCAAATAATCAATTGAATCCTGAATTTCAAGGTTCTTCTGTGCAGGGTGGAGGACAGCAGTACCAACAATCCCAATATTGCCAAGGGAACAATGCCGGAGGTTACCAACGGAATAATTACAACCAAGGTGGGAATCAGCAACAACGCAATTATCAGCCGACCCAACCGAAGCAAGATGATGGCCTTGGAGCACAATTGACAAGCATTATGGAGTCACTCAAGGGTTTAGAAAGGAAGTTCGAAATTCAAGAGAAAAATCATGAAGCTTTGGCCAAGCAAGTGGGCCAATTGGCAGTCGAGTCATCAAAATGAGAACCAGGAAAGTTGTCGAGTGACACTGACATCAACCCGCGACATCAAGCCTCCACCTCGGGTGCTAAAAATGTTCGAGGGGTACCAATTAGTGCAATAAATACTTTGGAGGATGGTGAAGAAACCGAAGGTGAGGATGAGTTCGAGGAATTGAAAACACCATACATTCCGGTGCAAATTAGAGATTTTAAAACCATCAAGGCGTTGTTGGATTTTGGTGCATCGGTCAGTGTTTTACCCAGCAGCGTTGTTGATGAGTATGCGTTAGGAGACTTGCAAGAAGTGAAAACAAAAGTGGTGTTTGCGGATGGGTCGACAAAGAGACCGCGGGGTATGTTGACGGGTCTAGCGGTTAAAGTTGGTGATTTCTATTTTCCCGAGGATTTTCTAGTTGTCGATTATGAAGAAACGGGACACCAACCGAAAGTGATTTTGGGGCGACCATTCCTTGCGACTGCGAACACGCAAATTGATTGTAGAACCAACACATGCACCATGTAATTTGGTAACCGTTTATTGCATTTAAATTTATTTAATTCTAATTTTAATTATTTGGTTATTAAATCTATTCCAAAACTTTTTACTACTAATGAGTGTCCTCCTTGTGGTAACGAGGAGGATACAACGAAAGGTGGTGTTGTGGTTGACAGGGGTGCAGAAATGGAAGTGGTTAATCCCAAGTGTGGGGATACTGGTGACCCGGTAAGTGTGATTGCATCGTTGGAACAGAAGGAGGTAAGACGTGGTCACAAAGAAAAGGAGAAGGTATCCAAGTCCACCAAACAGACAAAGTGTAATGTGAAGCATGACCGAACTAACTTGGATGGTCGAGGGTCGGTGAAGATGAAAATTGATGAAGGTGAAGGGATTCGCAACAAGAAAGGGAAGTGTATTCAAAATCCTTTCACCATGGTTAAGCGTGAAGCTAGGCATGTGTTCCAGCCTCCATAATGAAGAGTAGTACCGTCTGGCTGAAGACGTTAAACTTAGCGCTAAACGGGAGGCAACCCGAGTTTTGCGTTTTGTTTTGTTATGTTCATTTTCCTTGTTTTCTTTGTTTTCTTTTAATTAGTTGTAATTTCAGGAGTTCGAGAGGCATGGAGAAGCTGGTGGCAGCAGAACAGAGACACTCCAAGGTGTCGGGGGGTGGTGTAAAGAGAAAACTCACGAAGTGGTCAAGCATACAAGCAATTTTTCGCGTTTCCTGCTACTGTAGATCACATCGTGGCGCGAGGGTTGAGGATTTCTCCTCGCGCCGCGACGCGCGTCTTCTTTGATTAAGGATACCCAATATGGGGAGCGTGCTGCGAAGCTTATCATCACAAGGCCTCGCGACTTGATCCTGGCCACAGCACTTTTCGGAATGGAGTTTGTGTTGGCATGACTTTCGAGGAGCTTTCATGAAAATATCAGGGAAGTCTGTTCCAACTTTTGTTTATTTTTATTTTATTTTATTTTTATTTTTCTCTTATCGTTTGTGTCTGTATATTAGTTATGTGCGTGTGCTTCTATCACATTGAGGACAATGTTGATCTTAAGTGTGGGGAGGGGGACAGGACGTCAAATTTTAAGTTTTTAGGTAGTTTTGTGTTATTTTGAAAAAAAAAACATAAAAACACATAAAAATCCAAAAAGATTTTTCATTTGTAGTTAATTTTATTTGGAGTGTTTTGAAAATTGAAAAAATGTCTTTGGAATAACTTGCAAAACACGGAAAATGATAGTACAATTGGGAATCGATTTTCAGAATAAAAATAAAGAAAGAAAAGGATAAGTGGTAGAAAAGGTGAGAATGGGAAACATATCTGATCTGTGATGTGTCGGTAGGCCCAGCTGGCTTAGTAAAGCTTAATTGTCCCATTGTGCTTGTTATTGTATAAATATGTATCTAAATTAGTCTGCTAGTGGGTTCCCATTTTAGGGGTAACAGGGAGATCGAAACTGAGGATTAGGAGGAAAGAGACCTTTTTGAATCAGAGACTTATATATCCTCAGAATACTTGGCACGTTATGATCTTTTTGCGAAAGCAAATCCGAGAAATAACGGCGCCCCATCATTCCATCTTTGAGCATATTAGGTAATAATTTGGTTAATATTTTTAGAGTGAAGGGACAAAATACTCATGTACGAACTAAGGATGGTATCCCGTTGGTAAGTGCCTCTGATGATGTTCCGGATCTCGCGGGAAAAATACTCACGTATGATCTCGGGGGTAAGACCTTGTGAGAGAAATGCCTCTAATGATGTCCGTTGGTAATAATAGTTAAAATTGACCAATTATCACAAAAAAGAGAGAGAGAAAACAATGGTAGACAAATAAATGCTCACAATTTCATTCATCCATTAGATCCACCGTTCTTGGGATATATGAGTATCTGGTTTAACTAGGGTGGGAAATCTATAAATATCTTATCTGTATTACCCTTTACTTTGACCGAATATGAGTCTGGAGTAGATTGAACTTGAACTTTCTAAATGTGGGACACATAGGCAGGTTAGTACAACTGATTGGTAATTCACAAGCATCTTGGGGGCTCAAAGGTCGGTGGTTGGGTTTAGTCGGACCGAAATATCGGCAATTGCAGTTAGCATATGTGATTACATTATGGTTGTGGAATTGACTGGGTGGATAAATTAAGATGTTAAATGATTTTGAAATTGATTTCCCGATTATGATTCCGTGGCAGTTTTTCCGGGACGCAAAAAGATAAGTGTGGGGATGTGATGTGTTAGTGATTTGTAGTGTGTTAATATCCTTAATTCCCTGTTTTTATGGTTTATATTCAAGTGGGAACACATCACTTTGTATAGTTTCGTTTATTTCAGGTTTGTAAGATTACGTGATGAAATCGGTCGGATTGAAGTATTGAAGATTAAAAGAATTCTGGGTTTGAGGTCAGATCGTGTCACGAGGGTTGAGGCTTGCTCCTCGCGACACGACGCGTGTTGAAGATGAAGGCCCCGACTATTTTGGCGAGATCGTGGCGCGAGCCCAGGAAGGGAAGCCCGTCGCGTCACGCGACGGGGGTGATTTCGGCCAAAAATTAGGGTTTGGCTATTTAAGCCAATATGGTGCCATTCATTCGGGACTTCTGCTCTCTTGGACGATTTTGGACGGCTGTTCACGACTTCCAGGCGAATTCAAAGCATTCGGTGAAGATTTTTAAGCATTTAACAAGAATTCTGATGATGTTTCAGTTGATTTTCGTATATTTGACTTTTGCTATGTCCGGCTAATTCCGTTGTAATCACTTTGAGTGAAGGTTAGTGGTTTACTGTGTTCAAACTAGGGTTTTGGATATTGGATGAATTTGTGACTAGTGACAATCGTAAATTCAGTATTTGCTTGTTTGATGTTTTTGACTGATTACTGTGTTTGTACCCCCCGCTCCCGGACTACCTTAATTGCATAGCTCTAGGACTATACTAATTACATTCATAATAGTTGGTTGGATAGGTTGAATGAGTTTATCAATCATGTCTATGTGGTTCCTATGTTCAATTCCCAATGTGCGAAATCAGTAAATTCACGAAGCCGGATCTTAAAGTGGTTACCTTTTAATTTACATAAGTTTAAATCAATCAATTGTTAGCGTTAGTTTAGTGACATTAAGTTAGTTACAAATCATCAACCCAATTTTACAGCTAAGACACAATTTCCAATTTTCCTGCAATTTAGGTTAAAGTAATTTAGGTTAATTTGGTTCGTAATTTAGTCAATTAACAAGTGACCACTAATTCCCTTGGTTCGATACCCCGACTTCCGCTACTGCAAATCTTAACTCATTGGGGATTTTAACGGTCTCGACAAACCGTTATCAAATTGGCGCCGTTGCCGGGGAATCGTGCGCTTGTTTGTTAGTTGATTTAATTGTTTTTAATTTTTTCCAAAAATTTCCAAAAATCCAAAAATAGTGTTTTATTCTCGTTCCCTGCGTTTTATTGTGTTTTTATAAGAAAAAAATTTTAAAGAATTCGGAGTTTTTGAGCTGCATCGTGCCGCGAGCCCTATACCAAGACCCTCGCGACACGATAGGACCAGTTTGGACAGAAAGTATTTGAAATTTTTGGCCCCTCAACTTTGTGTTTCGTTGCTTCTAACGTGTTCCTTGCAACCTCTAGAGCAGTGCTACGTAACCCGTTTGCTTTGTTTAGGTTGTTTTGCAGGATTGTGCAAGTTTTATGCATACTAGGCATTCACAAAAGCAATCACCGTTAATCTGCAATCCAGAAATTGAACGTACAGCTCGGCAGAACCGAGCAGAGCAAAGAAGCAAAAGAAACATGGAGAACCAACCACAAAACCAACAACAACCAGTCATCCCACCTCAAAATGACCCCAATCTTCAAAACCAACCACAAGACCCGCAATTTCAACCACAAAATCCACAAAATGATCCAGATTTTCAGAGACAACCATATCCCGACCTTGATGAACCGCTCGATGGGCGACCAAACTCACACCAATCAGCTCGGTCGTCACATCATGAGGCAGAAGACCTCCGTTATAGAGGTCAACAACCGATTCCACCACCACAGCAACCACCCCTATTTCGCAGAGCACCACAACAACCACCTCCTCATCAATTTCACCCTGCCAACCAGGCTAACATTTGGCAAAACCCGATGTTCGATCAACAAAGATACGAGCTGCTCTCAAAGGTTTTCAGCAAGATTGGCACCAACAGGAAGAGCAAAGGGTTCAAGAGTGGTACGAGCCTGATGAAGATAATGGGTACCAATACAGAGAACAACCGGAGGTCCCAGCTAACCCACGACGACAACAACCTCTGGTTCACCCTCAACCAGTGCGTCAGAATCAACCTCCAAGGGGTGTACCACATGTCCCTAATAATCAAGGGAGGAATCAAATTCACATGGAAGGAGGGGTACCGAGGATAGTGACACCAGCCCGAGCACAAGGAGTTGAGAGCCATTTCAAGCCGATCATTATGCCAAGTTCGTCAGCAGTTGTAACTCCGGTCTCTCAGAATAATAGGGCATTTGAAGTGAAACCTCAATACTTGGGGTTTTTGCCAGAGTTTTATGGGAAGAGGACGCAGGAGCCTTACCTACATATAAAATCATTTGAATCTACTTGCAGCACGATCGGGGCAACATGTTTTACAACTGACGATGTTAAACTGATGATGTTCTCTTTTACACTCAAGGATCGAGCCCGCCGGTGGTTTGATAGTCTACCCGCCGCAAGCATCCATACATGGGCGGAGTTGCAAGAAGCGTTCTTGGATGAGTATTATCCAATGAGCAAGACCAGTGAGGGCCGAGCAGCTATCAGAGGTTTTCAGTAATCATCAAGAGAGCCTTTTCATGAAGCTTTTACTAGATTTAAAGAACTTTTACAAAAATGTCCTCATCATGGTTTTGAAATGTGGGTTCTAATTCATTGTTTTTATGATGGTTTGTTGCAGGATGATGCTCGGGATTTCCTTTCAATAAGCAATTGAACGTTTCTCACAAATCCTGAAGCGGATGATTGGGCTCACATGGAGCGTTTGTCTACAACATTAAGGAGACATGCCCAATCCGCTAGAAGACCAAAAGTAGCATTAAAGCAGTGGATTATGGTGTGGAAGAGAAGTATGAGACTTTGGAGAAGAAGTGTGCCTTGTTGGAGAAACAATTAACACAACTCAGTGTTGGTGGTGGTAGTGAAGAAGCGAAAGCAGCGTCATCATTTGTAGTTTGCGCAACATGCAGTGAGTTGGGACACTATGCGAATCAGTGTCCTACTTTGGGTAGCGGGCAGGAGGATGTAAACTATGTTCAAGGGAAACCATTCGATTTCAACTCCAACACCTATCATCCAAACATGCGAAATCATCCAGACTTCAGGTATGGTAATGCAAATATTCAATTGAATCCTGAATTTCAAGGTTCTTCTGTGCAGGGTGGAGGACAGCAGAGTCAACAATCCCAATATCGCCAAGGGAACAATGCCGGAGGTTACCAACGGAATAATTACAACCAAGGTGGGAATCAGCAACAACGCAATTATCAGCCGACCCAACCGAAGCAAGATGATGGCCTTGGAGCACAATTGACAAGCATTATGGAGTCACTCAAGGATTTAGAAAGGAAGTTCGAAATTCAAGAGAAAAATCATGAAGCTTTGGCCAAGCAAGTGGGCCAATTGGCAGCCGAGTCATCAAAACGAGAACCAGGAAAGTTGCCGAGTGACACTGACATCAACCTGCGACATCAAGCCTCCACCTCGGGTGCTAAAAATGTTCGAGGGGTACCAATTATTGCAATAAATACTTTGGAGGATGGTGAAGAAACCGAAGGTGAGGATGAGTTTGAGGAATTGAAAACGCCATACATTCCGGTGCAAATTAGAGATTTTAAAACCAACAAGGCGTTGTTGGATTTTGGTGCATCGGTCAGTGTTTTACCCAGCAGCGTTGTTGATGAGTATGAGTTAGGAGACTTGCAAGAAGTGAAAACAAAAGTGGTGTTTGCGGATGGGTCGACAAAGAGACCGCGGGGTATGTTGACGAGTCTAGCGGTTAAAGTTGGTGATTTCTATTTTCCCGAGGATTTTCTAGTTGTCGATTATGAAGAAACGGGACACCAACCGAAAGTGATTTTGGGGTGACCATTCCTTGCGACTGCGAACACGCAAATCGATTGTAGAACCAACACATGCACCATGAAATTTGGTAACCGTTTATTGCATTTAAATTTATTTAATTCTAATTTTAATTATTCGGTTATTAAATCTATTCCAAAACTTATTACTACTAATGAGTATCCTCCTTGTGGTAACGAGGAGGATACAACGAAAGGTGGTGTTGTGGTTGACAGGGGTGCAGAAATGGAAGTGGTTAATCCCAAGTGTGGGGATACTGGTGGCCCGGTAAGTGTGATTGCATCGGTGGAACAGAAGGAGGTAAGACGTGGTCACAAAGAAAAGGAGAAGGTATCTAAGTCCACCAAACAGACAAAGTGTAATGTGAAGCATGACCGAACTAACTTGGATGGTCGAGGGTCGGTGAAGATGAAAATTGATGAAGGTGAAGGGATTCGCAACAAGAAAGGGAAGTGTATTCAAAATCCTTTCACCATGGTTAAGCGTGAAGCTAGGCATGTGTTCCAACCTCCATAATGAAGAGTTTGTGTTGGCACGACTTTCGAGGAGCTTTCATGAAAATATCAGGGAAGTCTGTTACAACTTTTGTTTATTTTTATTTTATTTTATTTTTATTTTTCTCTTATCGTTTGTGTCTGTATATTAGTTATGTGCGTGTGCTTCTATCACATTGAGGACAATGTTGATCTTAAGTGTGGGGAGAGGGACAGGACGCCAGTTTTTAAGTTTTTAGGTAGTTTTGTGTTATTTTGAAAAAAAAAAACATAAAAACACATAAAAATCCAAAAAGATTTTTCATTTTTAGTTAGTTTTATTTGGAGTGTTTTGAAAATTGAAAAAATGTCTTTGGAATAACTTGCAAAATAAAGAAAGAAAGGGATAAGTGGTAGAAAAGGTGAGAATGGGAAACATATCTGATCTGTGATGTGTCGGTAGGCACAGCTGGCTTAGTAAAGCTTAATTGTCCCATTGTGCTTGTTATTGTATAAATATGTAACTAAATTAGTCTGCTAGTGGGTTCCCATTTTAGGGGTAATAGGGAGATCGAAACTGAGGATTAGGAGGAAAGAGACCTTTTTGAATAAGAGACTTATATATCCTCAGAATACTTGGCACGTTATGATCTTTTTGCGAAAGAAAATCCGAGAAATAACGGCGCCCCATCATTCCATCTTTGAGCATATTAGGTAATAATTTAGTTAATATTTTTAGAGTGAAGTGACAAAATACTCATGTACGAACTAAGGATGGTATCCCGTGGTAAGTGCCTCTGATGATGTTCTGGATCTCGCGGGCAAAATACTCACGTATGAACTCGGGGGTAAGACCTTGTGAGAGAATGCCTCTGATGATGTCCGTTGGTAATAATAGTTAAAATTGACCAATTATCACAAAAAAAAGAGAGAGAAAACAATGGTAGACAAATAAATGCTCACAATTTCATTCATCCATTAGATCGACCATTCTTGGGATATATGAGTATCTCGTTTAACTAGGGTGGGGAAATCTATAAATATCTTATCTGTATTACCCTTTACTTTGACCGAATATGAGTCGGGAGTAGATTGAACTTGAACTTTCTAAATGTGGGACACATAGGCAGGTTAGTACAACTGATTGGTAATTCACAAGCATCTTGGGGGCTCAAAGGTTGGTGGTTGGGTTTAGTATGACCGAAATATCGGTAATTGCAGTTAGCATATGTGATTACATTATGGTTGTGGAATTGACTGGGTGGATAAATTAAGATGTTGAATGATTTTGAAATTGATTTCCCGATTATGATTCCGTGGCAGTTTTTTCGGGACGCAAAAAGATAAGTGTGGGGATGTGATGTGTTAGTGATTTGTAGTGTGTTAATATCCTCAATTCCCTGTTTTTATGGTTTATATTCAGTTGGGAACACATCACTTTGTATAGTTTCGTTTATTTCAGGTTTGTAAGATTACGTGATGAAATCGGTCGGATTGAAGTATTGAAGATTAAAAGAATTCTGGGTTTGAGGTCAGATCGTGTCGCGAGGGTTGAGGCTTGCTCCTCGCGACACGACGCGTGTTGAAGATGAAGGCCCCGACTATTTTGGCGAGATCGTGGCGCGAGCCCAGGAAGGGAAGCCCGACGCGTCACGCGACGGGGGTGATTTCGGCCAAAAATTAGGGTTTGGCTATTTAAGCCAATGTGGTGCCATTCATTCGGGACGTCTGCTCTCTTGGACGATTTTGGACGGCTGTTCACGACTTCCAGGCGAATTCCAAGCATGCGGTGAAGATTTTCAAGCATTTAACAAGAATTCTGATGATGTTTCAGTTGATTTCCGTATCTTTGACTTTCGCTATGTCCGGCTAATTCCGTTGTAATCACTTTGAGTGAAGGTTAGTGGTTTACTGAGTTCAAACTAGGGTTTTGGATATTGGATGAATTTGTGACTAGTGACAATCGTAAATTCAGTATTTGCTTGTTTGATGTTTTTGACTGATTACTGTGTTTGTACCCCCCGCTCCCGGACTACCTTAATTGCATAGCTCTAGGACTATACTAAGTACATTCATAATAGTTGGTTGGATAGGTTGAATGAGTTTACCAATCATGTCTATGTGGTTCCTATGTTCAATTCCCAATGTGCGAAATCAGTAAATTCACGAAGCCGGATCTTAAAGTGGTTACCTTTTAATTTACATAAGTTTAAATCAATCAATTGTTAGCGTTAGTTTAGTGACATTAAGTTAGTTACAAATCATCAACCCAATTTTACAGCTAAGACGCAATTTCCAATTTTCCTGCATTTTAGGTTAATTTGGTTCGTAATTTAGTCAATTAACAAGTGACCACTAATTCCCTTGGTTCGATACCCCGACTTTCGCTACTGCAAATCTTAACTCGTTGGGGATTTGTAACGGTCTCGACAAACCGTTATCAAATTGACGCCATTGTCGGGGAATCGTGCGCTTGTTTGTTAGTTGATTTAATTGTTTTTAATTTTTTTCAAAAATTTCCAAAAATCCAAAAATAGTGTTTTATTCTCGTTCCCTGCATTTTATTGTGTTTTTATAAGAAAAGAAAAATTTAAAGAATTCAGAGTTTTTGAGCTGCATCGTGCCGCGAGCCCTATACCAAGACCCTCGCGACACGATAGGACCAGTTTGGACAGAAAGTTTTTGAAACTTTTGGCCCCCCAACTTTGTGTTTCATTGCTTCTAACGTGTTCCTTGCAACCTCTAGAGCAGTGCTACGTAACCCGTTTGCTTTGTTTTGGCTGTTTTGCAGGATTGTGCATGTTTTATGCATACTAGGCATTCACAAAAGCAATCATCGTTAATCTACAATCCAGAAATTGAACGTACAGCTCGGCAGAACCGAGCAGAGCAAAGAAGCAAAAGAAACATGGAGAACCAACCACAAAACCAACAACAACCAGTCATCCCACCTCAAAATGACCCCAATATTCAAAACCAACCATAAGACCCGCAATATCAACCACAAAATCCACAAAATGATCCAACTTTTTAGAGAAAACCATATCCCGACCTTGATGAACCGCTCGATGGGTGACCAAACTCACACGACTCAGCTCGGTCGTCACATCATGAGGCAGAAGACCTCCGTTATAGAGGTCAACAACCGATTCCACCACCACAGCAACCACCCCTATTTCACAGAGCACCACAACAACCACCTCCTCAACAATTTCACCCTTCCAACCAGGCTAACATTTGGCAAAACCCGATGTTCGATCAACAAAGATACGAGCTACTCTCAAAGGTTTTCAGCAAGATTGGCAGCAACAGGAAGAGCAAAGGGTTCAAGAGTGGTACGAGCCTGATGAAGATAATGGGTACCAATACAGAGAACAACCGGAGGTCCCAGCTAACCCACGACGACAACAACCTCTGGTTCACCCTCAACCAGTGCGTCAGAATCAACCTCCAAGGGGTGTACCACATGTCCCTAATAATCAAGGGAGGAATCAAATTCACATGGAAGGAGGGGTACCGAGGATAGTGACACCAGCCCGAGCACAAGGAGTTGAGAGCCATTTCAAGCCGATCATTATGCCAAGTTCGTCAGCAGTTGTAACTCCGGTCTCTCAGAATAATAGGGTATTTGAAGTGAAACCTCAATACTTGGGGTTTTTGCCAGAGTTTTATGGGAAGAGGACGGAGGAGCCTTACCTACATATAAAATCGTTTGAATCTACTTGCAGCACGATCGGGGCAACAGGTTTTACAACTGACGATGTTAAACTGATGATGTTCTCTTTTACACTTAAGGATCGAGCCCGCCGGTGGTTTGATAGTCTACCCGCCGCAATCATCCATACATGGGCGGAGTTGCAAGAAGCGTTCTTGGATGAGTATTATCCAATGAGCAAGACCAGTGAGGCCCGAGCAGCTATCAGAGGTTTTCAGCAATCATCAGGGGAGCCTTTTCATGAAGCTTTTACTAGATTTAAAGAACTTTTACAACTCAGTGTCGGTGGTGGTAGTGAAGAAGCGAAAGCAGCGTCATCATTTGTAGTTTGCGCAACATGCAGTGAGTTGGGACACTATGCGAATCAGTGTCCTACTTTGGGTAGCGGGCAGGAGGATGTAAACTATGTTCAAGGGAAACCATTCGATTTCAACTCCAACACCTATCATTCAAACATGCGAAATCATCCAAACTTCAGGTATGGTAATGCAAATAATCAATTGAATCCTGAATTTCAAGGTTCTTCTGTGCAGGGTGGAGGACAACAGAGTCAACAATCCCAATATCGCCAAGGGAACAATGCCGGAGGTTACCAACGGAATAATTACAACTAAGGTGGGAATCAGCAACAACGCAATTATCAGCCGACCCAACCGAAGCAAGATGATGGCCTTGGAGCACAATTGACAAGCATTATGGAGTCACTCAAGGATTTAGAAAGGAAGTTCGAAATTCAAGAGTAAAATCATGAAGCTTTGGCCAAGCAAGTGGGCCAATTGGCAGCCGAGTCATCAAAACGAGAACCAGGAAAGTTGCCGAGTGACACTGACATCAACCTGCGACATCAAGCCTCCACCTCGGGTGCTAAAAATGTTCGAGGGGTACCAATTAGTGCAATAAATACTTTGGAGGATGGTGAAGAAACCGAAGGTGAGGATGAGTTTGAGGAATTGAAAACGCCATACATTCCGGTGCAAATTAGAGATTTTAAAACCAACAAGGCGTTGTTGGATTTTGGTGCATCGGTCAGTGTTTTACCCAGCAGCGTTGTTGATGAGTATGAGTTAGGAGACTTGCAAGAAGTGAAAACAAAAGTGGTGTTTGCGGATGGGTCGACAAAGAGACCGCGGGGTATGTTGACGAGTCTAGCGGTTAAAGTTGGTGATTTCTATTTTCCCGAGGATTTTCTAGTTGTCGATTATGAAGAAACGGGACACCAACCGAAAGTGATTTTGGGCCGACCATTCCTTGCGACTGCGAACACGCAAATCGATTGTAGAACCAACACATGCACCATGAAATTTGGTAACCGTTTATTGCATTTAAATTTATTTAATTCTGATTTTAATTATTCGGTTATTAAATCTATTCCAAAACTTTTTACTACTAATGAGTGTCCTCCTTGTGGTAACGAGGAGGATACAACGAAAGGTGGTGTTGTGGTTGACAGGGGTGCAGAAATGGAAGTGGTTAATCCCAAGTGTGGGGATACTGGTGACCCGGTAAGTGTGATTGCATCGGTGGAACAGAAGGAGGTAAGACGTGGTCACAAAGAAAAGGAGAAGGTATCCAAGTCCACCAAACAGACAAAGTGTAATGTGAAGCATGACCTAACTAACTTGGATGGTCGAGGGTCGGTGAAGATGAAAATTGATGAAGGTGAAGGGATTCGCAACAAGAAAGGGAAGTGTATTCAAAATCCTTACACCATGGTTAAGCGTGAAGCTAGGCATGTGTTCCAGCCTCCATAATGAAGAGTAGTACCGTCTGGCTGAAGACGTTAAACTTAGCGCTAAACGGGAGGCAACCCGAGTTTTGCGTTTTGTTTTGTTTTGTTCATTTTTCCTGTTTTCTTTGTTTTCTTTTAATTAGTTGTAATTTCAGGTGTTCGAGAGGCATAGAGAAGCTGGTGGCAGCAGAACAGAGACACTCCAAGGTGTCGGGGGGTGGTGTGAAAGAGAAAACGCACGAAGTGGTCAAGCATACAAGCAATTTTTCGCGTTTCTAGTACTGTAGATCACATCGTGGCGCGAGGGTTGAGGATTTCTCCTCGCGCCACGACGCGCGTCTTCTTCGATTAAGGATACCCAATTTGGGGAGCGTGTCGCGAAGCTTATCATCGCAAGGCCTCGCGACACGATCACTGCCACAACACTTTTCGGAATGGAGTTTGTGTTGGCACGACTTTCGAGGAGCTTTCATGAAAATATCAGGAAAGTCTGTTCCAACTTTTGTTTATTTTAATTTTATTTTATTTTTATTTTTCTCTTATCGTTTGTGTCTGTATATTAGTTATGTGCGTGTGCTTCTATCACATTGAGGACAATGTTGATCTTAAGTGTGGGGAGGGGGACAGGACGTCAGTTTTTAAGTTTTTAAGTAGTTTTGTGTTATTTTGAAAAAAAAAACATAAAAACACATAAAAATCTAAAAAGATTTTTCATTTTTAGTTAGTTTTATTTGGAGTGTTTTGAAAATTGAAAAAATGTCTTTGGAATAACTTGCAAAACACGGAAAATGATAGTACAATTGGGAATCGATTTTCAGATTAAAAATAAAGAAAGAAAGGGATAAGTGGTAGATAAGGTGAGAATGGGAAACATATGTGATCTGTGATGTGTCGGTAGGCCCAGCTGGCTTAGTAAAGCTTAATTGTCCCATTGTGCTTGTTATTGTATAAATATGTAACTAAATTAGTCTGCTAGTGGGTTCCCATTTTAGGGGTAATAGGGAGATCGAAACTGAGGATTAGGAAGAAAGAGACATTTTTGAATCAGAGACTTATATATCCTCAGAATACTTGGCACGTTATGATCTTTTTGCGAAAGCAAATCCGAGAAATAACGGCGCCCCATCATTCCATCTTTGAGCATATTAGGTAATAATTTGGTTAATATTTTTAGAGTGAAGGGACAAAATACTCATGTACGAACTAAGGATGGTATCCCGTGGTAAGTGCCTCTGATGATGTTCCGGATCTCGCGGGAAAAATACTCACGTATGATCTCGGGGGTAAGACCTTGTGAGAGAATGCCTCTGATGATGTCCGTTGGTAATAATAGTTGAAATTGACAAATTATCACAAAAAAAAGAGAGAGAGAGAAAACAATGGTAGACAAATAAATGCTCACAATTTCATTCATCCATTAGATCCACCATTCTTGGGATATATGAGTATCTGGTTTAACTAGGGTGGGGAAATCTATAAATATCTTATCTGTATTACCCTTTACTTTGACCGAATATGAGTCGGGAGTAGATTGAACTTGAACTTTCTAAATATGGGACACATAGGCAGGTTAGTACAACTGATTGGTAATTCACAAGCATCTTGGGGGCTCAAAGGTCGGTGGTTGGGTTTAGTCAGACCGAAATATCGGCAATTGCAGTTAGCATATGTGATTACATTATGGTTGTGGAATTGACTGGGTGGATAAATTAAGATGTTGAATGATTTTGAAATTGATTTCCCGATTATGATTCCGTGGCAGTTTTCCGGGAAGCAAAAAGATAAGTGTGGGGATCTGATGTGTTAGTGATTTGTAGTGTGTTAATATCCTTAATTCCCTGTTTTTATGGTTTATATTCTGTTGGGAACACATCACTTTGTATAGTTTCGTTTATTTCAGGTTTGTAAGATTACGTGATGAAATCGGTCGGATTTAAGTATGGAAGGTTAAAAGAATTCTGGGTTTGAGGTCAGATCGTGTCGCGAGGGTTGAGGCTTGCTCCTCGCGACACGACGCGTGTTGAAGATGAAGGCCCCGACTATTTTGGCGAGATCGTGGCGCGAGCCCAGGAAGGGAAGCCCGTCGCGACACGCGTCGGGGGTGATTTCGGCCAAAAATTAGGGTTTGGCTATTTAAGCCAATGTGGTGCCATTCATTCGGGACTTCTGCTCTCTTGGACGATTTTGGACGGCTGTTCACGACTTCCAGGCGAATTCCAAGCATTCGGTGAAGATTTTCAAGCATTTAACAAGAATTCTGATGATGTTTCAATTGATTTCCGTATATTTGACTTTCGCTATGTCCGGCTAATTCTGTTGTAATCACTTTGAGTGAAGGTTAGTGGTTTACTGAGTTCAAACTAGGGTTTTGGATATTGGATGAATTTGTGACTAGTGACAATCGTAAATTCAGTATTTGCTTGTTTGATGTTTTTGACTGATTACTGTGTTTGTACCCCCCGCTCCCGGACTACCTTAATTGCATAGCTCTAGGACTATACTAAGTACATGCATAATAGTTGGTTGGATAGGTTGAATGAGTTTATCAATCATGTCTATGTGGTTCCTATGTTCAATTCCCAATGTGCAAAATCAGTAAATTCACGAAGCCGGATCTTAAAGTGGTTACCTTTAATTTACATAAGTTTAAATCAATCAATTGTTAGCGTTAGTTTAGTGACATTAAGTTAGTTACAAATCATTAACCCAATTTTACAGCTAAGAGGCAATTTCCAATTTTCCTGCAATTTAGGTTAAAGTAATTTAGGTTAATTTGGTTCGTAATTTAGTCAATTAACAAGTTACCACTAATTCCCTTGGTTCGATACCCCAACTTCTGCTACTGCAAATCTGAACTCGTTGGGGATTTGTAACGGTCTCGACAAACAGTTATCAGGGCCCCTCTCGGAAGAAAAAATCGTGAATGCTCTCTGCGCTGGTCGCTTCTGATTAGGTAGTTGCGCCCACACACGGATCGATTATATCAGCCAATAGATCAATCTATATTCAGCCATTGGATCAACTGAAATCTTCATTCTGATTGGTCAGAATTAAAGCACAAGGATTGTGCTTCTTGAAAGAATTTTCACCATTAATTATTTATCAGCATTATTTCGTTAATTACGCGTGCTTTTTCTATCAGTTTTTTTAAGACTAACGGAGATGACGCCCGAACGGAATTGTGAAAATTTTTATTGTTCATTGACGTCGCACGTATTTTAGCTATCGACCACTGACGGGTTAGCTTTATTATCCGGTTAAGTATGCAGCTTTTTCCGTTATGTCTCACTGTTTTATTTTTAGCTGATGCAGCGCGGATGTCAAATAACCAGATTAACTGGAATCTCAGTCAATTATTGGAATTTTTCCAGTTAAATCTCTCAAGAAGCCATTACTTGACGAAAATTGACGGAATTTTTCAGATCGGGCCGTTTTCGCCAGTTTAACTCAGAGATCTTCACAGAATATCATTCTGAGCTCGTTTTTCTTTGCCCAAAAATTACGAAGACTCCAGTTATGATTTTTTTTTGCTCGGGATCTCAAATTTTCACAGATTTGACAATTATCTTTATTTTCGCATCCAACCTCAGTCACGCGGATCATTCACAACTGTTAGCATCCGACTTCCGGTTTTTCGCGAGATTGTCTGATTTCAAGATTGTTTATCTGGTTTCTCTAGGCAACCGATCGCGACGGTTCGACTCTCCGCATCTAAGTTTACGCTTCTGACTTGATTTTTTAGAGAGATTTAGAGAAATAGGAGGAATTATTATGGATTTGGATATCGGGTCGATTATCAGAAGTTGGAGCATTTTCAGTGTTTGGCTGGTTTATCTGATTCAGTTTGTTGCGGTTTGGACTCCGAGATGAAGTATTTTCTCAGTATCGTACCCAACCGCGTGAACCGAGTGAACTGCAGCACTTGGCTCTCAACTCGAGCAACAAGAACAAAAGAAGGTTATTCAAAGGGGGAATCTCTACAACAGATTGTCTCCGGTTTATCAGATTCTCATTGAAGATGTATGATAGAGCGATTCTTCAGCAGTTAAACAGATTTGAAAGCATTAGTCAAGGGGGAATATGTTGGAAACTAAAATTTGTGTGATTAACGCCATCAAATCTGTTTACCGAAGCATTCGACTGAAGAATCCATTTGAATTGATTCAGAGACTGGGTTGTGATGCTCGAAGCTTGCGAGAATTGACCGAAGACCGTTTTCTGGAAAAGTCAACCGTTCGGGTCAACGGTCAACGTAAAAGTCAACGAAAGATCGGTTCGAGCGAGTCAAGCTTCGGATTAATTAAATCAACTTTGATTTAATTAATATTTATGTTATTTGCTTTTCTTGTAATTTTCATTCAATTATGTTTTATGTTGTCAGTCACCCTCACTATATATAGTGAGGGTGCCCATTACAAGAAGAAAAAAAGTCTCCAAATGTGGAGGTGATGATTTTCTTGTAGAGTGTGAGATTTCCATTCTAGAGAGAGAGAGAGTGAGTCATGGATTCTAGAGAGAGAGATTGTTCTTTATGAATTCTTGATTGTAATCATTCGATTAAGGAAATCATTCGATTGTTCATCATCTTTCTTGTATGATTTCCCAGATTCTTTTCATCTTCATCGTCTCCTCGGGTTTTCGAATCTGAACCTACGTTCTTGCTCACGATCAGGATTCTTGATGTGAAAATCGGTCCTGACAGGAGAGGGACGGCAAAGCAGCTGAAGAAAGACAGGAAGGAATGAAGAAAGATGCAATGAACAATGACAGAGCACTAGTGGTTCAACATACACCAGGATATGATTGGACTAATCAAATAGAAGATTTGAGCTTGAGTCTGGCGCATGTGGCCTTCCTTTCTGAAGAAAAA
>JBCNJP010000003.1:43205686-43245697 GCA_039602395.1 Deinandra increscens subsp. villosa | reverse complement strand
ATATGTTCGGAGTCATGATGTTGGCTTTCCAGTTGTTCATTTCCTTGGCTACCAGTGTCATCATCTAGTTTATCAGATAGTTTATCTTGAGAGAATTTAGCTGGTAGATCCTTAAGCCTCTTGATTTCTTCAGCTTGCTCATCAAATAATCAGGATTGATCATCGATTATCTTGTTAGCATCTTGCAGATCTCCAGATAATTTGGAGTTTTGGCTTTCAAGATTAACAATTTCAGCTTTGAGTTCCAAACAACTTAGCGTCAGAAACAGATGTGCTTATTCCAATATCATCAGTTGTGTCTTCTGAGTAACCAATGTCTCGGTTATGTTTTCCAATTGTCTCAAATCCACATTCATATCTTCCAGTTGAGCTGTAGGAGGTGTAGAGACATGTTTTTGTGATTGAAACTTGAACATGTTGAATAGCTGATTGTCCAACAACGTTTGGAATAACAGGTGTGACTAGTCCTCTTCAAATTGGAAGTTTCTCCTGACACATCTTAAACCTCACCTCTCTAGCATATATAGACCCAACATGCTTGAATTGAGCTGTAAAAAAAGTTGTTTGTACTTGAGGTTGTTCTATAGCCACTGTCTCAAAAGCAGAGAATGGATTTGACGCATCTATACTGACCACTTCTTCTAAATCATCTAGATGTTTCTCGTGAACAAGAGACACAGAGGTCTCATCACCAGCTTCATCTTCTGACATAGGATTGTATCTTTCATCATATGATGATTGTTGTACCTAAGACGTAGAGAGCATGGAAGATTCCCCAGTCCTCTGTCTCGAAAGATTGAGCAACTTTACCTTGAAGATTTTCAAGGCACTCGTAGTAACTTCTTGTTTAGGGTTAACCAGAAAATTCAGATCCAGCAGGATGTTAGCTTCTTCAGCATTACCCATTTGAGAGTTAGCAAAATCTGCCTGATGAATCTCTTCATTAGCATCAGTAGCTCTAATCCTCGCACACATCTTAGGGAAAAATGGAACAGGCGGTCCTTGATACTTAGCCTTTAAATACTTCTTGTAAGTAGATGCATTCATTAAACTTGTGTAATACCCATACACAATTTGATGCCAAACATAAACATTTATTTCATAAAATTTTGGTTCCAGAAAATTTTTGTCCAAAACATATCGTTTGACAATCCAACAGACCACTGCCGTGGTTTACATTTAAAAAACATACCATTTCTGAGTTTGACATCTAAAAGTTGTTCATTAACCTATACATAAATGCATAAACCAAAAATGCGGAACGGTTAGTTTCCTCTTGTGATTGGTTCATTCTGCACTTGATGAGCATCCCTTCCAGCATGCGCCTTACCTGTAACATACTCACTTTCAATAGTGAGTTTCCATTGTATATCAAGTAAAACCATAACTGGTCTTCCACGCGTATCGCTTACTGCAACCTACTTTTAATAGATATGCTTGATTCACCACACGTATTGCCTCCAGATGCTTAGGCTCCAAGCGATACACTTGGAGCCGTTTTTCTAGGGATTTGGCTAAATCCGGCCATATTTATACTTAACCAAATTTGGGGCTACTTTCCCCTGTTTTCTACAAGCTTCACTTTAGCTATCTAGGGCTTTTAGATTATGCATCATAGACCCTCAAAACACTTAGAAATCATGTCATTGTATACAACAACAATTGGTAATCAGTAATTAACAATTCTTACATGTCTGCGGGTTTACCCAACCCGTTTGACCCGTTAAGGGGTGCATTGCCATTTAGGCTTCATTTTACCCAATCTTGGGCTATATCACCTTCATACAATCAGATTTATGGCACACATATCATTAAAGACATTTACATTTGTTAGTACTATCACTTAGTCGATGTGCCCACTATGGCCTACACGACTACGATATCATTTTGTTAAGGTCTAAGGACCCGTTTCATGTATTCATGCAATTTAGCGTATCCATCATTGTTGGGTTGCATAGTCACCCTTTTTCATATGTTTACAACTTATTAACCTAATTGACCCGTTAAGACGGGTCCATGCCTTTGGTGCCTCCTAATTCATTGATTAATCATAATTCTAGAATTGAGGATCTATGGTTCTATAAACCATTTATGATCCTCCATTACCCGTTACATGGTGATGGTTCCATTGCCACATTTCCACCCATTGCAACTTATTAAGTTATTCTGTGATTCCTTCGGATCTTGCTTATGGTGAATTCTGTGATTGGAGAACCATTAGGCAATGAGGCTTCATGGTTCCCAACCATTCATCACCCCTTTTTAGAATAGCTCATGTCTTATTTCGTTATTATGAGATTACATAATCTACATATCCATAATTTAATACTTGTAACATAAACAATGTTACCTTGCGAACTTGAGCTTTCGCTTCCACCAACCCCTAATTGTTAGTTACCTTGGTCAACTTGAATACCCAATGGGTCACTAACAATATTAGGACCTTTATAATCATAGCATTTATACCATATTTTCATTAACATGATTTCCATGCTTCAAATACACAATTATACATAGATGGAAATCAAGCATATTCATCAAGATTATATCTACCTACACTGTTTCATCAATCATCAAAATAACAATTAAAGCATTGATTAACCAATGAAGCCATGGATCGTTATTTCATCTATGACAGGTCATTCAGTTGAGCATTATGCATCCTACAAACATTCAAGCTTAAAATATTGCAATTTAGTTGCTTTACCAATATTTTGGTTTTCTATGGAATTTAATCAAACACCTTGTGTGCATAAATATATGCACATATGCAACCCAATCCCATGGACCTCCCAATAGTCCATTAACATAGTTTTGGTGAAATCCATCACCAACCCATCATCATTTAACCAATTTCATCATGATTTTCACTGAATTCATCAACAATCACATTGCACACAACATTTAGCTAACCATTTTATATATAGGTTTATCATACATATATTGGGTGACTAAATCACTCATTTGAGCAACAAGTTTGGAATTTATGCATCACTAGATTCATAATACATCAACTAATTTCATATTTAGGCCCTAATTTTCGAGACCAGCACATGCAAGAATTTGGGGTTTTACTTACTTGTTGCAAGAATGAACTTAGAGGAAGAATAACACTTCCAATTCCAAGATCCTAGTAAAAAATCACAGCTTGAGGCCTCTTGATTGCGGAATTTTAGATTTAGGGAGAAGAAGGGAGTGGGGATCGATACGCAGGTCGTAACCTGCGACCTCCCTCATTTCTTTCTCTATTTTGCTTAGTCAATTATAATTAACTACAATCTGGCCCCTAAACTTTCAATCTTTTGATTAAATTAATTACAATCTGGCCCCTAAAGTTTCACACCTGCATATAAGAATATATTTTCACTAATATTGGCTGTTATTTTAACTACAAAATTATTTAACTCGACGTTAACGGGAATTTTATTTATTAAAAATTTGGGATGTTACAACTCCACCCCCCCCCCCCTAAAAGGGGTTTCGTCCACGAAACGATTTACATACCGAATAAGTGAGGGTAGTAGCGTTGCATCTCATCTTCAACCTCCCACGTCAAGTCGGGGCCTTTTCTATGCTCCCATTGAACCAATACTTGGTTCACTTCTTTATTCTGTAGCTTCCTTACCAAGCGATCTAGAATCGCGATAGTCCTTGCCACGTAGTTGAGCTTCTTATCCACAACCAAATCAACTAAAGGCATGTAGGTACTTTCATCTGCTAATCATTTCCGTAGATGTGACACATAAAAGGTGTTATGGATTCCACTCAACTCTTCGGGTAGTTCCAACTAGTAGGCCATATTACTCACCCGAGTTAGAGTTTCAAACGATCCTATATAACTGAGACTTAACTTACCCTGCTTTCGAAAGCAGATGACACCCTTCCAAGGGGATATCTTTAGTAACACCATATCTCCCTTTTTGAACTCAATAGGCCTCCGCATTTTATCTGTATACCACTTTTGCCTACCTTGTGCTGCCTTTAAACGTGCCCTTATCATGACCATATAATTTATCGCTCATGTATTCAACAATTGAAGTCATCATATAACACTACAACAAATAAACATACCATTTGACTCTTTAGAGTCATCCAACCCATTTAACCGACTTTCATGAGTTTCATATCTAGATTACCACAATCTTATGTGTTTGGTATAACAATTTGACTAACATTGATCCATGGTTCCCATGAACCATTTATAATCATTTTTCCTTTGGTACACGATGATGGCTCCTATGACCCATTTACATACATTGTTACCAAATTCTTGACTAATTATGGATTTAATGAACCATTTATAGTCACACCTCATAATTTCATATATCATGATTCAAACCATTTACTATGTTTTAATTCGCCATGTAATCCTACAATTTACAAATTTCACAATTGTGGTTCCTTAGAGCCAATTAACCTATTTGACCCATTAGCATGGGTTTCAAGTAGTCATATAATCATTAGGCAACACGTTTGCATTTTAGTATGGTTCCTACGGACCAAATTATCTATTCCAACCCATTTTACCCATTAACTTGGGCTCTATAATTTTGGCATCATTTACAATTCACATCTACTAACTAGTTTCCCCTAATGATCTATGGTTCCTAAGAACCATTTACGATCAATTGACTCATGGCACATGGTAATGGTTTTCTTAAACCATTTTCCTCCATTGTGCCATACTTAGACTATTTTATGGCTCCAATGAACCCTTTATAGTCAACCCTCCTTAATTAGTTTAACATGATTCCTTCTGAACCATTTGACTCATTTATATCACAGTTTAACTATGCTATGGTTTCTATGAACCATCAAGCTAACATCTAACAATTAACCATCTTTCACGTTGCCATGGTTCCTATGAACCATTTAGCTAACATTTATCATTCATTTAACATGATTATGGTTCCTATGAACCATTTAGTTAAAAAATTACATTTATAGATAACTATGGTTCTTATGAACCCATTTATCATTTCAATAACGTAATTACTCATGTTTATGGTCCCTTTGAACCATTTGGTAATCGATTAACATTTACCTACACGATTCAACATTTCACATCAACGATGTCACAATGTAATCTTGTTTCAAGTCACCATCAATTATTTAGAGCTTAACTCTAATTATTATACTTCATAGATATGTTTATCATCACTACTTATCCCATTATGCAAGTTTATTTTTTCTTCTAGCCAATTAATTTATTTCACATTTCTATGGCATCTATGAGTCATAATTAAAGTGTGTAACATAGCATAGATGTTACCTCATGAGCTTTAACCATTACCACCCAGTTTTCGTTTATAATTAAGGTTCTAATGACCATGTCACAACCTTAGTGTCATCAAAATCTGTGTATATAGCTTTCTTGCTGATGTTTACTTTGACGATAATCCTAGTAGGAATCTCGTCTTACAGCTTTTCTGCTAGTTGTGTCCTTGCACATTCTAACTATACCTACACATATTAAGCATTATAACAATATTTGCAAGTGTTTAGCACATCACTTGCTGTTTACATTTCACATTCGATGATGTAGTACATTTTTATTGGATGGTTCCTATGACTCTAAAAGCCAGTTATACCATCCCATAACCCTTTTTAGGATTACACCATTCCATCTATTACAATTCGACATGTCGTACATTGATCAATTCTTCGCTTATATAGTAGCCTTTAACATTTACCAAATTAATTATGATTCCGTTGAATCATTTGCACATCAATATACACGTTTTGATCAAGCTATGGCTCCTAAGAGTCATTTAGCTATTTCATATCAATATGATGTTTAGCAAGACCTTATCCGTCTTGCCTCATCATTATTGGTACAATTCCAATGAATTGGTTATCATCCGAATATACATTAATCCATGGTTATTGCTTATTACCCTTGGTCACAATACCTCCCCATGTTTCAATGTTCCAAATTTAACATGGCCTAGATGCCATTCATTTCCAATTTAACATTTCATTATACTTTAGGCTCTATTTAGTAGTTCGTTCCACGAACCCTTCACCCGTTTACCCCTACCCCATGAATGGTGTTTCTAGGACCCCATCTCATTCACGAGGTCCTTTGCAATTAATATGCATTTAGAAATCTAAGAAAGCTTACATAGCATTCTCCATGCAAATTCAGGAATGGTCCCTTCCAACGCCCTCCCTGCTTTTATAGCCATCATTACCTCTGGGCCTCACCCACCCAACAGCTTCAGTTCCCTATTAGTTATACAAAACTTACACGAGAATCAATGACTCAACATCATGAGTTTTCCTGCATTTAAACAATGTTACTTCTCACCTTTTGTTAAACATCTAGTCATTTCATAGGGTTATGGGTCTTCTAGCATATGCAATAACTCTTTTCTCTCTATGTTATTTTCCGTTTCAATTTTTTATCAATTCTAGACGTGGGTTTTATCCCGAGTCACTTTAAAATCAATCGCATTATATAAATTGGATATATTTTAACCATTTATGATATCGCATAATAAACATGATTCAACCGTCTTAACGGTTTTGTCGATTAAAACATACGACCATTTCGACTCATTAGTTTCATGGTTATTCGTTAATCCTTCGTTTTTGACAATTCCATATTAAGTTCAACCTTTGTACATCCAAAGATGTCCCAAATGTAGCCTTGAGAAATTTTCATCTCATTTTTTATTTATGGTTCCAATGAACCATTTACGATTAAATACCACATGATACATGGTGGTTGCTCCATAGAACCCTTTTCACCCATTGTATCATGCTAACAATTACATGGTTCTTACAAGGCAAAAACATGATCCTAATATAATAGGATTCAAAAATATTTATCAATTTCAAATTCTTTGCCCTTGGCAAGGTTTTACTAGTTTTATTGGCCATGGCCAATAACTTTCCACAGGTTTATATGAGGTTTCTCGCCTAGGCTTTACCCGCCTTACCGATATTTGGGCTCTCAAAGCCTCCCTTCTTTATTCCTATGTAGCATCATTACCATCTTGGTCCGTCATTGATCTACAGAGTTATAATTTTTATTAGCTTTGCAGCTTATATTTACCCTTTCCCGCAACAAGGTTTTTATAACATTATATTGGTCGTGGCCAATATCCTCCCACAGGTTTATATGAGGTTTCTAGCTGTGACTTCACCCCGTTTCTACTTGGGACACTTCACTCACGCACTTCCCAGTTCAGGTGTGAAACACCTCTCCGTGCGTTTTCCTCTAGTGATAGTCGATGATTTTGCCTTTATGGAATATAGGAATTATTATTCCTATCTAACACAACAGATAACAATCAATTTATGGTTAAACAACTTACCGGCCACTTCATAAGCTTGAACCTATAACTTCCCTCTTTCCCTGAGCTCAAGGTTTGAGGTTAAGTACCCCCAAGTACTTAATTCCCTCAACCATGGCTCTGATACCAAATTGTAACACATGTATACAATTTGATGCCAAACAAAAACATGTATTTCATAAAATTTTGGTCCAAAACAAATCATTTGACAATCCAACAGACCACTACCGTGGATAACATTTACAAAATATACCATTTTTGAGTTTGACATCTAAAAGTGGTTCATCAACCTTTACATAAATACATAAACCAAAAATGTGGAACGGTTAGTTCTTTTCTCTTGTGATAGGTTCATTCTGCACTTGATGAGCTTCCCTTC
Organism: Deinandra increscens subsp. villosa; assembly: GCA_039602395.1. Lineage (NCBI taxonomy): Eukaryota > Viridiplantae > Streptophyta > Magnoliopsida > Asterales > Asteraceae > Deinandra > Deinandra increscens. The sequence goes on along the minus strand of JBCNJP010000003.1, from coordinate 43,238,017 downwards.
CAGCTTTCATCTTACCTGCAACCAGATGCTTAGGCTCCAAGTGATACGCTTAGAGCCATTTTTTCAGGGACTTGTCTAAATCCGGCCAGATTTATACTTGGCCAAATTTTTTGCTACTTTCCCCCGTTTTCTACCAGCTTCACTTGAGCTATTTGGGGCCTTAGATTATGCATCGTAGACCCTCTAAACACTTAGAAATCATGTAATTATATACAACAACAATTGGTAATCAATAATTAAAAATTCTTACCTGTCTGTGGGTTTACCTAACCCGTTTGACCCGTTAAGGGGACCATTGCTACCAAGCTTCATTTTACCAAATCTTGAGATATATCACCTTCATACAATCAGATTTATGGCACACATATCATTAAAGACATTTACATTTGTTAGTACTATCACTTAGTCGATGTGCTCACTATGGCCTACACGACTACAACATCATTTTGTTAAGGTCTAAGGACTCGTTTCATGTATTCATGCAATTTAGCATACGCATTCAATGTTGGGTTGCATAGTCACCCGTTTTTATATGTTTACAACTTACTAACCCGATTGACCCGTTAAGACGGGTCCATACCTTTGGTGCCTCCTAATTCATTGATTGACCATAATTCTAGGATTGAGGATCTATGGTTCTATAAACCATTTATGATCCTCCATTACCCGTTACATGGTGATGGTTCCATTGCCCCATTTCCGCCTATTGCAACTTATTAAGTTATTCTGTGATTCCTTCGGATCTTGCTTATGGTGAATTTTGTGATTGGAGAACCATTAGGCAATGAGGCTTCATGGTTCCCAACCATTCAACAACCCTTTTTAAATTAGCTCATGGCTTATTTCGTTATTATGAGATTACACAATCTACATTTCCCATAATTTAATACTTGTAACATAAACATGGCGATTGTTCCATTGCCCCACTTCCACTAACCCTTGGTTGTTACCTTGGTCAACTTCAATACCCAATGGGTCAGTAACAATATTTGGACCTTTATAATCATAGCATTTATACCATATTTTCATTAACATGATTTCCATGCTTCACATACACAATTATACATAGATGGTAAGCAAGCATATACATCAAGTTTATATCTACCTACATGGTTTCATCAATCATCACAATGACAATTAAAGCATTCATTAACCAAGGTAGCTATGGATCATTATTTCATCAATGATGGGTCATTCATTTGAGCATTATGCCTCCTATAAACATTCAAGCTTAAAATCTAGCAATTTAGTTGCTATACCAACATTTTGGTTTTCTATGGCATTTTATCAAACACCTTGTGTGCATAAATATATGCACATATGCAACCCAATCCCATGGACCTCCCAATCACTACTACAAAACAGGCCTTTCTTGACGTGCAATGCGTGTCAAGAAAGGGCCTTCTTGACATGCAAATGCGCGTCAAGGATGGAGGGGTCAAGAAGCTTCTTGACGCGCAAAATGCGTGTCAAGAAGTTCTTGACCCGCGAACAATGACACGCATTTTATGACGCTCAATGCGCGTCATAAAATGCACGTCAAGGAAGCCCCCGTCATAAAGGGAGATGACACGCATTGTTGCGCGTCAAGAATTTAAAAAAAAATGAAAATTTTTTTTTTTTTAATAGAATCACTATTTTCTACATTAAATGAATATTAACCTGATAATACAATATAAAAATACACATATAGCAATATAATCCAAACACTCCGTAGCATTCTTACAACATGACTTTGTTGCCTAATGATGATTCTGAGGTACACAAGACGACCATGCCACGAAACGCACCTATCATACATCAAAATAAAAACCACATTTGTAAAAGAATCAATGAACTAGCTAATAATAAACACATTACCTGATCACCACAAAAGTTTTCTATAAACTTTCCAGTAACATAAACTTCACCAAGAGCCTGCTGTTTATAAACTTCACCAAGAGCCTGCACTAGAATTATAGTACCAGCCCCATCTTCACGAAATGATTTAACTTTCTCAATTTCTGTTTATATCTACCTGAAACATCAATGTTTAAATCTGTCATTTCTTGCAAGTTGCAATAATAATAAAAGAAGAGATGGGAATAAGCATACTAACAACAGCAGTTTGCTGTGAAGGGGCTTTTTGCACCACAGCAGGGCTGCTGCTATTGAATAAGGCAAACAGGAGAAAAAACACATCAAATGATAAGTAACAGAAAGTTATAAACGCGGGAAACTCTTGACTAATATGATACCTAAGTATATTTATAGTAATATTTTCGTAATCTTGACCATATAATTTACCTCCTGTCATCGCCCAAACAACCATTTCACTAACCGAAATCAATATATTATTTACATACGTCTATAGCCTCCCGAACCTTAGCTTCCCGGCTAGTAAAATCATTAGAAACACCGTTCGGGTCTGGGGCTTCCTCTTCTTCATCTTAACCAGCATGAGACCTTTTATTTGTCTTTCCGGTCTCGGGTGCACTAGTTGTGTTGGTTCTTGGAGGACCTTTTATTAGCCATCTTTCAACTGTCAAAAAAATAAAAATATTACTCCCTGACAAGCACACATGCCATCAATATCAAATCAGTAATACTAAGAAGTTAATATGAGTGTCTATACAACTCAATACTGGAAGGGTAACAAAGATTGTGGCACGTAGTTAGATCATAATTCATAAGCAGTAGTATTATACAAGTTACATGTATAGTATCTTACAAATTATTAGTGCTATAGCCTCCAGATAACCAAACATAGTAGTCAAAGGCGCCAAAGGTTGTGCGACTAGGCACCTAGGCCATAGAAGGCACCTCAAACCGCCCTCAGTCAGAGAGGCACACTGAACTGGAGAAAACCGAGCCTGAACCAGCTAAATATGACCAAGAAACAGTCTAAAACAGCTAAAAATGACCTGGAATACATGTGCGTGTTGCTTGCATTGAGTGTGTGCTTTTTAAGCACCTTGCACCTAGGCCACAGGCTCACCCTTTGCGCCCTGAGCCTATGACCACCTAGAAACCAAATTACAAGAACTACACAGATTTCATAAGACCATGAATGGCAATGCCTAGATACATACAACCTAGTCATGAACATAGTTTTGGTGAAATCCATCACCAACCCATCATCACATTGCACACAACATTTAGCTAACCATTTTATACATAGGTTTATCATACATATATTGGGTGACTAAATCACTCATTTGAGCAACAAGTTAGGAATTTATACATCACTAGATGTTCCTAGCATCACTGGATTCATAATACATCAACTAATTTCAGATTTTAGGCCCTAATTTTCGTGACCAACACATGCAAGAATTTGGGGTTTTAGTTACTTTTTGCAAGAATGAACTTAGAGGAAGAATAACATTTCCAATTCCAAGTTCCTAGTAAAAAATCACAGCTTGAGGCCTCTTGATTGCAGAATTTTAGATTTAGGGAGAAGAAGGAGGGTGGGGATCGATACGCAGGTCGTAACCTGCGACCTCCCTCCTTTCTTTCTCTATTTTGCTTACTCAATTATAATTAATTACAATTTGGCCCCTAACTTTCCACCTTCTGATTTAAACTAACCATAATATCATTTACACATTTAATCCCATAGTTTCACACCTCCACATAAGAATATATTTTTCACTAATATTGGGGGTTATTTTAACTATAAAATTATTTAACTCGAAGTTAAAGGGAATTTTATTTACTAAACATTTTGGGATGTTACAACTTGGCTTGTAAGTTCCACCCTCTTTTACAAGTGTTCGGTAGTAATGGTTTAGAATAGCTTCAACAAACGGGGGATACATCACAAACTTCTTAGCTCTTCCTTGTGGACGTAGGTTGTAATCATTCATTGAAATAGTTGATGAGAGAGGTTGATACCGTCTCCAGTGACAAATTCGAGTAACGCCCAGGCTGTCTACTCGACAAAGTCGTCAGTGCCAGCCATCCTTAAAGAGAAAAAGCACTGATAAAGAAATTTATGACGAATCTCCAATTGGCAGGAAACAGGGTCTTGAAGAGAGAGAGTACCAATATAGCCCATTCGCAGTATTGTTGGTTGCCAAATGCTCTTAGCAAAGGACTTTGGAGCATCAGCATCTTCCAGATTGAGAACATCTCTGATTTTCTCTTCAGTAAAATCAACATCCATGTTCTAATTCCTAGATCTCTAGACTCTAGGACCATCATCTAAATGCTAAGAATGTGCATGATGCCAGAAGGATTCCATAATGTTTGTGTAAATCACTGGCTCCAATTGCATTGCAGTAGGCCAATTATATTGTTGAACGAAGTCAATGGCTTCTACATCAGCAGCATTCCAACTTTTATCAAACAAACAGATTCCATTATGACTACGAACATATTCCATAGTATCATCAGCAGCTTGTGCTTGTCTGGGAGGCATCTGCACATATAAAATTACAAGATTATATCCAATTTGAAATCAACAAATGAATGTCATGTCACACTAAACTCGTGATAGTGACAGAGGTTATCATTTGAATATCAGAGACATAAATTGAATTATATAGTGCATATTCTCACAATGATCAAGTACGAATAGAATCTGAGTTCAACTAAGTTAAAGCATTTATGACCTCAATTCCATTTTAAGTTTTATTTTAAAATCTGGAATATAAAGAGCCAGACCTAAATCTATATTATTCAAAGTTTGAAAACAGAGTCAAACATAAACCTCATTATTAATGCTGGCTGAAATTTTGCATAAAACAAAATTACCAAAGTTTAGTCCAAAGACAGTTTTATCAAAAGTTATTGATAACTCATAGGAGACATTTGTGAGAAAATCTACAACTTTGACTCATCAATAGATTGATGTACCAGGTTATAGAATTTTTTAGCAATTTGTGATAAAAAACACAGACTTGAAGAGCATTTCATAAAATAAAGGTTTTATGAAGAATGAAGTGGAACTTGATTCCCCCTAAAACTTGTGATTTCCATGGTTAGGTATTCCAAGATTGAGAAAACACAATTTAGATGAAATTAACCCATATTTGATATAGAAAACCAAGTTAAAGCATTTAACAAGTCAAATATAGTACGCGGAACGATTTTTCTACTGGGTAAACCGATCAATCTAGTGCACGAGAATGTAAATAAGCTTTGTTTTATTATTTGCACAAAGAAAACAATTACAAAGCTTTGGTTTCTCTCTCTAGAACACACACATACAGAAACACAGACTTAGCAATGACTCAAATGACAGAAGTGTTAACTTCTCTAAACAAGTCAAACTATTTATAGTGAGCAACTAACCAACCAGCAAATCATTGGTTCGCTGGTTAGCTAACCCATGGTTCGCTACTAACCATTCAGCTAACCATTGGTTAGTTGGCAGCTAACCAATGGTTAGTTGACACTAAGACTCACTAAGAAGATCTAATTTAGATACAACACACGAGACACACTATAGAATAGGATTATGCTCTAACAGACTCCCCCTTAACTTCTGATGTATCTATTCTAACTAAATCTCTAATCTTCAATCTTCAACATTGCTGCATCAAATCTTCAACTTGAAATATCTTGTTAGAAATAGAGCTTGCATGGCTAGATCAGAACTTGATCAACATTTAAAGTTCAAGATCAACTTGTAAAAGATACTTCAATCTCCCCCTTTGACCATACTTGAGTCTTGACACACGGAACTTGCATTTTCAAAAAATAGAAACGCGGTTTTCCATTTTCAAGCCAACATAACTTAATCTTGGCGCAAAACTTCTTTTCGAGAATCCAAGATGTATGATTTGAAAATGTTTTTCGTATCTTGTGTCGATCAATCGAAAACAAACAAGAAATTAAAAAATTAGCATTTATGAAATTTATGCTAAAACACGCCAAATATCTTTTTGATTTTTCTGAAATGAAAAATAAAATGCAATACAGAATCAGACTCTATTTTTTTAATTATGCGAGAAAGATCACGACGCGAGATCATATCAGACATAACGCATCTAGCACATTTCAATTTCGGCCTTAGTTAGCATGCAAGTCAAGATAATCACAAATACAACATTTATGTTTATTTCAGCATGCAACAATCATATTTATCATTTTCAGATATACTTAAGGTAATATTATGCACTAATAACTCGGCCTCCACTCTATCAATAATACCGGGAAATCGTCATGTTTTATCATATAGAAGCAATTTTATAGAGATTTACTCATCCTTGATGAATCATGTAAAAATAAAGCAGAACCCCAAATACCTAACAATCAAGTCGGTCTTGTGGACATGCAGAGAAAGCCTAAGTGTTTGAGAAAATAAGAAAGTAAAACAAGTTGAAGTTGTATAATTCAATAACTATCAAGTCAACACTTCCGTATATGTAGAGGAAGTCCGATGAATTATATGAAACGCCAAGAAAAATAAAGCAGAACCTCAAACGATTAACAATCAGGTCGATCTTTCGATATATAGAGAATGTCCGATCGTTTGAGAAAAATAAAGAAAATCAAACAAGTTTAAATATTTCAAAATAAAAACATGCATTCATCAGGCTATCTCTTATTCTATTTTTGTCAGAATCATCACACAACATTCATCAAGAAGAAAATAACCAAAGATCATCAAGCAAGCTTTATGTTTATAGCTTACTTGCAGATACCAGATTAGTCATAAACATTCATAGATTACGCAAGTACCTATAGCCTTTGGACTTATTCTATCCATGGAAGATAAACGTATATGCTGATATACTATCATTTATGGCTTTCTTCGGATCAATTTCTCAAATTTTTTGTTTTTTCTTTTTTTATATTTTCCACCCCCCCCCCTAAAATTCAACAGACTCTATTTTTGAATTTTTCAAATATTTCTCCTCCTAAAAATATGAACGAAACGAAAAGAAAATAAAAACAAAAATAAAATGAAAAATGATCGATCAACACTTGACACATTTTTGAAAATTATATTTTTGAAAATTAGCTTTTCAAATATAGGAACGATGCATTTTAACTTAAATCAACCACAAGTATTCCACTGTCAACAATCTTTCAATCACTAACAGGTCTTCTTGAAATACCTACAAACACTGGAAAATAACAAGTTCTTAAAACCGCGACCCTCGTCCACAGCGATGGTAGGTCGTCCAGTGTTTTAAACGGAATCAATGTTGGCTATGGAGACAGTTTTTTGTCTCTACTCCATTTTTGGTTTTGAATTTTCTAATGAACCAGTCTTGACTAATGAATGACAGACAGAACTACTACCTAGACAGAACTCCATTTTTGGTTTTGAAGTTTCATTGAAAAGTATGCCTTCTGAATTTACAAATTTCGTACTTTTGGCATAAGATTATAAGTATTTAGAAAAGTGCTCACACGATAACTAATCCAATCAATACCGTGCGGAATCCGGTTTGATTGGTGATTCAAGAAACGGTGAATAAAATAATAAAGTAACGATTGAAACAATAAGAAAAACATAAACAAATCGTGGAGAAAAACACTTGATTATCAACCGGTTGCAACACAATTGAATGGATCAAAATTCTCTAGGAGAATTTCGAGAACACCTTGAATCTTCACCCTAGAGTCAACAACTTATTCTAATAAACATAAGGTTCCTTATATAGGAGATAGCCAACTTGCTAAACAAGCTACCTCCTAACCTACTACAAAATTCGGCCCATGGACACATGAAACCGATCAGACCCTTTTAGCCCAATAAACCCATACATGTTAGCCTAATTTACAAGTATTAACTAGCCCAAATTACATATAATGCAAAAGCCTCAATTTCTAGGTCTCTACAATCTTCCCCTAGGCTTTAGCATTAGTTGTCTTCTACATCCTGAATCTTCTCGAAGTCTGCACCGATGTAGGATCATACCACAGCTTTTCCTTAACATTCCTGGTAACTCTTCTAGTGTAGAATTTAGCATACTGCTCATTCTCCGGAGTGTACTCAATCTGATTTTTGCTTAACACCATAATGTCTTTTTCATAAAATCTGAGTAGATCATGTACTTCTATCACACTCATAGTATTTGACTTGCAAATGATTTTGGCTTCAACAGTATATTCACTATATGCCCATGTCTGAAAATCATCCAAGCAACCTTAAAGATGTCTAAGTGGAAGAGTGATAGTCTTAGCTTTCTCTATAGGAGGATACAACAGATTTGAAAACTTCTTCTTAGAATTCTTCTCATAAAACTCCCTGTACTTCTTTGTATAAGAATTTTTATGTGGAAAATCATCAAAGATTTTAAACTTGCTTAGCACAACTTTCTTCAATTTCTTGTAAAAGGATCAGCATACTCATTCTTTGACGGGTTGAAGAAAGGTACATGATATAGCTTGGTCAAATCCACCGTCGTCCACAAATAGAATTAGGTCCAGCAATTGTAGTAATCCAATGGACACGACCCACTTCTTTTGACTACAAACATGTGCTTCTCACCATCAAACATCCATGACTTTGGTTCCCAAGTAACTCCTCTTTTGTCATGATAGTGGTCACCAAGCTGAATTAAATACCTCTCAGGATGATATGTAAAAGTCTTGGCTTCCCATCCTCTATCAAATTCAGCGGCAGGCACAGTCATATAGTCCCGGTCTCTTGTATCATTCTCCTTATTAGCATCTCCAGGAAGAATGGAACCTGATGCAGGGTCATCGGGAAAATCAGCTTTAAAATCAAATACTGGTTCATATGAGGAACAACCTGCTCCTGAACTACCTCCTTTACTTCCAGCGTCTCCTTTATCATATTTCTTTGATTGGGACTTATTTGTACCACTTCTACCTGCAGAGCTGAGTTGTCTCACCAACTTGTGTAATTCTCTAATTTGTACTAAGAATTCTCTGTTGATCTTCTTCTGATTTTGCAGCTCAGTATTGTGTACCATTTGAATATCAAGCAACTCAGCACTCACTTCATTATGGGCCTTATTTTGGGCTTTGAGCACAACAATCTCAGATTTTAGCTCTATTTCAAGCCTATACTCTGCTGTCTCTACTGCTTTCCCTTTATCTTGGTCTGTGGGTTGTGTGGAGGAAGATGATTGACCAGCTCCAGTGCTAGTAATAAGAAGCACTCTTGGGTCGAATCGTCTCCTCCTTAGGGCATTTAAAGCTTCAGTAAGGTGTTGTGTAGCAACCTTGATCTGTTTCAGTTATATTTTCTGTAACAGAAGTACTGAGGGGAGGATCCTCCGTAGCTTTCCGTTTTCTGGCTAGTGGTTCTTTAAAAATCTCAGTCTCTTCTTCTTCTACTTCTATGTCATCAAGATAGGTGTCATAATTGATATTGGCATCATGATCATCGAATTATAGAGCTTCTATCTATACATATTCAATGTTAAAATCATCTGCCCACTCATCACTATCAGACAGTTCAATGACAGGCCTCTTTGAAGCGCGCATATTGTGTTCTTCTTCTATTACAACATTTCTCTGGGGTGGGACCTCATCTCTAGCAATCTTAGCAAATTCTCCAAACTTGTTCCCAAAGGGCACTTTATCAGTTAGCATCTTCTTAGGATTAATCATGAGAAAAATGTCTATCGCAATTGGCTATGAATCATGGGTATCACTGGACTTTCTCAGACTCAGATATCTGGTATCCAAGACAAGCTAAATAAATCTAGGAACTGCAGCAAACTCCTTGTCTCTCTTGACAACGGCCTTGATGTCTTCAAAAATCATTATTGACCAATTGAACTTTAAACCTCTGACAAGTGACACCATGGCATGGGTGTGAATCTGATTTAGCTGATCTGTAGAGCTCTTCTTTGTAACGACACATTATTTGCAGATAGTGTGCCAACATTCTCCAGTAAGGTGGGAGAAGAGCTTTCACAGTTGGTGGAGACTCGGCTGTGTAATCTATCTCTCTTAAACACTGGGTTACAATCTCTTTATCCAATACAATTGGATCAGATGCTTCATCTTTCAATCTCAGTACTTGTCGGAAGTTTTCTTCAGTCAACGTCACCCTTGTATTCTGAATCTCAGCAAGTATCTGTTTGTCAACCTTTGAAATAATAGCATTCTTCCAAAATTCTTGTTGCATCCTCTTGCAAATAACTAGATTGGCACTCAGGGCATAATGTAAACAGCACTTCTTTAAACCTTCTATCAATGATTTGTACTTCTCTTTGTAATCAGCTGGTGGATCAAGTAGATATGCAACAATGTTATGATCCTTCATGAACTCTAAGTCACCGACAATATCTCGAGCGGGTCTAGTGGATCGCTTCAATCGGGGCGCCATTACACTATAGAACACAAAATCAACACCTTATGAGAGTTCGGTATTAATTTCCGACCACCCTGGTGGCGTTGGATGGTGGCGTCGGATGGTGACAGTTAGTGGCGGATGAGAGTGAGCGGCGGGTGGCAGCGGCGCGACTACAAGAGTAAAGGGGGTGTTTTTTATGGAGGTTTCCAGTGAGGGAGGTGGTGGTGAGGTCTCGTGAAGGTGGCGACTTCAGTGGTGGTGTCCGGTGGTGGAGATTGGCGAGGATGATGGTGGTGGGGGCTATGGTTACGGCGAGAGGAAGAAGAAAAGAGGAGGGAGATGAGAGAAACGGATCCTATCGGTCCCTTAACTACTCCTCACACCCCCCCCCCCCCTTAAAAAAATTCATATTGCCCCCCTCATCTTTGAGAATTTTACCCTTTGACACAAAACTTTAACAAACACACATTTTTCATGATCTAAACATCAACTCATCAAGTTTTAAACCCGTTTATTCCCGTAAACTTTCCCTGAGCTCAAACCCGAGAGTTTTACGTCTGACAACTTATAAAAATAAATAATTACTTTGTAAGAATGAAATAGATAAAAATAAGAATAATAATAAAAATTAAAATAAACCAAAAATAAAAAAACTAAATTATTTACCACTTGACAGACTGAGTTTTGAGTGAGAATGCAAATTAGGGATCATACCAGATATTTTATGATTGAGGAACCCTTTTCAGCTTCTGTTACGTCACATGTTCAGGTGATTGCCGGTATTTTGGTCCAACTTAAACTCCTGCCACTTTCGCTTACTTAGGGAGTTTTGTCACATATTTTATCTTTTAGGGTTTTTTATCTATGAACATCTATCCAGGTCACACACATAGTTCCTAAGTATATTTTGTACATTCTATCAAGTATACCTGATTTCCCTACTATATTTTTCACGATACCTTTCCTTAAGCCTAACGCCATGCTCCAGACAGGATTGAGAAAAGAAAGAAAAGATCACAGAGATGGGGATAATATACAAGTAATTTGAATTTTTGATACATTTTTAATAATGCTCTCATCAAAGACAAAGGCTGAGGGTTTTGGACTCTTGAGGATCTCTTTTGGTTGTGCTCAAAGGCATCTTTTGGGCTATCAAAATGTACAATGTGATCTTAGACGTACGTGGATCAGGGAGACTCAAGTCTCTGCTATCGCAGAATGAAGGAGGTCTGACTCACGTATAACATCCCCAGGTCATTGCTCTCACAAAGCAGAGGGGATGGGATTTTTGAGTATGACATCAAAGAACTCAGAATCGGGCGTTTGTCTCAGGATCCCTGGTACATAGTCAAATAGATATTGTACTAACCTAAGTGTGTGTTTCCTATCAAGCATCATACGTTATCTTCAAGTGTTGTGACAAACCATACCTTTTGATTGATTGACAACAGAGCCTACCAAGCATATCAACCATGAATCACCGCTTTTCACATCGACCCTACACGTGTCAGTCAACAAAAACCTGGAAATTTATATCACTTCCCAACCTGGTCAACAAAAAACCAGTAAAAAAATTAAAAGCACACAAAATTAGGGGAAACATCAAGACACAAATTTTATATCTTCCCCTTGCTTCTAGATTTTTGTCAACACACACAGAAAAGAAAGACACTATCTTGTGGAATTTTTTAATGATTTAAATAAAAGTATACAGACAGTAGTTGTCAGACTACTCATCAAAGGATATCATTCTAAGGACTTTGAGACACATTATTAGGGAGGGGTTTGGTAAACATGCCCGCCACGTTATCATTCGATTGCACCTGTACTAAGTAAATGAGCTTGCGTTCATAGCAATCCCAAATCAAGTGCGTTTTGATATCAATGTGCTTGGTTTTCGAATGCTGCACAGGATTTTTAACAATTTGCAAGGCAGCAGAATTATTACAGTATATGGGAGTGTCAAAGAAATTCCAACCGTAATCTCCCAATTGATGTTTTGGCCAAACCACCTGTGAACAACATGCAGACGCAGCCACATATTCTGCTTCAGCTGTAGATTGTGACACTGTGTGCTGCTTCTTGTTTGCCAAGCTACCAACCTGTCTCCCAAGAACTGTGCTCTAGCAGATGTAGATTTCCTGTCAAGCTCACAACCATCATAATCACTATCAGTGAAAGCATACAAATTTAAACTAGACTCCTTAGGGTACCAGAGGCCCAGCCTTGGCCTACCCTTCAAATATATAAAAATTCTTTTAACAGTAGATAAATGAGAGGGTTTAGGGTTAGCCTGATATCGTGCACATTGGCACACTGCAAACATGATATCTGGTCTTTCGGCCGTCAAATACATTAGTGACCCAATCATTGACAGGTACATGTGCTCGCTGACCGGTTGACCATCTGGATCTTTGGTGGGTGCTGGCCTGGCTGCCATAGGTGTGGCAGCCGATTTTGAATCTGCCATCTTGTATTTCTCCAGTATTTCTGTCACATACTTTGCCTGATGTATCAAAATACCTGTTTCACTTTGCTTCACCTGTAACGCCAAAAAGAACTCCATTTCCCCCCATATGGTTTATCTTAAACTTCGTCCTCATCACCTTTTCAAATTCTTTGCATAACTCTTCATTTTTGGACCCGAAAATGAGGTCCACCACGTACACTTGCACTATAATGATGTCATTATCACCCTCCTTCCTGAACACTGTCTGATCCACAATTCCCCTTATGTAACCATGAGCTAGAAGATGATCAGTCAATGTTTTGTACCAAGACCGTGGTGCCTGATGCAATCCATAAAGAGCTTTATCTAGCTTGTACACATGGTAGGGATGTTCTTCATCAATAAAACCTGGAGGTTGAGTCACATACACCTCTTCATCCATTTCTGTATAAAGAAAGGCAGTTTTCATGTCCAACTGATAAACAGTGAAATTCATGTAGGACACATATGCCATAAAACTCTAATGGCTTCCAAACGAGCAACTGGTGCATATACTTCATCATAGTCAATGCCTTAAATCTGGTTGTGCCCTTGTACTACCAGCCGTGCCTTATTTTGGATAAAAATTCCATTGTCATCTTTCTTGTTCTTGTAAAGCCACCGAGTAGTATTGACCTTCATATCACTTGGTTTTTCCACTAATCTCCATACTTGAAGCTTCGAGAACTGGTTTAATTCTTCATGCATAGCTGCCACCCAGCTAGGATAAGTTAGAGCCATATTGATGTTTGATGGCTCAATTTGAGAGATAAAGCATGAATACATGCAGTGGCTGATGTCACCCGATTTAAATCTTGTTATCACCCCAGATGCTAACGGACCTATTATGTTATCCAATGGATGATACTTATGAATCCTTGTTTTAGCCACTACTTGTATTGGGATTTCAGGAGGTAGATTAGTCTGATCGGGTTCTTCATTAATCTCAGTTTCTGGTTCTACCTCAGCTTCCTGTGTTTAGACAGCTCCTGTTCTGAGGTCTGGAGTCTCCGCATCATCATCTACATATCATTAGTTTTAGTCACTGGTGATATCACTGAGTTAGTGGATGGAATCGGTGAGGATTTAGAGATGGTATGAGCAATTGACGGTCCTGAGATTGTATCCTCAAAAAGTTCTTCGACAATGACTGGATCCAATCCAAATGGGATAAAAAACTGATTGTAGTCAAATGCTTGAGCAGGACCCACTCCTCCATCCGAAAGATTTTTTTCAAGCCAGTCCACATTTGTAGACTCCATTATTTTGCCGGTTGTTTTGTTAAAGACCCTGTATGCTGAGCTGGCTGAATAACCTACAAAATAACATTCATTGGATTTAGCAACAAACTTGGGCAAATCATTGTTAATTAAAACAGTGCAAAGACATCCAAAAGCACGAAGATGCCCAATTTTGGGCTTGTCATGATAGACTAATTCATAGGGAGTCTTCTAGTGTTGCATGTTTATAAGAACCCTGTTTTGCACATAACATGCTATTTTGACTACTTCTGCCCAGAACATAGTAGGCAATTTGGATCACATAGCATCGTACGAGCGGCTTCAATTAATTATCTGTTGCATTGTTCGGCCACTCTATTTTGCTGTGGGGTATATGGTGCACTGTACTGATGCTTGATTTCCTTTTCTGCGCAAAACTCATAAATAATTTGATTCTTGAATTTTGTTCCGTTGTCACTTTTAATTGACTTCACTTTCAGGTTCAACTTGTTCTCTATGACTTTGATAAAAGCCTTCAACACTTCTACAACATCACTTTTCTTATGCAAGAAAAACACCCAAGTGAAACGAGAATAATCATCAGTAATAACTAAACAGAATGCACAACGGTTAAGGCTTAACACACTGACTGGACCAAAGAGGTCCATATTAAGCAATTCCAACACTGAGGAGATTCTGTTGAACATCTTTGGCTTGTGTGGTCGTTTGTGTTGCTTCCCCTTGGCAGATGCCACACATTTCTCCTTCACCATAAACTCTTTAATAGGAAGGTTCTTGACAAATCCTCCTCTTGCAAGTCGATTCAGATTCTTCAAGTTCATGTGACCCAGACGTCTGTGCCACAACTGAGCATGGTTCTCAGCTGTCTTGGAAAGAAGGCATGCCACCTCGGTTGTAGGTGGCTTCTGCATCCAGGTTTTAGAATTAAGCATTCTTTGTTGTTCAAAAGTACCGGATACTCCCGATCACAGATTTGTGACACACTTAATAGACTATGTTTCAATTCCTCCACATAATGGATGTCATGAAAACTGAGACATCCATTTCTGATTGTCCCTTTCTGACTGATGTAACCTCTAACTCCTCCGGAGAATGACACATATCCGCCATCAAATTTCTCTAAGTCTTACACAGAGATATGTCGCCCGTCATATGCCTGGAACAACAATTGTTAACATACTAAAGGTTGTTAACAGTCCTCCTTGGTTGTTCCTGCATTCAAAGGAGATCAATTAGTTTTAGGTACCCAGGCCTTAATGGGTCTGGGTGATGTTGGGTTGCACTTGGTTGGACTGGTTGTGGGCTTTGCTGCCTCTTTGGTTCTCATATGAGTGCCTTTGTTATTGATATTCCCGGTCTGGTGATTCTCCTTCCCATGTACCTAAGGAACCTTTGGTGGACTTTGACTAACATTTTAATTTTTAATTTCTTGAAAATGTTTGGAGTGTTTCTTGTACACTCCTATAGGTTTGAACGACATGTTTACCACCTTTCACACATTCCACCTTTCTTCATTATGCCAAGTACTTGGTTGTGGGAAACCAACTGACTTTGGAAACGTGGCTGGTTCAGAAAAACTGGGCTGCTTTGAAATTTTGACTGATTTTGATGAGCCAACACATTTTGGAACCCATGCAGATTTAGGAACACTGGAAGACTCTGGAAAATTTACTGATTTTAAAAAACATGACGCAAAGTTGCTTTAAAACCAGCTTTAGTTGATTCTTTAGGTAACTTAGGTTGTCGATTCACCTTCTGCACCTTTGGTTGTTGAGGTACGAGCTTCTTAACCCCGGGGTTTGAAGGTGCAGACTTCTGTTTGAAACCAACATGAGTTTGAGCCTGTGGGATATGGTTCTGAAATACCTTTTTAGGGTAATAGGGCTCATAAGATCTGTGCAAGCAATTTCTTGCCAGGTGTCTAGGCTTTCCACACACATGGCAAGATTGCTTCTTAGGATACACGGGAGTCTGTGATTGGTTTCGCCCAGTGGATTGCCAAGAGGGTTTAGAACAATTTTTATGAATCCCGCGGTATTGGTCTGAACTGGTCATATGCAGAAATAACTTCTGGGTACGGGACAAAATCATGAGGTTTTGCGTCCTGTAGTTTCTGCACATTTTTTTACAACATTATCATTTTTAACATCACAATTATTTATACCAAACACACCAGCATTTGATAGTTTGGGATTAGCAACTTGTGGTCCCTTAGCTCTTCTCAAGATTTTAAAAGTTCTCAACGGTTTCAAAGGTTTAGCATCACACTTTCCAAAGTTAAAATAACCACACACAAAAGTTTTATCAAACAAAACAGACTCAGAAGTTTTTGACACGGAATCAGTCACAAAAGTTTCAAGTTTTTCCCAGTCAAAGTTTTAATAAAACGGATTATAATTTGAAGTCTTTGAACTCTTAGGACACTGCTTTTGATCCGTTACCCGTGCTTCTTTTTTACCTTTATCTGCACAACAGGTAGAATTGTCAGTACTGTTAGAAATAGGAGCAGAGATTTTAATAGGACATGAAGCAAATTTTCTATCAATTTCAGCCTTAACTTCTAAAGTGGTTTGAGAAGTTTTATGCTCAGGAATCTTTCATGCATCAAAAGCATAGGAACAATGTGTGTAGAATTTTCATCCTTTTCATCAGTGCCAAGAACTAAACATGAATGGCCTTTAACATGCCTCATTCTGGCATTAGTGTTATAAAACAAGGAACTAGCTTCCAGCATTCTAGAAACAATTTTATTAGTACGCTCGGTTTTAGTTTAAAATGCTCCTAGTTTGGCTCTGAGTTCCTTGACCTCTTTGGTTAAAGTTTCAACTTTAGAGTTAGCAATCTTAAGGTAGGTGCTTTTATCGCTCAGTCGAATTTCTAGGCTTGTAACGTCTAATTTAATGGCCTCAAATTTCTCCCTAAATATTCTAGCCTTATCTTTGTATTCCCTAAGGTCTCTGGCAGTGGATTCATGATTTAGGGTTACATTGGTGAACTTACGTTCCCAATCTTTACATTCTTTTAGAATAGCTAGACATTTAGAATTTAAACATACCTCATGATTGCTAGAGCTGGCTTCAGAACCTGGTATGATATTAGTCATGAAGGCATGATGATCAGATTTGGCTGCTTCCTTTTTAGCTTTTTCTTCAGAAAGGAAGGCCACATGCGCCAGACTCAAGCTCAAAACTTCTATTTGATTAGTCCAATCATATCCTGGTGTATGTTGAACCACTAGTGCTTTGTCATTGTTCACTGCATCTTTCTTCATTCCTTCCTGTCTTTCTTCAGCTGCTTTGCCGTCCCTCTCCTGTCAGGACCGATTTTCACATCAAGAATCCTGATCGTGAGCAAGAACGTAGGTTCAGATTCGAAAACCCGAGGAGACGATGAAGATGAAAAGAATCTGGGAAATCATACAAGAAAGATGATGAACAATCGAATGATTTCCTTAATCGAATGATTACAATCAAGAATTCATAAAGAACACTCTCTCTCTCTAGAATCCATGACTCACTCTCTATCTCTCTCTAGAATGGAAATCTCACACTCTACAAGAAAATCATCACCTCCACATTTGGAGACTTTTTTTCTACTTGTAATGGGCACCCTCACTATATATAGTGAGGGTGACTGACAACATAAAACATAATTGAATGAAAATTACAAGAAAAGCAAATAACATAAATATTAATTAAATCAAAGTTGATTTAATTAATCCGAAGCTTGACTCGCTCGAACCGATCTTTCGTTGACTTTTACGTTGACCGTTGACCCGAACAGTTGAGTTTTCCAGAAAACGGTCTTCGGTCCAATCTCGCAAGCCTCGAGCATCACAACCCAGTCTCTGAATCAATTCAAATGGATTCTTCAGTCGAATGCTTCGGTAAACAGATTTGATGGCGTTAATCACACAAATTTTAGTTTCCAACATATTCCCCCTTGACTAATGCTTTCAAATCTGTTT
Organism: Deinandra increscens subsp. villosa; assembly: GCA_039602395.1. Lineage (NCBI taxonomy): Eukaryota > Viridiplantae > Streptophyta > Magnoliopsida > Asterales > Asteraceae > Deinandra > Deinandra increscens. The sequence goes on along the minus strand of JBCNJP010000003.1, from coordinate 43,220,108 downwards.
AACTGCTGAAGAATCGCTCTATCATACATCTTCAATGAGAATCTGATAAACCGGAGACAATCTGTTATAGAGATTCCCCCTTTGAATAACCTTCTTTTGTTCTTGTTGCTCCAGTTGAGAGCCAAGTGCTGCAGTTCACTCGGTTCACGCGGTTGGGTACAATACTGAGAAAATACTTCATCTCGGAGTCCAAACCGCAACAAACTGAATCAGATAAACCAGTCAAACACTGAAAATGCTCCAACTTCTGATAATCGACCCGATATCCAAATCCATAATAATTCCTCCTATTTCTCTAAATCTCTCTAAAAAATCAAGTCAGAAGCGTAAAATTAGATGCGGAGAGTCGAACCATCGCGATCGGTTGCCTAGAGAAACCAGATAAACAATCTTGAAATCGGACAATCTCGCGAAAAACCGGAAGTCGGATGCTAACAGTTGTGAATGATCCGCGTGACTGAGGTTGGATGCGAAAATAAAGATAATTGTCAAATCTGTGAAAATTTGAGATCCCGAGCAAAAAAAAATCATAACTGGAGTCTTCGTAATTTTTGGGCGAAGAAAAACGAGCTCAGAATGATATTCTGTGAAGATCTCTGAGTTAAACTGGCGAAAACGACCCGATCTGAAAAATTTCGTCAATTTTCGTCAAGTAATGGCTTCTTGAGAGATTTAACTGGAAAAATTCCAATAATTGACTGAGATTCCAGTTAATCTGGTTATTTGACATCCGCGCTGCATCAGCTAAAAATAAAACAGTGAGACATAACGGAAAAAGCTGCATACTTAACCGGATAATAAAGCTAACCCGTCAGTGGTCGATAGCTAAAATACGCGCGACGTCAATGAACAATAAAAATTTTCGCAATTCCGTTCGGGCGTCATCTCCGTTAGTCTTAAAAAAACTGATAGAAAAAGCCCGCGTAATTAACGAAATAATGCTGATAAATAATTAATGGTGAAAATTCTTTCAAGAAGCACAATCCTTGTGCTTTAATTCTGACCAATCAGAATGAAGATTTCAGTTGATCCAATGGCTGAATATAGATTGATCTATTGGCTGATATAATCGATCCGTGTGTGGGCGCAACTACCCAATCAGAAGCGACCAGCGCAGAGAGCATTCACGATTCTTTCTTCCGAGAGGGGCCCTGATAACTGTTTGTCGAGACCGTTACAAATCCCCAACGAGTTAAGATTTGCAGTAGCAGAAGTTGGGGTATCGAACCAAGGGAATTAGTGGTAACTTGTTAATTGACTAAATTACGAACCAAATTAACCTAAATTACTTTAACCTAAATTGCAGGAAAATTGGAAATTGCCTCTTAGCTGTAAAATTGGGTTAATGATTTGTAACTAACTTAATGTCACTAAACTAACGCTAACAATTGATTGATTTAAACTTATGTAAATTAAAGGTAACCACTTTAAGATCCGGCTTCGTGAATTTACTGATTTTGCACATTGGGAATTGAACATAGGAACCACATAGACATGATTAATAAACTCATTCAACCTATCCAACCAACTATTATGCATGTACTTAGTATAGTCCTAGAGCTATGTAATTAAGGTAGTCCGGGAGCGGGGGGTACAAACATAGTAATCAGTCAAAAACATCAAACAAGCAAATACTGAATTTACGATTGTCACTAGTCACAAATTCATCCAATATCCAAAACCCTAGTTTGAACTCAGTAAACCACTAACCTTCACTCAAAGTGATTACAACGGAATTAGCCGGACATAGCGAAAGTCAAAGATACGGAAATCAATTGAAACATCATCAGAATTCTTGTTAAATGCTTGAAAATCTTCACCGAATGCTTGGAATTCGCCTGGAAGTCGTGAACAGCCGTCCTAAATCGTCCAAGAGAGCAGAAGTCCCGAATGAATGGCACCACATTGGCTTAAATAGCCAAACCCTAATTTTTAGCCGAAATCACCCCCGACGCGTGTCGCGACGGGCTTCCCTTCCTGGGCTCGCGCCACGATCTCGCCAAAATAGTCGGGGCTTCATCTTCAACACACGTCGTGTCGCGAGGAGCAAGCCTCAACCCTCGCGAAACGATCTGACCTCAAACCCAGAATTCTTTTAACCTTCCATACTTCAATCCGACCGATTTCATCACGTAATCTTACAAACCTGAAATAAACGAAACTATACAAAGTGATGTGTTCCCAACATAATATAAACCATAAAAACAGGGAATTAAGGATATTAACACACTAAAAATCACTAACACATCAGATCCCCACACTTATCTTTTTGCTTCCCGGAAAACTGCCACGGAATCATAATCGGGAAATCAATTTCAAAATCATTCAACATCTTAATTTATCCACCCAGTCAATTCCACAACCATAATGTAATCACATATGCTAACTGCAATTGCCGATATTTCGGTCCGACTAAACCCAACCACCGACCTTTGAGCCCCCAAGATGCTTGTGAATTACCAATCAGTTGTACTAACCTGCCAATGTGTCCCACATTTAGAAAGTTCAAGTTCAATCTACTCCCGACTCATATTCGGTCAAAGTAAAGGGTAATACAGATAAGATATTTATAGATTTCCCCACCCTAGTTAAACCAGATACTCATATATCCCAAGAACGGTGGATCTAATGGATGAATGAAATTGTGAGCATTTATTTGTCTACCATTGTTTTCTCTCTCTTTTTTTGTGATAATTGGTCAATTTTAACTATTATTACCAACGGACATCATCAGAGGCATTTCTCTCACAAGTTCTTACCCCCGAGATCATACGTGAGTATTTTTCCCGCGAGATCCGGAACATCATCAGAGGCACTTACCACGGGATACCATCCTTAGTTCGTACATGAGTATTTTGTCCCTTCACTCTAAAAGTATTAACCAAATTATTACCTAATATGCTCAAAGATGGAATGATGGGCGCCGTTATTTCTCCGATTTGCTTTCGCAAAAAGATCATAACGTGCCAAGTATTCTGAGGATATATAAGTCTCTGATTCAAAAATGTCTCTTTCTTCCTAATCCTCAGTTTCGATCTCCCTATTACCCCTAAAATGGGAACCCACTAGCAGACTAATTTAGTTACATATTTATACAATAACAAGCACAATGGGACAATTAAGCTTTACTAAGCCAGCTGGGCCTACCGACACATCACATATCACATATGTTTCCCATTCTCACCTTATCTACCACTTATCCCTTTCTTTCTTTATTTTTATTCTTAAAATCGATTCCCAATTGTACTATCATTTTCCGTGTTTTGCAAGTTATTCCAAAGACATTTTTTCAATTTTCAAAACACTCCAAATAAAACTAACTAAAAATGAAAAATCTTTTTGGATTTTTATGTGTTTTTATGTTTTTTTTTTCAAAATAACACAAAACTACTTAAAAACTTAAAAACTGACGTCCTGTCCCCCTCCCCACACTTAAGATCAACATTGTCCTCAATGTGATAGAAGCACACGCACATAACTAATATACAGACACAAACGATAAGAGAAAAATAAAAATAAAATAAAATAATAATAAACAAAAGTTAGAACAGACTTTCCTGATATTTTCATGAAAGCTCCTCGAAAGTCGTGCCAACACAAACTCCATTCCGAAAAGTGTTGTGGCAGTGATCGTGTCGCGAGGCCTTGCGATGATAAGCTTCGCGACACGCTCCCCAAATTGGGTATCCTTAATCGAAGAAGACGCGCGTCGTGGCGCGAGGAGAAATCCTCAACCCTCGCGCCACGATGTGATCTACAGTACTAGAAACGCGAAAAATTGCTTGTATGCTTGACCACTTCGTGCGTTTTCTCTTTTACACCACCCCCGACACCTTGGAGTGTCTCTGTTCTGCTGCCACCAGCTTCTCCATGCCTCTCGAACACCTGAAATTACAACTAATTAAAAAAAACAAAGAAAACAAGGAAAATGAACAAAACAAAACAAAACGCAAAACTCGGGTTGCCTCCCGTTTAGCGCTAAGTTTAACGTCTTCAGCCAGACGGTACTACTCTTCATTATGGAGTCTGGAACACATGCCTAGCTTCACGCTTAACCATGGTGAAAGGATTTTGAATACACTTCCCTTTCTTGTTACGAATCCCTTCACCTTCATCAATTTTCATCTTCACCGACCCTCGACCATCCAAGTTAGTTCGGTCATGCTTCACATTACACTTTCTCTGTTTGGTGGACTTGGATACCTTCTCCTTTTCTTTGTGACCACGTCTTACCTCCTTCTGTTCCACCGATGCAATCACACTTACCGGGTCACCAGTATCCCCACACTTGGGATTAACCACTTCCATTTCTGCACCCTTGTCAACCACAACACCACCTTTCGTTGTATCCTCCTCGTTACCACAAGGAGGACACTCATTAGTAGTAAAAAGTTTTGGAATAGATTTAATAACCGAATAATTAAAATCAGAATTAAATAAATTTAAATGCAATAAACGGTTACCAAATTTCATAGTGCATGTGTTGGTTCTACAATCGATTTGCGTGTTCGCAGTCGCAAGGAATGGTCGCCCCAAAATCACTTTTGGTTGGTGTCCCGTTTCTTCATAATCGACAATTAGAAAATCCTCGGGAAAATAGAAATCACCAACTTTAACCGCTAGACTCGTCAACATACCCCGCGGTCTCTTTTTCGACCCATCCACAAACACCACTTTTGTTTTCACTTCTTGCAAGTCTCCTAACTCATACTCATCAACAACGCTGCTGGGTAAAACACTGACCGATGCACCAAAATCCAACAACGCCTTGTTGGTTTTAAAATCTCTAATTTGCACCGAAATGTATGGCGTTTTCAATTCCTCAAACTCATCCTCACCTTCGGTTTCTTCACCATCCTCCAAAGTATTTATTGCACTAATTGGTACCCCTCGAACATTTTTAGCACCCGAGGTGGAGGCTTGATGTCGCAGGTTGATGTCAGTGTCACTCGGCAACTTTCCTGGTTCTCGTTTTGATGACTCGGCTGCCAATTGGCCCACTTGCTTGGCCAAAGCTTCATGATTTTTCTCTTGAATTTCGAACTTCCTTTCTAAACCCTTGAGTGACTCCATAATGCTTGTCAATTGTGCTCCAAGGCCGTCATCTTGCTTCGGTTGGGTCGGCTGATAATTGCGTTGTTGCTGATTCCCACCTTGGTTGTAATTATTCCGTTGGTAACCTCCGGCATTGTTTCCTTGGCGATATTGGGATTGTTGACTCTGCTGTCCTCCACCCTTCACAGAAGAACCTTGAAATTCAGGATTCAATTGATTATTTGCATTACCATACCTGAAGTTTGGATGATTTCGCATGTTTGGATGATAGGTGTTGGAGTTGAAATCGAATGGTTTCCCTTGAACATAGTTTACATCCTCCTGCCCGCTACCCAAAGTAGGACACTGATTCGCATAGTGTCCCAACTCACTGCATGTTGCGCAAACTACAAATGATGACGTTGCTTTCGCTTCTTCACTACCACCACCGACACTGAGTTGTGTTAATTGTTTCTCCAACAAGGCACACTTCTTCTCCAAACTCTCATACTTCTCTTCCACACCATAATCCACTGCTTTTAATGCTGCTTTTGGTCTTCTAGCGGATTGGGCATGTCTTCTTAATGTTGTAGACAAATGCTCCATGTGAGCCCAATCATCCGCTTCAGGATTTGTGAGAAACGTTCCATTGCTTATTGAAAGCAAATCCCGAGCATCATCCTGCAAAAAACCATCATAAAAACAATGAATTAGATCCCACATTTCAAAACCATGATGAGGACATTTTCGTAAAAGTTCTTTAAATCTAGTAAAAGCTTCATGAAAAGGCTCCCCTGATGATTGCTGAAAACCTCTGATAGCTGCTCGACCCTCACTGGTCTTGCTCATTGGATAATACTCATCCAAGAACGCTTCTTGCAACTCCGCCCATGTATGGATGCTTGCGGCGGGTAGACTATCAAACCACCGGCGGGCTCGATCCTTGAGTGTAAAAGAGAACATCATCAGTTTAACATCGTCAGTTGTAAAACCTGTTGCCCCGATCGTGCTGCAAGTAGATTCAAACGATTTTATATGTAGGTAAGGCTCCTCCGTCCTATTCCCATTAAACTCTGGCAAAAACCCCAAGTATTGAGGTTTCACTTCAAATGCCCTATTATTCTGAGAGACCGGAGTTACAACTGCTGACGAACTTGGTATAATGATCGGCTTGAAATGGCTCTCAACTCCTTGTGCTCGGGCTGGTGTCACTATCCTCGGTACCCCTCCTTCCATGTGAATTTGATTCCTCCCTTGATTATTAGGGACATGTGGTACACCCCTTGGAGGTTGATTCTGACGCACTGGTTGAGGGTGAACCGGAGGTTGTTGTCTTCGTGGGTTAGCTGGGACCTCCGGTTGTTCTCTATATTGGTAACCATTATCTTCATCAGGCTCGTACCACTCTTGATCCCTTTGCTCTTCCTGTTGCTGCCAATCTTGCTGAAAACCTCTGAGAACGGCTCCATACCCGTATCTTTGTTAATCGAACATCGGGTTTTGCCAAATGTTAGCCTGGTTGGCAGGGTGAAATTGTTGAGGAGGTGGTTGTTGTGGTGCTCTGTGAAATAGGGGTGGTTGCTGTGGTGGTGGAATCGGTTGTTGACCTCTATAACGGAGGTCTTCTGCCTCATGATGTGACGACCGAGCTGAGTGGTGTGAGTTTGGTCACCCATCGAGCGGTTCATCAAGGTCGGGATATGGTTGTCTCTGAAAAGCTGGATCATTTTGTGGATTTTGTGGTTGAAATTGCGGGTCTTGTGGTTGGTTTTGAAGATTGGGGTCATTTTGAGGTGGGATGACTGGTTGTTGTTGGTTTTGTGGTTGGTTCTCCATGTTTCTTTTGCTTCTTTGCTCTGCTCGGTTCTGCCAGCTGTACGTTCAATTTCTGGATTGTAGATTAACGATGATTGTTTTTGTGAATGCCTAGTATGCATAAAACATGCACAATCCTGCAAAACAGCCAAAACAAAGCAAACGGGTTACGTAGCACTGCTCTAGAGGTTGCAAGGAACACGTTAGAAGCAACGAAACACAAAGTTGGGGGGCCAAAAGTTTCAAAAACTTTCTGTCCAAACTGGTCCTATCGTGCCGCGAGGGTCTTGGTATAGGGCTCGCGGCACGATGCAGCTCAAAAACTCTGAATTCTTAAAAAAAAAAATTCTTATAAAAACACAATAAAATGCAGGGAACGAGAATAAAACACTATTTTTGGATTTTTGGAAATTTTTGAAAAAAATTAAAAACAATTAAATCAACTAACAAACAAGCGCACGATTCCCCGGCAATGGCGTCAATTTGATAACGGTTTGTCGAGACCGTTACAAATCCCCAACGAGTTAAGATTTGCAGTAGCGAAAGTCGGGGTATCGAACCAAGGGAATTAGTGGTCACTTGTTAATTGACTAAATTACGAACCAAATTAACCTAAATTGCAGGAAAATTGGAAATTGCGTCTTAGCTGTAAAATTGGGTTGATGATTTGTAACTAACTTAATGTCACTAAACTAACGCTAACAATTGATTGATTTAAACTTATGTAAATTAAAAGGTAACCATTTTAAGATCCGGCTTCGTGAATTTACTGATTTCGCACATTGGGAATTGAACATAGGAACCACATCTATGATTTATGTACTTAGTATAGTCCTAGAGCTATGCAATTAAGGTAGTCCGGGAGCGGGGGGTACAAACACAGTAATCAGTCAAAAACATCAAACAAGCAAATACTGAATTTACGATTGTCACTAGTCACAAATTCATCCAATATCCAAAACCCTAGTTTGAACTCAGTAAACCACTAACCTTCACTCAAAGTGATTACAACGGAATTAGCCGGACATAGCGAAAGTCAAAGATACGGAATTCAACTGTAACATCATCAGAATTCTTGTTAAATGCTTGAAAATCTTCACCGCATGCTTGGAATTCGCCTGGAAGTCGTGAACAGCCGTCCAAAATCGTCCAAGAGAGCAGACGTCCCGAATGAATGGCACCACATTGGCTTAAATAGCCAAACCCTAATTTTTGGCCGAAATCACCCCCGTCGAGTGACGCGTCGGGCTTCCCTTCCTGGGCTCGCGCCACGATCTCGCCAAAATAGTCGGGGCCTTCATCTTCAACACGCGTCGTGTCGCGAGGAGCAAGCCTCAACCCTCGCGACACGATCTGACCTCAAACCCATAATTCTTTTAATCTTCAATACTTCAATCCGACCGATTTCATCACGTAATCTTACAAACCTGAAATAAACGAAACTATACAAAGTGATGTGTTCCCAACTGAATATAAACCATAAAAACAGGGAATTGAGGATATTAACACACTACAAATCACTAACACATCACATCCCCACACTTATCTTTTTGCGTCCCGGAAAAACTGCCACGGAATCATAATCGGGAAATCAATTTCAAAATCATTCAACATCTTAATTTATCCACCCAGTCAATTCCACAACCATAATGTAATCACATATGCTAACTGCAATTACCGATATTTCGGTCATACTAAACCCAACCACCGACCTTTGAGCCCCCAAGATGCTTGTGAATTACCAACCAGTTGTACTAACCTGCCTATGTGTCCCACATTTAGAAAGTTCAAGTTCAATCTACTCCCGACTCATATTCGGTCAAAGTAAAGGGTAATACAGATAAGATATTTATAGATTTCCCCACCCTAGTTAAACGAGATACTCATATATCCCAAGAATGGTGGATCTAATGGATGAATGAAATTGTGAGCATTTATTTGTCTACCATTGTTTTCTCTCTCTTTTTTTTTGTGATAATTGGTCAATTTTAACTATTATTACCAACGGACATCATCAGAGGCATTCTCTCACAAGGTCTTACCCCCGAGTTCATACGTGAGTATTTTGCCCGCGAGATCCGGAACATCATTAGAGGCACTTACCACGGGATACCATCCTTAGTTCGTACATGAGTATTTTGTCCCTTCACTCTATAAATATTAACCAAATTATTACCTAATATGCTCAAAGATGGAATGATGGGGCGCCGTTATTTCTCGGATTTGCTTTCGCAAAAAGATCATAACGTGCCAAGTATTCTGAGGATATATAAGTCTCTGATTCAAAAAGGTCTCTTTCTTCCTAATCCTCAGTTTCGATCTCCCTATTACCCCTAAAATGGGAACCCACTAGCAGACTAATTTAGTTACATATTTATACAATAACAAGCACAATGGGACAATTAAGCTTTACTAAGCCAGCTGGGCCTACCGACACATCACAGATCAGATATGTTTCCCATTCTCACCTTTTCTACCACTTATCCCTTTTCTTTCTTTATATTTCCGCAAGTTATTCCAAAGACATTTTTTCAATTTTCAAAACACTCCAAATAAAACTAACTAAAAATGAAAAATCTTTTTGGATTTTTATGTGTTTTTATGTTTTTTTTTTTCAAAATAACACAAAACTACCTAAAAACTTAAAAACTGGCGTCATGTCCCCCTCCCCACACTTAAGATCAATATTGTCCTCAATGTGATAGAAGCACACACACATAACTAATATACAGACACAAACGATAAGAGAAAAATAAAAATAAACAAAAGTTGGAACAGACTTCCCTGATATTTTCATGAAAGCTCCTCGAAAGTCGTGCCAACACAAACTCTTCATTATGGAGGCTGGAACACATGCCTAGCTTCACGCTTAACCATGGTGAAAGGATTTTGAATACACTTCCCTTTCTTGTTGTGAATCCCTTCACCTTCATCAATTTTCATCTTCACCGACCCTCGACCATCCAAGTTAGTTCGGTCATGCTTCACATTACACTTTGTCTGTTTGGTGGACTTGGATACCTTCTCCTTTTCTTTGTGACCACGTCTTACCTCCTTCTGTTCCACCGATGCAATCACACTTACCGGGTCACCAGTATCCCCACACTTGGGATTAACCACTTCCATTTCTGCACCCCTGTCAACCACAACACCACCTTTCGTTGTATCCTCCTCGTTACCACAAGGAGGACACTCGTTAGTAGTAAAAAGTTTTGGAATAGATTTAATAACCGAATAATTAAAACTAGAATTAAATAAATTTAAATGCAATAAACGGTTACCAAATTTCATGGTGCATGTGTTGGTTCTACAATCGATTTGCGTGTTCGCAGTCGCAAGGAATGGTCACCCCAAAATCACTTTCGGTTGGTGTCCCGTTTCTTCATAATCGACAACTAGAAAATCCTCGAGAAAATAGAAATCACCAACTTTAACCGCTAGACTCGTCAACATACCCCGCGGTCTCTTTGTCGACCCATCCGCAAACACCACTTTTTTTTTCACTTCTTGCAAGTCTCCTAACTCATACTCATCAACAACGCTGCTGGGTAAAACACTGACCGATGCACCAAAATCCAACAACTCCTTGTTGGTTTTAAAATCTCTAATTTGCACCGGAATGTATGGCGTTTTCAATTCCTCGAACTCATCCTCACATTCGGTTTCTTCACCATCCTCCAAAGTATTTATTGCACTAATTGGTACCCCTCGAACATTTTTAGCACCCGAGGTGGAGGCTTGATGTCGCGTGTTGATGTCAGTGTCACTCGGCAACTTTCCTGGTTCTCGTTTTGATGACTCGGCTGCCAATTGGCCCACTTGCTTGGCCAAAGCTTCATGATTTTTCTATTTAATTTCGAACTTCCTTTCTAAACCCTTGAGTGACTCCATAATGCTTGTCAATTTTGCTCCAAGGCCATCATCTTGCTTCGGTTGGGTCGGCTGATAATTCCGTTGTTGCTAATTCCCACCTTGGTTGTAATTATTCCGTTGGTAACCTCCGGCATTGTTCCCTTGGCGATATTGGGATTGTTGGTACTGCTGTCCTCCACCCTGCACAGAAGAACCTTGAAATTCAGGATTCAATTGATTATTTGCATTACCATACCTGAAGTTTGGATGATTTCGCATGTTTGGATGATAGGTGTTGGAGTTGAAATCGAGTGGTTTCCCTTGTACATAGTTTACATCCTCCTGCCCGCTACCCAAAGTAGGACACTGATTCGCATAGTGTCCCAACTCACTGCATGTTGCGCAAACTAAAAATGATGACGCTGCTTTCGCTTCTTCACTACCACCACCGACACTGAGTTGTGTTAATTGTTTCTCCAACAAGGCACACTTCTTCTCCAAACTCTCAAACTTCTCTTCCACACCATAATCCACTGCTATTAATGCTGCTTTTGGTCTTCTAGCGGATTGGGCATGTCTCCTTGATGTTGTAGACAAACGCTCCATGTGAGCCCAATCATCCGCTTCAGGATTTGTGAGAAACGTTCCATTGCTTATTGAAAGCAAATCCCGAGCATCATCCTGCAACAAACCATTATAAAAACAATGAATTAGATCCCACATTTCAAAACCATGATGAGGACATTTTCGTAAAAGGTCTTTAAATCTAGTAAAAGCTTCATGAAAAGGCTCCCCTGATGAATGCTGAAAACCTCTGATAGCTGCTCGGCCCTCACTGGTTTTGCTCATTGGATAATACTCATCCAAGAACGCTTCTTGCAACTCCGCCCATGTATGGATGTTTGCGGCGGGTAGACTATCAAACCACCGACGGGCTCGATCCTTGAGTGTAAAAGAGAACATCATCAGTTTAACATCGTCAGTTGTAAAACATGTTGCCCCGATCGTGCTGCAAGTAGATTCAAACGATTTTATATGTAGGTAAGGCTCCTGCGTCCTCTTCCCATAAAACTCTGGCAAAAACCCCAAGTATTGAGGTTTCACTTCAAATGCCCTATTATTCTGAGAGACCGGAGTTACAACTGCTGACGAACTTGGCATAATGATCGGCTTGAAATGGCTCTCAACTCCTTGTGCTCGGGCTGGTGTCACTATCCTCGGTACCCCTCCTTCCATGTGAATTTGATTCATCCCTTGATTATTAGGGACATGTGGTACACTCCTTGGAGGTTGATTCTGACGCACTGGTTGAGGGTGAACCGGAGGTTGTTGTCGTCGTGGGTTAGCTGGGACCTCCGGTTGTTCTCTGTATTGGTACCCATTATCTTCATCAGGCTCGTACCACTCTTGATCCCTTTGCTCTTCCTGTTGCTGCCAATCTTGCTGAAAACCTCTGAGAGCGGCTCCATACCCGTATCTTTGTTGATCGAACATCGGGTATTGCCAAATGTTAGCCTGGTTGGCAGGGTGAAATTGTTGAGGAGGTGATTGTTGTGGTGCTCTGCGAAATAGGGGTGGTTGTTGTGGTGGTGGAATCGGTTGTTGACCTCTATAACGGAGGTCTTCTGCCTCATGATGTGACGACCGAGCTGAGTGGTGTGAGTTTGGTCGCCCATCGAGCGGTTCATCAAGGTCGGGATATGGTTGTCTCTGAAAAGCTGGATCATTTTGTGGATTTTGTGGTTGAAATTGCGGGTCTTGTGGATTGGTTTTGAAGATTTGCTGGGTGGGTGCTCCATGTTTCTTTTGCTTCTTTGCTCTGCTCGGTTCTGCCGAGCTGTACGTTCAATTTCTGGATTGTAGATTAACGGTGATTGCTTTTGTGAATGCCTAGTATGCATAAAACTTACACAATCCTGCAAAACAGCCAAAACAAAGCAAACGGGTTACGTAGCACTGCTCTAGAGGTTGCAAGGAACACGTTAGAAGCAACGAAACACAAAGTTGGGGGGCCAAAAATTTCAAAAACTTTCTGTCCAAACTGGTCCTATCGTGTCGCGAGGGTCTTGGTATAGGGCTCGCGTCACGATGCAGCTCAAAAACTCCGAATTCTTAAAAAAAAAATTCTTATAAAAACACAATAAAATGCAGGGAACGAGAATAAAACACTACTTTTGGATTTTTGGAAATTTTTGGAAAAAATAAAAAACAACTAAATCAACTAACAAACAAGCGCACGATTCCCCGGCAACGGCGCCAATTTGATAACGGTTTGTCGAGACCGTTACAAATCCCCAACGAGTTAAGATTTGCAGTAGCGGAAGTCGGGGTATCGAACCAAGGGAATTAGTGGTCACTTGTTAATTGACTAAATTACGAACCAAATTAACCTAAATTACTTTAACCTAAATTGCAGGAAAATTGGAAATTGCCTCTTAGCTGTAAAATTGGGTTGATGATTTGTAACTAACTTAATGTCACTAAACTAACGCTAACAATTGATTGATTTAAACTTATGTAAATTAAAGGTAACCACTTTAAGATCCGGCTTCGTGAATTTACTGATTTCGCACATTGGGAATTGAACATAGGAACCACATAGACATGATTCATTTAACCTATCCAACCAACTATTATGAATGTACTTAGTATAGTCCTAGAGATATGCAATTAAGGTAGTCCGGGAGTGGGGGGTACAAACACAGTAATCAGTCAAAAACATCAAACAAGCAAATACTGAATTTACGATTGTCACTAGTCACAAATTCATCCAATATCCAAAACCCTAGTTTGAACTCAGTAAACCACTAACCTTCACTCAAAGTGATTACAACGGAATTAGCCGGACATAGCGAAAGTCAAAGATACGGAAATCAACTGAAACATCATCAGAATTCTTGTTAAATGCTTGAAAATCTTCACCGAATGCTTGGAATTCGCTTGGAAGTCGTGAACAGTCGTCCAAAATCGTCCAAGAGAGCAGAAGTCCCGAATGAATGGCACCACATTGGCTTAACTAGCCAAACCCTAATTTTTAGCCGAAATCACCCCCGTCGCGTGTCGCGACGGGCTTCCCTTCCTGGGCTCGCGCCACGATCTCACCAAAATAGTCGGGGCCTTCATCTTCAACACGCGTCGTGTCGCGAGGAGCAAGCCCAGAATTCTTTTAATCTTCAATACTTCAATCCGACCGATTTCATCACGTAATCTTACAAACCTGAAATAAACGAAACTATACAAAGTGATGTGTTCCCAACTGAATATAAACCATAAAAACAGGGAATTAAGGATATTAACACACTACAATTCACTAACACATCAGGCCCACATCCTTTTCCTTTCAGCCAATCGGAGAGCAGCCTGCATTTCTCTTCAACGCATACCTATAGTGGCGGGTCCCATGAGAATTAATTCCAGCAATCTCAAAAAGGCTTCAACGGTTGTCTTGGTCTGCTAGGGCCCACTTGCTACACAATTCCCTCCAATGACCATTCGACAACAAATTAGGGTTGACTAGGATGAGAGAGACAAACATTCTCCAGAAGCCAATCAACGCATGCCACGTAAGCAGCAAGCCCCCACCTGCGTCTCCTACCCAACGAAACCCTAATATGGTCAGAATTTCATTGGAAATACGAGCTTGCCACCGGAAAACCGTAAGTTAGCCATATCTCACTCAAAACTCAACGAAAATTCAAGATTTTTATGTCCCACGAACTTG
>JBCNJP010000003.1:43141416-43205186 GCA_039602395.1 Deinandra increscens subsp. villosa | reverse complement strand
GGCTGAACTAACTGACGACCCTTGTCTTGATTCGTCTGCTCCTGGCCCTATTGGCAAGGATATATCTGCTGCTAAATAAGCTTTAAGTCCCATGAATGATAGTGACTTTGAGGTTGATGTTGATGCTTTCATTGAGGGAGATGCTTTGAACTCTTCTGATGTCGATGAATCTTTCATCAACAGCTTCCTTCAAGATGAACCAGTTGATGATGTCCTTGAATCAATCAGGAAGCTAGCACCAATCCCTAAGACCCTAAAACTTCCTAGGTTTGCTCATGTTTCCAGATCTCTTGATGCTATTGAAGGTTCTTCTAACATGGAAACTTAAGATGTTTTAAACAATGCTCTTCAACTATCTCTTTCTCCTCCAGTTACGGAAATTGAATCCATATCCACTGCTATAGTCCCTATCAATGAAGAAGTCTGTCATATGTAAATAGAGTCAGCCTTTCTGGATTTTGAAATGGCAAATTTCATAGAATACTATGCAGAAAAATTGCATCAAGCAGAGAATCCTATGGTATATTCATTGAAAGGTCTTGAAGATGATGCGAATGATGTTACCTATGAGGAACATCCTTATTATGTAGATTTTGGTGACAAGGTTGATATGTCTGATCTTGAAAACATAATGCATGTGCTCATGAATGATGCCAATACATAAAATTACATTGATTTGGACATGATCGATAGTGAAGATGATGATGTAGAACCCATTTTTCCAACTCCTCTTCGATTAAAAATTAAAGTAAATGAGTTATTTGAACCTATTCCCATCTCTGTTGTTCAGCACGTTGAAGAAGAAATTCCTGCACTGGACATTGATCCATTTTTTCTAGAAACTAAATCAACTGAGGTTGCCTCTGTTAATCTTGAAGAAGGTAACCTTGATTCCTCTACACTCTCTACTCCAGAAGTTACTACAGAGATTGCAGCACAAGAAGCAGTCTCTGAAGTCCACTCTACTAACACTTCACTTCGTCAAGAAACATATGTCGATGCTGTGGGGACAGCCCCACAAGAACCTATCACTGAGCAACCGGCTTCCTCTGATAGAGATTCTCAGGGGACTGCGAAGAATAAAGGAAAGAAAATGTTGACGCCGGAAGAAGAATCTAAGACTCTAAAGTAGAAATTGGCAGAAGAAGAAAGATCCCGCAGAGCAGTTTTTGAAGAAACTATTAGAGAGCAGAATAGTGAGATTGAAGAGAAAGAAAGATCTCTGAAAAGATACAAATCTGGACACTCACCCGCTGTCATCATTGGAAAAGGATGAAACACTTTACCTGAGTATACTGAAACAGATAGATTTGATGATCCTCCTATCAGATTTATTACCAACCTGGCTGGATATGATGTGGATGACTCTGATGTGTCTGAGACAGCACACATGGTCAGGTCTCTCATGAAGAACAAGATTCCCTTCCAGGATAGCTTGTTAGAGCTGATGCAAGATATCTGCAAATCATAGGTACCTCCCCCAAAAGATCCCTCTAGAGCTATCCCCGATCTAGAATCTGAAGACTATATTGTCTCTACTACCAATATGATGTCTCTAGGAGATCTATGTGATTATCTGAAATGCAAAAATGTAGAAAGGAGATCCTACATTCGGAAGAAACTTAAAGGGATCTGGAAGTTTGTAGGTTTTCACGGGATGAAAGACAAAGCTGAGAAGGTTCCGGCATCATCATCTCAAGATTTGAAGAAATTAAAGATGAAACAAGTGAAGAAGGAAGTTTTTCAAGCTGACAAAGTTCAATCTGAGCGGTTCTACAAACTCAAGGGTTCAGATCAATTACTTTCTAACAAAGAATTTCCGCTTCATTGTGTTGATGCTCGGAAGATTGCTGAGGTATTTGTGAAAGCTAACATTTCTTCTGAAAGTTCTCAATCTCGAAGCCCTACATCCAAATGGGTACATGATCACAAGCATCAGGTATATGATTCTCATTCTGATCATGTTCGAGATATTCATGTGTGTTTTTCGCAGGTACATCAAAGATGGGATAAAACGAAAAAGAATCTGTTATATTTGCCGCCGAACAGGGCATATGGCAAAAGATTGTCCACTACCTATTGATTCCACCCACATATTTCACAAGAAATATGTTTTTGGTAAATCTGCCAACACAAAATTCTTTGATGAACAAGGCAGAGTTTCTGATGAAGTTGAACCTATATTCTTTCATAAACAAAAACGTTTTTGTAGGATCGATATAAATCAGAGTTAAACTTAAACAATTTCCTTTACTTGCAAATATAACCTTGCGGAATTAAGTTATATTTTACTTTTCTTAAGCAAATTAGAGTTCTTGTATAATGTAAATGCTTGATTTGCAGAATAGTAGAGACAACGAAATATCGAATATTCGGCACTATTTGCATTAACTCAAAGCTACACTATTACAAGTGATCACCACAATGCTGTGTAAACTGAGAGAAACAAGCTATATATAGTGCAGATGAGATCAATCGCAGCCATTGATCTCATGTGATCTAATCTAGATCGTACATTACAAAGTCAAATCTAAACTACCAAAAGAATAAACTTCGACATTTGAGATGACTTGCGTGTTGACAGCAACTATCTACTTTTGGAGAGCGGCTTGGGCAGATGTAGAAGCATACGAGAAGCTTTTGCAGGATGGGACTGCTGAAAAGACTTCTCAGGAAAAGTCAGGTTGAACTCATTATCTGATGGATAATCGAGTTCACCCGGAATATTCACTAAGTGACAAAATTGCTTCTTTCCGCTTGAACTTGTTGTTCCGCTTGAAGTTGTAGTTCCGCTTCAACTTCAGCCGGAACTGTCAAAACAGGAGTTCAGCCGGAAAACTTCAAAATTGAAGTTCCTTACAATCTCCCCCTAAGCTGATGCTGTCAAATTATTCTTCTAAGTCAAAGTTCTTCTTCAAAATTGACTTGTACCAAAAAAATCTTCTTCACCTTGTTCTACTTGTCAGTAGTTCTGATGCTGGCATCAAGATTCTGAGATAGCTCTTTGGTGTTTGTTTTGGTCACCTTTACGTGTTTAATTGAATCCCAGTCCATTTCGTTCCATTCTTCTTGAACAGAAATGGACTCATGGATTGTAAAGGTGCCATCAGCTCTATGAACATAGAAGAGCTTCTCCTCCTCTTCCCAGATGATAAATTTTATTTCACTGGAGGGCATTACATCTTCTTCTTCTGCTGAGTCATCGTCTAAACTGCTTCTGTAGAGCATTCCACATTCCAGCACAGATGGCTCAATTACAAGCCTTAACATGTGCTCTGCTCTTGAAGGATTCATAATTTCTCTGAGCTTTAGAATGATGTCTGTCCTTTGCAGCAGAGTGAGTTGAGAAGTTGCCTTGTGAACATTTACCACTTGAGTTATGCCACTGGCCATAGTAAAAGTGAAATCAAATGTGGCTTCATCCACTGCCAATCCACAATTTGTCTTTTGCTGGGTGGAGCTCTTCTCTTTTGTTTTTTATTTCTTTTATTCTTGGCATGCATCAGCTTTCTTTTCCTGACCGATCTTTCTTCATCAGAGTCAACAGTAGTTTCTGGCACAATGGGTTTCTTGCCTCTGTCAGATGAAGAAGGGCCAGCTTGAACTTCAGTAGGTTTGGTGATGGTGGTGGAGGGTTCATTTATGGAGAGTGGAGGAAGTGAGGTTTGTGAAGGTGGTTTACTGGCTTCAGGAGTTGGGCTAGAAGGTGGGGTAGGTGGAAAGATATCAGAAAAGTCCATAGTAGGAGGAGGCTTCTTCTTGAAAGGAATGATGGGTGTGAAATTGTCAGCTCTGAATTTTGGATTGGCAAGTTTGGCGGCTACTTTCTTGGAGATTTTGGGAGGTTGGTATGGAATGATGGCTAGAGACTGTAACAGGGATGGAACTGATGTAGGCATAGGATTTGGGTCATATATGAAGGAAAGTGGAGGAGGGATATCTGCATCATCAGTGATCTCAGGTTTAACATTTATATGAGTTGACATACCTGAGGTGAGCTCTGAAGGTGCAGGCATCACAAGCTTTGGGTTGACAGCAGCTGTATCTCCTTTTAGCTTATGAAAGATTGAGTCAATCACTTGGCATAGTTCTTTGACTTTCATTTGAGCTACCTCTTCTTCAGTTCTTATATTTCTGACCACAAATGCCCTTTTTACCCTTTTCAACAGTTGATAATTCTCATCACACTTTATCAGCTTGGTAGGCAAATGGAGATTAGCCTCTGCCTATCGGCTTCAGTCACAGCATCTAAATCATAATCCTTCATTCTCCAGTTGAAAGACCTGGTCTTTGCCTCTTCCAATAAATTTTCAAAAACAGAATTTTGCATGTAAAGATCAAATTCCTCTTGAATTTCTTTAGCAAGCCTCTCATCCTCTGCTATTCTCTTGGCATCCTCTACCATCTTCTGTATAGCTTCAGCCTCTGGAGTTTGAACCACCTGTTGAATTGTTTTAGGAATTTCAGCATGAACAGGTTCTTCCGCTTGGGTTGGTTCAGTGCTCCCTAAGATTATGAGGGATTCAGCCATTTCTGACAGAGGCATTTCCGCTTGAACTAGAGGGAATTTCAGGTTGAAAGTTGTGTTTGTTTTTCACAAAGTTTTCTCTAGAGGTGGTCTTGCCTCTAGATGGGTTTCTCCTTCCTTGACCTTCAAAGTGGTCATACTCATCAGTAAACTGAACTCTGGGTCGTTGTCTAGGTGCAGTAACTGATCTGAGTGTTTTGGAGTTTTCCGGTTGAACTTCTCTTCCGGTTGAAAATTTTTCCGGTTGAAGTTCAGCCGGAACCCTGTTTGATTTTAAGACTGAAAAACTTCCATTTTTGTTATTCCCAATTAAAACCTTGTTTGACTCAGTATCAAAATACTTCATTGTGTTACTTCTTACAGGTGATATTTTACCTGTAGATCTTTTCTGAGTAAAAACAGTTTTGGGTTTCAACAAGTTTTGAGCTTTGCTCAAAGGATTAAATTTGCACATAGCAGCCATGTGACCTTTTTCACCACAGAAAACACATTCAAACATTTTTCTTTGGAAAGAATCTGTGTTTTTGGTTATTTGGTCATTAGTAACTTGATGGTAAATAAGTTTACCCATTCTTTCAGTTTCAGTTGATTTTGGCTGTTCAGGTAGTTTACCTCCAACTTTTGAGTCCTTGGGCTCATAAATAGTTGGTGGTGGAAAAGCAACTTTTGGTTTTAAGACCTTGGATTGGTCAACAGATGCTGATGTGCTAGCATCTTTGACTTCACAGTTTGATGATGATTCAACAGATTTTGATTCAGATAGTGAAGATGCAGTGCTATCAACAATTAGACTCACACTGCACTCCTTCTGAAGTGCTTGGATTGGAGCAATAGCAGGTGAGTATTCCTTGGGTGGTTCAACATTGTTGTACCCAATACCTGTTTTCCCATGCATTGCCCCATTCCAAAGTTTCTCAGCTTTCTTGTTAGCTGTTTGGAATTTGTCACAAGTGAACAAGGCATCTTTTAGCTTAATTTCAAGAACATCATTTTCTGCTTTTGCATCTTTTGTTTCTTGTCTTGAAATAGTTAGCTTGCTTAACAAGTCCTCTAATTGTGTTTCCAAAATGGAGTTAGTTTGCTTCAAAACTTCAAATTCTTTGTTTAAATTTTCAATTTTGGTAATGTAAGCAGTTTCAGTTTTCTTAAAGCAATTCTTTAACTCATTTAAGTTGGAAACTTCATCAATCAGATCAGTGTTGTGTTTCCTGTATTTTGCCACTTGTTCTATGCAGGCAGGACTGCACAGATTTTCCAACACATTTTCAGGAATTTCATTTACCTGTTCAGTTGAATCTTCTTTAGCCATCAAAGCATGGTTGATTGGCTCATACTCAGTGACAAAGTCATCCCACTCAAAGCATTCAGTCTGATTAGCAACAGCTGCCACCACATTTTGATTTCTAAGTGGTTTTGTTGGAACTTTTAATAAGTGTGACTGACGCCATCAAATCTATTCTTGAATAAATCGGTTGAAGAATCCATTGTGATTTGATTCAGAGATGCGGGTTGTGATGCTCGAGGCTTGCAAGTTTGGACCGAAGTCGTTTTCAGGAAAAGTCAACTGTTCAGGTCAACGGTCAACGTAAAAGTCAACGGAAGATCGGTTCGAGCGAGTCAAGCTTCATATTAATTAAATCATCTTTGATTTAATTAATAATAATTATGTCATTTGTTTTATTTGTATTTAGCTCATTTTATGTGTGTTAGCTAGTTAGTGGGCTAGTGAGCACATGGGCTCTCTATAAATAGGAAGGGATAACTTCATTAGAATGATGATGAATAAAGATGAATAAAGATGAATAAGGAATGAATAAGGATGTTCTAGAGAGATGTGAGCTATCATTTTCTAGTGAGAGAGTCTCACATTGGGTTTGAGCTCAACCCAATGTGACCATGGATTTCCAATGACGAGTTTGTAATCATTCGGTTCGTTGTAATCATTCAACAATAATCAATGAAACGTTTGTTTTATCATTTTCTTGTCATTTATTATCTTTGATTCTCTCCATCCCGTCTCCTTCCGTCTCACCTTTGTTCTTGCTCAAGATCGAGATTCTCGATGTGAAATCGGTCCTGACAAATGGTATCAGAGCGGGTACCGATCAGATTCATCTCACCGTGAATCTGGTCACTCGAATCTGTGATTTTGAGCTTGAATGAAGTGCAGATTGGTATACCCACTTTGGAGACTTTTTCTATTTTTTCTTATTTTTGGAGCTGTTTGGATGATTTCTTGACGAATCTGATGATAGATTCTTGTTATTGGGTTCATTTAGATGTGATTTCATGCTCCATATGCTCAAATCAGTGAAGAAATACGAGATCTGAGCTGAAAAATAAAGCAGTTAGAGTTTTCCCGTTTTTGGGGTTTTGAAGATTTTTTGAGCTTTGATTCTGAGTTTTTGGTGCTAAAATCAGTGTTTTTGGATGGAATAAAGTATGAATCTTGAAGGAAAACGCATTCCGGATCTATTGGGAGCATCGGTTTTGTCTAAAACGCAATGGTTTGGGCAGATCTGGAAATACACACAGTAGTGTATGTTTCACGGTGTTCTTGGTGTTCTTCATTTTTTATGAAGATTGCCTTGGCGATTTCACAGCTGTTGAAGGTGTTCTTGGCGACCTGAGATGTCCTTGAAGATTGCCTTGGCGATCTCGACTGGTCCTTGGCGATCTTGAATAAGCCTTGGTGTTTTTCAATAAAGGTTGGCGATCTGGGCTTAACGACTTCGTATATGGCTTGGCGACCTCGTATGGGACTTGGCGACTTCGAATATGGCCTTGGCGACCTCGTGTGTGCCTTGGCGATTTCGATCTCTTTGGCGATCTCAACTAAACTCATCAACTGGGTTTTTGTTCAAATAAATTTTAGTGGATTCTGTTCGTTAAGATGTGTAGTGCATCGAATTTGGAGTTCAACGAGCTAAGATTTGTCAATTTTCGTCAAGTATTCACCAAGTTATGAGCATATCACGGTTTTCCGGCGGTATCTCGATTTTCCGGTGAATATTCCGACCGAATTAGGGTTCGGAGGTTGAAGAAGGGACAGGATGACGTGGCCGCTCACGATTGGCTGCAAGGGAATTGTTTCTCTCTCATTTGTCGGGTCAACCTTTATGGTTGTCGATTATTAGTGGTTGGAGAAATTCTCGTGGGTCCCGCCAGCTGTAATGAGCCGTTAAAGGCTTTGTTGATGTTGCGCTGTGAGAGGCTGAAGAGAAATTGGCGGGTCCCGCCTGTGTAAGAATCTGCTAAAGGCTTCGGAGCTGTCGCCTTCTCATTGGCTCTCTGCCTTTCACGCGGATCAGGCCTTTACACCCTTGGATCAACTTAATTCCAACTGTCGATCAGTATAGAATCTCGAACCTGATTGGTTGTGCTTTCATCACGCAGATTCTGGTTTTCTAATGCTCGAATCTGATTGGTTGCTAGCATAAGACACGGATTTTGTCTTTCTTTGAGACATTTAATCCACTAATTAATTTTTCTGCATTATTTCGTTAGAAACAAGTATTTTCTAATAAGTCTTTTACAAGACAAACGGGATAACGCCGCAACGGAATTTTTGGAAATATTTTAGTGGTCATGGATTTATTCCGTTTATTCGACCGGGTTTCTAGTATTTGTTGAGGTCAAGGCCACGTTAGCTAACGACCACTAACGGACTGGTTTCGCTTCTCGGTTAAGTTTGTGACTGTTTCGTTATGTCTCACTTCAAGTTGTTTAGCTGATGCAGCGCTGATGTCATCTAACCGAATTAACTGAAATCTCAGTTAAATATTGGAATATTCCGTTAAATCTCTAACGGAAGGCCGTTACTTGAATAAAATTTACGGTCTTCTCAGATTCATTCCAGATTGCACCGTTTTACTCAGAATTCTTCACGAAATATTTTTCCGAGCTCGATTTTCTTCACCAAAATTACGAAGACTCCGGTTATGAATAAATTTTGCGTTTATGCTCGGGATCTCAGTTTTTCACCGATTTGACATTATTTTCGCATCCAACCCAGTCATGCGAAACAAGTTCAGTATTTATGGATCATTCACAACTGTCAGCACCCGGCTTCCGGTTTTTCGCAAGATTGTCCGATTTCAGGATTTTAGTACCGTTTTCTCTTCGGAACTGAGCGGAACGGTTCCACTCTCTGCATCTGATTTTCCGCTTCCGCATCGGATGTTTTCAGAGGGATCTAGAGAAAAGGGGGAACTTTTATGGATTTGGATTATCGGGTCGATTATCTGAAGTTGGAGCATTTTCAGTGTTTGATTGGTTTATCTGATTCGATTTGTTGCGAATTTGACTCCAATGTTCAGCATTCTTAATATTGTACCCGACCGTGTGAACCGAGTGAACTGCAGCACTTGGATCTCAACTGGAGCAACAAGAACAGAAGAAGCTTATTCAAAGGGGGAATCTTTACAACAGACAGATTCCAGGTTCATCAGTTATTCCTTGAAGATGCACGACAGAGCGGTTCTTCACCAGTATGACAGATTTGAAAGCGTCAGTCAAGGGGGAATTGTTGGAACTTTTAATAAGTATGACTGACGCCATCAAATCTATTCTCGAATAATTCGGTTGAAGAATCCATTGTGATTTGATTCAGAGACGCGGGTTGTGATGCTCGAGGCTTGCAAGTTTGGACCGAAGACGTTTTCTGGAAAAGTCAACTGTTCGAGTCAACGGTCAACGTAAAAGTCAACGGAAGTTCGGTTCGAGCGAGTCAAGCTTCATATTAATTAAATCATCTTTGATTTAATTAATAATAATTATGTCATTTGTTTTATTTGTATTTAGCTCATTTTATGTGTGTTAGCTAGTTAGTGGGCTAGTGAGCACATGGGCTCTCTATAAATAGGAAGGGATAGCTTCATTAGAAAGATGATGAATAAGGATGAATAATGAGTGATGTGAGCTATCATTTCTAAAGAGAGAGTCACACATTGGGTTTGAGCTCAACCCAATGTGACCATGGATTTCCAATGACGAGTTTGTAATCATTCGGTTCGTTGTAATCATTCAGCAATAATCAATGAATCGTTTGTTTTATCATTTTCTTGTCATTTATTATCTTTGATTCTCTCCATCCCGTCTCCTTCCATCTCACCTTTGTTCTTGCTCAAGATCGAGATTCTCGATGTGAAATCGGTCCTGACAAATGGTATCAGAGCGGGTACCGATCAGATTCATCTCACCGTGAATCTGGTCACTCGAATCTGTGATTTTGAGCTTGAATGAAGTGCAGATTGGTATACCCACTTTGGAGACTTTTTCTATTTTTTCTTATTTTTGGAGCTGTTTGGATGATTTCTTGACGAATCTGATGATAGATTCTTGTTATTGGGTTCATTTAGATGTGATTTCATGCTCCATATGCTCAAATCAGTGAAGAAATACGAGATCTGAGCTGAAAAATAAAGCAGTTAGAGTTTTCCCGTTTTTGGGGTTTTGAAGATTTTTTGAGCTTTGATTCTGAGTTTTTGGTGCTAAAATCAGTGTTTTTGGATGGAATAAAGTATGAATCTTGAAGGAAAACGCATTCCGGATCTATTGGGAGCATCGGTTTTGTCTAAAACGCAACGGTTTGGGCAGATCTGGAAACACACACAGTAGTGTATGTTTCACGGTGTTCTTGGTGTTCTTCATTTTTTATGAAGATTGCCTTGGCGATTTCACAGCTGTTGAAGGTGTTCTTGGCGACCTGAGATGTCCTTGAAGATTGCCTTGGCGATCTCGACTGGTCCTTGGCGATCTTGAATAAGCCTTGTTGTTTTTCAATAAAGGTTGGCGATCTGGGCTTAACGACTTCGTATATGGCTTGGCGACCTCGTATGGGACTTGGCGACTTCGAATATGGCCTTGGCGACCTCGTGTGTGCCTTGGCGATTTCGATCTCTTTGGCGATCTCAACTAAACTCATCAACTGGGTTTTTGTTCAAATAAATTTTAGTGGATTCTGTTCGTTAAGATGTGTAGTGCATCGAATTTGGAGTTCAACGAGCTAAGATTTGTCAATTTTCGTCAAGTATTCACCAAGTTATGAGCATATCACGGTTTTCCGGCGGTATCTCGATTTTCCGGTGAATATTCCGACCGAATTAGGGTTCGGAGGTTGAAGAAGGGACAGGATGACGTGGCCGCTCACGATTGGCTGCAAGGGAATTGTTTCTCTCTCATTTGTCGGGTCAACCTTTATGGTTGTCGATTATTAGTGGTTGGAGAAATTCTCGTGGGTCCCGCCAGCTGTAATGAGCCGTTAAAGGCTTTGTTGATGTTGCGCTGTGAGAGGCTGAAGAGAAATTGGCGGGTCCCGCCTGTGTAAGAATCTGCTAAAGGCTTCGGAGCTGTCGCCTTCTCATTGGCTCTCTGCCTTTCACGCGGATCAGGCCTTTACACCCTTGGATCAACTTAATTCCAACTGTCGATCAGTATAGAATCTCGAACCTGATTGGTTGTGCTTTCATCACGCAGATTCTGGTTTTCTAATGCTCGAATCTGATTGGTTGCTAGCATAAGACACGGATTTTGTCTTTCTTTGAGACATTTAATCCACTAATTAATTTTTCTGCATTATTTCGTTAGAAACAAGTATTTTCTAATAAGTCTTTTACAAGACAAACGGGATAACGCCGCAACGGAATTTTTGGAAATATTTTAGTGGTCATGGATTTATTCCGTTTATTCGACCGGGTTTCTAGTATTTGTTGAGGTCAAG
Organism: Deinandra increscens subsp. villosa; assembly: GCA_039602395.1. Classification (NCBI taxonomy): domain Eukaryota; kingdom Viridiplantae; phylum Streptophyta; class Magnoliopsida; order Asterales; family Asteraceae; genus Deinandra; species Deinandra increscens. Next base: position 43,193,937 of record JBCNJP010000003.1, on the reverse strand, counting down.
GCCACGTTAGCTAACGACCACTAACGGACTGGTTTCGCTTCTCGGTTAAGTTTGTGACTGTTTCGTTATGTCTCACTTCAAGTTGTTTAGCTGATGCAGCGCTGATGTCATCTAACCGAATTAACTGAAATCTCAGTTAAATATTGGAATATTCCGTTAAATCTCTAACGGAAGGCCGTTACTTGAATAAAATTTACGGTCTTCTCAGATTCATTCCAGATTGCACCGTTTTACTCAGAATTCTTCACGAAATATTTTTCCGAGCTCGATTTTCTTCACCAAAATTACGAAGACTCCGGTTATGAATAAATTTTGCGTTTATGCTCGGGATCTCAGATTTTCACCGATTTGACATTATTTTCGCATCCAACCCAGTCATGCGAAACAAGTTCAGTATTTATGGATCATTCACAACTGTCAGCACCCGGCTTCCGGTTTTTCGCAAGATTGTCCGATTTCAGGATTTTAGTACCGTTTTCTCTTCGGAACTGAGCGGAACGGTTCCACTCTCTGCATCTGATTTTCCGCTTCCGCATCGGATGTTTTCAGAGGGATCTAGAGAAAAGGGGGAACTTTTATGGATTTGGATTATCGGGTCGATTATCTGAAGTTGGAGCATTTTCAGTGTTTGATTGGTTTATCTGATTCGATTTGTTGCGAATTTGACTCCAATGTTCAGCATTCTTAGTATTGTACCCGACCGTGTGAACCGAGTGAACTGCAGCACTTGGATCTCAACTGGAGCAACAAGAACAGAAGAAGCTTATTCAAAGGGGGAATCTTTACAACAGACAGATTCCAGGTTCATCAGTTATTCCTTGAAGATGCACGACAGAGCGGTTCTTCACCAGTATGACAGATTTGAAAGCGTCAGTCAAGGGGGAATTGTTAGAACTTTTAATAAGTATGACTGACGCCATCAAATCTATTCTCGAATAATTCGGTTGAAGAATCCATTGTGATTTGATTCAGAGACGCGGGTTGTGATGCTCGAGGCTTGCAAGTTTGGACCGAAGACGTTTTCTGGAAAAGTCAACTGTTCGAGTCAACGGTCAACGTAAAAGTCAACGGAAGTTCGGTTCGAGCGAGTCAAGCTTCATATTAATTAAATCATCTTTGATTTAATTAATAATAATTATGTCATTTGTTTTATTTGTATTTAGCTCATTTTATATGTGTTAGCTAGTTAGTGGGCTAGTGAGCACATGGGCTCTCTATAAATAGGAAGGGATAGCTTCATTAGAAAGATGATGAATAAGGATGAATAATGAGTGATGTGAGCTATCATTTCTAGAGAGAGAGTCACACATTGGGTTTGAGCTCAACCCAATGTGACCATGGATTTCCAATGACGAGTTTGTAATCATTCGGTTCGTTGTAATCATTCAGCAATAATCAATGAATCGTTTGTTTTATCATTTTCTTGTCATTTATTATCTTTGATTCTCTCCATCCCGTCTCCTTCCATCTCACCTTTGTTCTTGCTCAAGATCGAGATTCTCGATGTGAAATCGGTCCTGACAAATCTGTGTGAAATATGTGTGAATTTTTAAAAATTGACCCATTTATTGTGATTATTGATGAAATCTAAGCATTCCAACAGATTCCTTATGAAATTTCGTTCAAAATAGTTCAAGGAATCACACAAACACCTAGATTTGATGACTTGAATGAGTGATTCTTCAAGTTTTTGAGAAAACTCAAGAACATGAAGAACAATGGCTCTGATACCATATGTCAGGACCAAATTTGAGCCTTTACTCATCCAATACACAGATTCAAGTGCGGAAATCATGAATCCATGATCAAATCATAGTGTTTGCTTGTTGAAATCCTTAGATTTCACCTCTGAAACTCAAGAACTTGAGGGTTTTCACACACAAGTGCTCTCTATCTTCAAAACAGCCGTCCAAGAGTCTATCTAGGGTTATTCTAGAGTGGCTATTTATACTATAGAGAGCACAGGTCGTGAATGTGCTGAAAACAAGAGAATGTTATTGAAGTTAGTGCAAATTATGACATCAGACAGTCGAGATCGCCAAGACAAAGTCTGAAGTCGCCAAGAACAAATTGAAGTCGCCAAGGATGTTGGTGACCTCGCCAAGGCTTGGTGAGGTCGCCAACCGTGGTGAGGTCGCCAAGGGTTGGCGAGGTCGCCAAGGATACAAGCCCAAGTCACCAAGTACAAACTCAAGTCGCCAACATTCTTGGTGAGGTCGCCAAGAATGTTGGTGAGGTCGCCAAGAAAGTCCAGAAATCACCAAGTACGCTCCGGAAACGTCAATTATCATTATTGAATCATCAAGGGTTGTTATTACAAAGACACTATCAATTATTAGCATTTACCAAGTAATTTATCATGAAATGACCTAGATCTTGGATACAGACAATCACACTGCAATTGAAATGTACAAAGGCAATTTCTCCAATATCCATAATCAACACAAGCTAAGACATTTAGACATGACATACAAAACATCAAACACTTGAAAGATTAATATAAACATCAGGATAATTGTCCAAGTACAAGATACAAGCAAAGTGAAAGATATACAGATGAGCACAAAAACAAAGGATGCTATGTTTGAGTTGCCACCAACCCTATAAAGTTCGTACAGGTTTTGGTTGAGTTGGCTGTTGGTTGCTGTTGTTGTTGTTTTGTTGACTGCTGTTGTTGTTGCTTCCATGGTTTGATCTCTGTTGGACATTGTTATTGTTGTTCTGTCCATCTCTTCTTGGCTGCTTGCATTCCCTGGCAAAATGACCAAGTTGGTGACAGTTATAGCATTTAACTTTAGATTTATCCAACCCAATTGATGATCCCTTTGACCCTTTATAAGTTCTTCCAGTTCTTTTATAAAATCTTTGGGCCCTCACAGAAACCATAGCTAATTGAGTTAAAATGTCCATTTCTTCTAGATCATCTGCCCCTATGCATTCCAAGTCTTCACGTGTGAAGCCTTGTGATGAGTCAGTTGCCACATAGGCAGAGTGAGAGTTGTCAAAAAGTGTTGAAGAACTCTCTGAGCCTCTAGGTGACTCAATGAAACTGACTGAGGGTGAGTGATATTGAGAAGAGTTTGAGATCTTTTGAAAATCAGTTGTAACCAAAGCAGTGGTTTGCAACTGTGGTGATGCCTCAGGAAAGCTATTCTCCTTCAAATTAAGTTCCATTTCATAAGCACTAAGGATTCCATGGAGTTCACTTAGTTTAAGCTTTTTGAGATCTTTACACTCCCTGATGCTGGCTGTGTAGACAGTCCAAGCTGGAGGTAATGATCTCAGGAACTTTCTGTTGGCATCAGCCTGTTCAGCTTTTACTTCTACCTTTTGCAATTCATCAAGAAGTGAAACAAATCTAAGATACTGGTTGGTCATAGATTCACCAGTTTTGTAAGTAAAGTTTTCATATCTTTGTTTCAAAACATCTTTCTTGTTTTCCTTAACCTCACTAAACCCTTCATACATTTCAATGAGAGCAATCCACAAGCCGTGATCATACTCAAGTTCAGTGTAATCAGCTTCAACATATTTGTCTAGTGGTTTTGGTATTTACACTTGGGCATCATCAGCAGATTGAACAGTTGGATTGTAAGGACCTACAGTCAACCTGTTCCAAATGCGTCTGTCTAGGCTTCTAACAAAACCTTCCATCCTGAGTTTCCAAGTATCAAAGTCATCAGGAGTGAAAATTGGTGGTTTGTTAGAGCTACCATTAAGTGAACCAAGAGTTAAGTCAGTCATTGTGAAAAACAGTTTTGTAAAACAGAAAAAGCTTGTAAAAATTTTTGTAGGATCGATATAAATCAGAGTTAAACTTAAACAATTTCCTTTACTTGCAAATATAACCTTGCGGAATTAAGTTATATTTTACTTTTCTTAAGCAAATTAGAGTTCTTGTATAATGTAAATGCTTGATTTGCAGAATAGTAGAGATAACGAAATATCGAATATTCGGCACTATTTGCATTAACTCAAAGCTACACTATTACAAGTGATCACCACAATGCTGTGTAAACTGAGAGAAACAAGCTATATATAGTGCAGATGAGAGTCAATCGCAGCCATTGATCTCATGTGATCTAATCTAGATCGTACATTACAAAGTCAAATCTAAACTACCAAAAGAATAAACTTCGACATTTGAGATGACTTGCGTGTTGACAGCAACTATCTACTTTTGGAGAACGGCTTGGGCAGATGTAGAAGCATACGAGAATCTTTTGCAAGATGGGACTGCTGAAAAGACTTCTAAGGAAAAGTCAGGTTGAACTCATTATCTGATGGATAATCGAGTTCACCCGGAATATTCACTAAGTGACAAAATTGCTTCTTTCCGCTTGAACTTGTTGTTCCGCTTGAAGTTGTAGTTCCGCTTCAACTTCAGCCGGAACTGTCAAAACAGGAGTTCAGCCGGAAAACTTCAAAATTGAAGTTCCTTACAGTTTTGTTCCAGTGTTTTCAAAGGTTCAAAGTGTAGGTTCATAATCACAGTCACCTGTGATAAGTTCATCTTAAACTGTCTCACCAACACAACAACAATGGAAACCTAAGGTGGTTTCTAAGCAAAACAAAGACACTGGTCGACCAGAAGCGATTCGCTTCAGGTCATTTTTGGACTAATTAGTTTGATCAGTATGTAGGTACTTCTAGAAGACCTATCGACAATTGCAAAGTTGTTGATGGAGGAGTATTCGGCTTAATTTAAAATTTATGATAAATCTTTTAACCTGCAAATTTTCTAGAATTCTAAATCTGCAAACTATCCGTGTTGATTGATCGTTTTTCTTTGCTTACAAATTTTTAAATAAAAAAAAACCCAAACATAGAGTTTTGTTTTGTATAAAATGAAAATCCAAAAATAGTGTTTTCATTTTAACGGGGAGAATTGTAAGTAAAGGGGAGTAATTGTGAAAATGCATGTTATGGGGAGAAGGTAAATACATGCCAAATATATAATGAAGGAAGGTGAATACATGCAAAATATAAAATTTTGAGAAATTGATCATTGGGAAATGATGGTACATTGGCTTACGTATCTGACTCATGGATAGAGTAGATGAAAGGGCCATAAGATCATTGTTTGATATGCTTGGTAGGCTCGGCAAATCAGAAAGTATTCAGATGTGATATACACTAAATACTAATGCTTGACCATGTGGATAACATCTTGATGCATATTTCATGACACAAAAAGTAAAATAAATGTGAAATTCAAAATGAAAAGTCACTGTCTTGATGCATATTTCATGACACAAAAAGAAAAGTAAGTGTGAAATTCAAAATGAAAAGTCACTGTGTATACATGTGTTCTTGTTTGATTTTCTTTATTTTGCAAACGATCGGACTTTCTCTACGTATTGAAAGATCGACCTGATCATTGTTCATTTGACGTTCTGCTTTATTTTCTTTGGTGTTTCGTATAACTCATCGGACATTCTTTGCGTGTACGGGAGTACCGACCTGATTGTTGTTGGGTTATACAACTTCAACTTGTTTTATTTTTCTTATTTTTTATAAATCCGAGGCCTTATCTGCGTATCGAAAGATCGACCTTAAGGTAGACGATTTAACGTTCTTATTTCTTTTTTCATGGAACACTGTTGACTATATTATGGAAATATTATGCATTGTGAAAAATCACAAGTGTTGTTACACAAAAGGAAAGAGAAAGAAAAACTGAAAATGTCTGATTATGTCTGATAGTGTGGGATACACTGGTCAAAGAAAATTTAATCAATACCTTAACATATCCAGATGTTATGAGTATGATTTTGTCTGAGTTTAAAATGGATAAATTATACCGGCAATTAGCATGACTTGTGTGGGTTTCAACTAATTGAAATTGAAGTGTAGTTCAGTGCGTTATGACCAATATGATCCCATATAGTAATCTTTCTCATACCAAAAATAGTGTTTGATTCTGTATTGCAAGTTCATTTTATATCAAGATAAGCCCAAAAAGATTTTCGGTGTGTTTTAACATAAACTTTGAAAAATCAAAAAGATTTTAGGTTTGTTTTGGTATAAATATTCTAAAAGGCAAAAAGATTTTGTTTCTGCTTTATTTTTGGTCTGATCAACACGTGATACAAATTCAAATTTCAAAATCATATCTTGGAGTCTCGAAGGGACGTTTTGTGCCAAGATTATTTAAATGTTTGAGCAGGTTGCTATGTGCAAGATATCACGACTTCAAGTCTTCTGAAGTTGTTGATGAAAGACCAGAGATACACTAAAATGTCATTAAGTATTCAAGATCACGTTATGATCGAGTTGAGCAGGAGTTTGTTTAAAGATTCATTTCATTGAACGAACGGATTCTATACTTGAGGGGGAGCTTGATTGAAGATACTACTTTGATGATGTTGAAGAGATACTGCACACGACGAGGGGGAGTTTGTTGATACGTGATATGTGCGTCGTGTGAAGTATCAAGCAATGTACAAGATCAAGTCAAAGTATGATTGGCCAAAGTAGGTCCGAACTTGGAGTTCGGACCTGCCAAACCTGGGGTTCGGACAAGGATCGGCCAGCTGGGTATAAATAGTTGTTTGGTATTTGTAATAGGTAGTTCTGAGTGTGTGAGATTTCTGCTAAGTGTATGTTTCTGAAGGTGTTTCTCTGTGTCTATATTCTGAGTGTTTCACTGATTGTAATTGTTTGTTTTGATCAATAAAAAAACGGTTAATTACGTTTCGATGTTCGATTAGCTAGATCGAGTAGACGATTCGATGCTCATGCATTTTCAATGACTAGTAGCTAAGAAAGGTCAACCCAGAATTACAATTGGTTGTGAGATTTTTTCAATGGACACATAATCTAATACAAAAAAATCAACCGTATAGAAAATTTCATTTACTTTGACAATGACATCTGATAAAATCCTCTGGGGCCGCTTAGGGGTCATATCAGCTAATATTACGGTGGTATTGGCTTTTTCAATGGCCAAAGTCGTACTAATCGTACAAGTTGCCCGGTAAAATACTCACACTCACTCCAATATCCAATAGGACACGAGTCATTTGAAAATCATCAACTTGTATTGAAATCATTAGTGCCCCTAGATCTTGTAGATTCTTTGGTAAATTTCTTGATATTATGGCACTCACATCCACGGTTGCATCAAGTTGTTTAGGGACTTTATAATTGCAGTTTTTACTGCACATATCCTTCAGGTATTTTACATAAACCGGAATTCATTTAATGGCATCCAAAAGAGGTAAATTGATGTTAACTTGTTTAAATATTTCCCACATTTCCTCTTGTTGTGGGCCTCTTTTTGAAATTTTTAGTGTACTCGGTTCCACTAATGCTTTAGGAAAAGGGATGGTATTGTTAGAGCATAATCGGGTTCGTCGTGTGAAGTATTAGAACGAGTTGAGGAAGCAAGGAAGGCTGTCCACGAAGTCATAGTACGTGACCCCACGAACTCGCAGTTCATGGGTTCTCCAGTTTATGATAGTAATGTTTAGTATAGATAGTTTTTCTTGCATAGATTCAGAACTTCTTGATCATTTTACTATGTGTTTATGTGTGTGTATTCTCTGAGTGTCATAAATACAATCTTCATTGTATTTACCTCATTGTATCATCATTATTTTACTTGAATTACACTAATTCTATTATGATTAAGTAGACGATTCGCCGCTCACGCACTTAGGTATCAAAGCCAGGTACAATTTACTGATCATCGTTCTGTGGTTTTTCGAGTTTTTTATCTAAAAAGTATCGGTTTTTGACAAATAGAGGTGTTTTTGCTTTCGTTTGATAAAATCAATTGAATTTTTGGTGCAAATTTCGATCCTAAATCAGTTCGTTCGATTATATTTGATCTACTGCTGAAAATCTCACTCAAAAACACTTAAAATCGCGAAAGATAGAGCAAAAAGGGTTCCGTTCGTTTTAGTTTGCGTCTAGATCATCCAGTTCATGCAAATAAGCGTCATGAAGTGTCACTTCACGTAAATAACTGCCATGAAGTGTCAGTTCACGTCTAGTACTCATCCAGTTCGCGTCATTACTCAGTTTATTACGCATGAAGTGTCGCTTGTAACTCAGTTTGCAACTCAGTTCGTGGATCACTATGCATTTAGTTCGTGGGCCACTTCGGGAAACTTAGTTCCTGTGAGTTTGTGCACCAGTTCGTGTTAGTTCGTTCCCAGTTCGTGCATCAGTTTTGCAACTCAAATTCTTAGATCGAGATTTTTTGGTTATTTCACTAAAACTGACGTAAGTTGAGTTCCTTTAAAAAGTTACGGGAGCTAATAGCAGCCAAAACGACCGTCTTGGAGAGATCTACATTTTTACTTGCCTTAAAACAAATATCTTCCATTTAGACCCCTAAAATCCCCTTATAAGACCTTCGTTTTTGCATTTGAAGTTTTCGGAGCGTCATGTTTTGGTAAAAGATGAATGATCTTCAAGTCGTTGTTGCAATGCAAACGTCGATGCAAACCACGATGCAAAGTTTATTGAATTATGATAATAAAACTGGAAAAAAGTCAGAAAGTTCCCAAATTACTCAAGTTGGAAGATTTTCATAGTTAGGTTAAACGATTCGATGCATATGTTGAAACGAATGATGTTGATATTTAGTTATCGTTTACTGATCAATATGAGTATCCGGCGAATCGAAATAGGAAACCAATTTTACAAAGAAGTTTATCATCTGATCAAAAGAAAGCATATCAGGCTGAACAGAAGGCTTTTGGAACTTTGAGGATGGCATTACTCAATGAATTGTTACATCAGTTTTCTCCATACGATACTGCAAAAGAATTATGGGATGCGTTACAGAAAAAATGTGAGGGTAATGATCAGTATAAGAAAAGTCGTCAAAAGGTCTTAATGAAAGAATTTGATAATTTCAATCATTATTAAAACAAAACTATTCCAAATCTGATTACAAGGTTTTCACATCTGATGAGTGAGATGGTATTGGTTAAATATAAAAAAAAAGATGAGGCTGATTTGAAGGAAAAACTGTTGGAGGCATTACCCAAAAAATGGTAAAATTATTTCATGATGATTACCCATGATAAAGAATATACGGGTTTGCCATTCAATGATTTGGTCGAGAGAATACAAGCCAGAGATATGGAATTGACTGTAAACAAGTCAATGCCTGCACAAATTCAAAATCCTCCTATGTATCATGGAGAGAATGATTCTACCACTCATGTTGTGAAGTCAAGTGTTTTTAGTCAAACACCTCCTACAACATTTTTTGCCGGAAAAACTGATAATTCTGGTTATTCTTTTGGTTGTACTGTTTCAATTCCAAATTCATCATCACACAATGCCTTGTCTGTCAAAACAACTGAGGATTATATGGCATTGATGTCTGCATTGGTATCTACATACTTTGGTGTTATTACTGGAGCAGTTAATAATGCAAAATTAGTTGAAGAAGATTATAATCAAATTTATTATGATCATCTGGAAAAAATGGATTTGAATTGGCAATATGCTATGCTTGTCAGGAGAACAAAAAAAAATTCTTTAACAGAACCGGGAAGAAAAGGATGAATCAAGATGGCAAGATTGGGTTAGACAAATCAAAGGTGAAATGTTTCAAATGTTCACTGTTTGGACATTTTGCTCGTGAATGTCCAAAGTCAACTGATAATAAGTCTAATTCTGGTCAACATGCTCACTTGGTCAAGACTTCGAAAAGCAATTCTAATCAAAATCAATAAGCTTTTGTTACTCATGCTGGTAAATTCGAGGAGATATTTTGGCATCCAAATGAATATGGATGTTATGCAGATCATGAGTGTAGAAGAAATATCTATGGTACTATTGATATCAATGAGATCCATAATACTGATAACGACAATGCTACCTTAATGGTTCATCATCAAAATGATGTTGTTCTGACTGATTCTAAAACAAGTTCAGAAGCAACAACAGTTGAAGAGATTCAGGCAAATGTGGCCGAAGTTCAAAAGGAAAAAGAGATTAAATAATCTGATTGTGTTATTTTAAGCAACAAATATGCAAGTTTGGTAAGAAGCATCAATTTATTAACTGAAGAAATTGTCTTGCTGAAACAAGAGTTGGAAAGTTCGTAGGAAAGTGTTACGATTTGATTACAGTCAGTGAGAAATGATGAAAGAAAAAGATGGTTTGTTAGCTGAATGTGAAAAGGAAAAAGCTGAAGCTAAAGAAGTTGCTAAAGGATTTAAAGCTTTATTTAAGAAAACTTATCTGTTAGAACACAATATAATGTAACGGATAACAGTCAAGTATTAGAAGAAAAGATAAGATATATCCTCAAAAAGGAAAGGATATGAAAATCTGTACGAAATACAGATTTCTGTATTCATAAAGAACTACTCTGGAAATTCCGAAATAGTTCTGTACAGACAAAATTCTATAGAAATCCTCATTTCTGTAGAAGGCTTCTAATGGGAAGCATCAATAGTCTTCAAAGACGAGTCCTGAAGGAGTTATGGACTATCAGAAGATAAAGATTACGAGAAGAACAAATTTTGCCTTTGTGTGAAGAACAAGCAAATTGAATACCAACTTGGCATTAATCACGAAAGTAGTTGAAAAAGAGATAAATTGAATGTCTTCAATTTATCTCTATATACTCTGACACATTCAAAAATCAACCATCCTCAACCACCTTATCCAATGCAACTTGCTACATCTTCCTATAAATAACAAGCTAACTTCACCAAACAAAGCAAGACATCAAGCATACAATTCAATATCTTCTCAAAGGAATTACAACATCACTCCAATAGAAAAGTTATTTCTGTTGATACATAGTTATACTATAAACTCGTGTAAACCATTATTTACATTTGAGATATACAGAATAACTCTTTTATGAATTGTTGTCTTCCAATTTGATATACTTTCCGCAACTTGTTTATCTTGTTTAGATCAAACTGTGTCAACTTTGTTAAAGAGACCCTCACGGGACCCAACAATTGGTATCAGAGCAGACTGAATAATCAATATTCAAAGTTCCTGCTCTTTAACATCTTTTCTTTAACACTCTCTCAAAAATGTCTTCAAGCAAGAACAATGGAAAATCACTTGGCTCATTGGCAAAACCCCCTATGCTTGCTAGGGAGGAATATCCACAGTGGAAAATTAGAATTACTAACTTCCTAAAAGAAGTTGATAGCTCCTTGTTGGAATGCATAGCCAAGAGACCCCATTGCCCCACAGTTGGCATTCCTGAGTTAAAAGAAACTGAAACCTCAACAGGTGTGCCCGCTTGCACCATTCCTAAAGAAAGGAAATAGTGGAGTGAAGAAGACAATATCAAACAAATAAATGAGGACAGAGCCAAGACATTCCTCATCATGGCTCTTCCTCATGAAAAATTATGTCAAGTTGACTACAACACCTCAGCCAAGGGCATATAGGATGCCCTTGAGAAACGCTTTGATAGGGGGGGGGGGGGTCAAATGAAAAGAAATAAAATAACTAAAGTACTAAACGAATATGAATCTTTTAAGTCACTCCCAAGCGAGTCAATTTTAAACATCTACAATCATTTTGCCACAATAATCAACAATCTAAAAAAGTTCAATGTTTCTAAATCTAATGAGGAAACAAACATTAAATTTATCAGAAGTCTCCCTTATGAATGGATAAGTCTAACCATGACGCTTCATTTAACTTTGGACTTAGAAGAAGAAAAGCTTAAATGATCTCTTCTGTATTCTAGACTCTCAAGAGTCTGAAATACTGGACATCTCAAAATCCAAATTGGATCCACTGGCTCTTTACTCTGAAAACAGGAAAAAACATATCAAACAAGAGTCAAACCACTCAAAACGAAAAGAATTAAGTGACTCAGAAAATCAACATTCTGGGAGTGAAGTAGAAAATGAGTCATTTGAAACAAAGAAAATAAACGGTCTCATAAATGCTCATGATCAACTTGAAAATATGACAAACACACCAAGAAATCATGGGCAAGGGATTGGGTATGTTCAAGGGGAAAAAACTCCAAGACTGTCTTTGTAAAAGGCAGCACTCAAAATGAATCACAACTGGACATCTATAACAAAAACAAAAGTCCAGTCTGTGAAACTTCATATAACACTCAGTCCAAACCTGATGACTGAAACAAAACCAAATCTGAGTCAACCAGCTCCTCAAGTCGAAATCTTGAAAGTTTTGGAGAAAGTACCATATACAAGCACTACATGTGTAATGAAATGGTAAAACTAAATGGAAAACAGTACAACATTAAACAAATATACTCGACAAAATGCAACACCTCTTTCAGTGTATCTTCCAAGTCTGTAAAAGTAAAAAGAAAAGAAACCACTGAAACAACAAACAAAAAACCCAAAAACAAATGGATTCCAAAAACCAAATAATTTTTGTTTTGCTTGAACATATATCTTTCAGAATTTCTGAAGAATATTTGTATCAACTAAAAGACTCCCAGCCCTGCACATATCTAGGGGGTCTTTTCCTTTTTGTTTAACTCGTTTCATGTTATTATTTTTTTAATGATCTAAAAAGACACTTATCACTTTCAGAATTCTTCTTTTTTTTTAAAAGGTTGACTTTCTCTTCCTGATAAGAAATGATGCCCATCAAATCGCATACTTAAATGACAATAGGCATATCGGAAAACAAATCTGTGTGAATTAAAGCATACAAAAGAGGTAAAAATAACTCTAAAATAAGGAGATATGATGAAAATAAGAGATAATTCTCTCTCACAAACCATCCCAACTACCTATATCAGAGGTCTAAGCAGCCGACAAAGCCCAAAAGTCTTACTGCCAAATATCCAGACTTCTAAACTCTTCCCGATTACAAATAGATGGATATCACTCTCAACTCTTCCAAATACACATCCAAAAAAATCCAATCTTCTTTCATATATTCATCAGAATGGATTTTCAAGTTCCGTTAGACAAACAAGCCTTCCAAATCCCACTTCACCAAACTCACAACCTTTCTCTTCATACCTCCAGCCATCAGCTAACCTTTACCAAATTGATGAGGTTCTTACAAACATGTGCTATTGTGTTTGCACTCACTCAAAACACTCCCTTTAGATATGAATTTCTAAGGGAATTCTGGGTCAATGCAAAATCTGAACCTAACCTGCCTGAAAGCCCAATAAGAACTCGAGTAAACCATCTCTCCTTTGAAACACTGAGGACTCCATTCGGTCTGCTCTCAGCCTGAATGACAGAATGGAGCCATTCACTTCAACAGGGCCCAAGTCATTGAAACGTTCATTGACATTGGGTATGATGGAAATTTTTTCGAAGAACAGGCCAACAAATTCTACCTTCCCCTCATCTACAGTTCTTCTTCTCTCAAATTCAACTCTACTTCTCTTCCTGGGCCAATAATCGTCATCTTGCTGACCATGACACTCAAATGGTCATGCATGCTCTAATTCACGGACTAGATATAAAATTCTCTCACTATCTTCTGCAGAACATGAACAATAACTACTACCTCCCTGTAGAAGAGAGAGTTATTCTATATCCACGTTTATTGAAAAGAATGATTTGCTAGGCCAAGCAATGAGAAGCAATTCCCCGCAAATATCCCACCCAACTTGTACCTTCTCAATTGTATCATGGTCTTCACATCACTGGACTTCCAAATGAGATAATAGAGGAAGAAGATGAAGGCCTGAGACCCATCTCTTATAACAACATTCCTCTCTAACTTGAAGACAGAGCATATCCTCCAGTACCCACCAAAATTATCCTACCTTGTACCTGTAGAACTACATGCACCCACTTAAACATGTTTAAATAAGTTTTGTACTAGGTATCTCGTTGGAAAAATTGTTGAAATTGGATCTTTTGGGGTTGCTTTAAGAAAAGCAAAAAAATGTGTTAAGTTAAAACATCACTACTAGTGATTCTGTGTTTCTTTTGTTCTTTACTAAGAAACTGGTCATACAGAACGACTCCGGAAATTCCGAAGTAGTTCTGTACTGAAGCTAGAATGCTAGAATGAAACAAAAAGAGGAAATGAAAAATCTTTGGCGTACTTTCCCACACACACACACACATAAAAAGAGGGGTGGGGGGGGGGGGGAGAAAAATACTGTAGTTGTTGGAAGAAAAATACATTTGATCTCACCTTAAAAGTTCGGATCAAAATAATTCTTCATCAAGAAATCCCAACCGACAATGAAGATGTCAAAAGCTCCCAATAAATAGAAACGGTAACTTTTTCAGTTACGAGGAAAATCAATGATCCAACTGACATTTGTTTCACCACCCAGTCAATCCAATCGGTGAAAAGGAGCCGTTAAAACCCTAGAATCTCTCTCCTGCCATAAAATCCTCATTCATTCTCCAAATCAAACACCATTCCTAAAGTCACAATCCTCACCAAGCAAATCAGTTCTTCGAACAATCAAAATGACTTCATCCTCTCAAATCTCCCCGTTCAGAACATTCAACATAGAGCAAAACAATATGCGAGCAAATCTAAATCTACCGGCTTACTTAAACGATGTACATAATCATCATAGAAGCATTAAGGTACTCGCCTCTCATGGCAGCTCTCACTGAAGATGAAGAAATCACCAAAGAGACTCTTATGAATGTCTGGTCAACAATAAAAGTAAAAAATGAAACTGTGACCAAAAAGGTATGGATTGAAGCACTCATTGAAAACGAAGATCGATCCACAAGAACTCTATAGTTTTCAGAAGAATACTTCAGACAAGTTATTGACCTCAAGGCACCAGAAGACCCTGCTAAACCCCTAACTAAAACATAAATTCTCAAAACCATCAATTCCTTGAACAAAGGAACAAGCTTTACCACAATCTTAGGAATAAACATCAATTACTTAGCGAGAAAATGGAAACTGATGATGCACACTCTCATCTACAGCCTAACTGCTAAAGTCGGTTCATTAGATCAAGCTAGTAAATCAGTACACTCCATAATGGTCGCTCTAATCCCGAATAAAAGAATAGATTGTGGAGGAATCTAGTAAGAAGAATTGAAGATAAGCATAAGGAAAAGAAAGAAAGAAAGAAACTGCCCACATTCCATTTATAAGTTTCCTTTCTCTACTCATCTTCAAAAAGTGTCAAGAAGGATCGTTAGCTATGACAGGAGCTAAGCATAGGTCAACCACTCTGAAAATTCTGAAAAAGTTTGAATCAGGTACAATACACTCTATATCCTCTGTACCTATTTCATTACTTTTAAATATACCAGATAGATCCCCAGTTCTGATAAAATACAAAGAAGGAATATAACTACAAAAATAGAACTCATCCGAACCTGAACAACCAACCCCAAGACACAGCCCACAAACATCCCACTCTTCCGAATCAGTCAATCTAAACAGAAATTCACAAGACTCTCGCACATCCAACTCCACCACCTCAGCCTATAAAGACTTCAACTTTAGCCCACCAAACTCACCTCCTCAGATCCACATTCCTGAAATAGCAACCAAACCTAGCATGTTTGATGACTCTGAGAGTCATCAGCAACCACCAACAAGTAGAGACTCAATGAGTCAAGGAAGCTTGGAAAGAATCCATAGGGATTGGTTCCCTGAGGATTAGACACATGAGCATTCTGAAAAGAATAATCAAACAACACATGAGTCTGAATCATCTAGGATAAAGACAATGAATGTGGAAGACCTTGGAACATCAGATATTTCGGGTCTTCTAGGCACTAACAAAACTCTCAACAGAGAAAATTTTAGTAAAACTGCTAGACATGTGTTGTCCACTGGTATGTTAGAGGAGAAAGATCATCTGTCGATCCAACTCCAAGCTTACCCAGTATCCTACTCAAATCTGATCTCTTAAAGTTCTCTTAAAAAATCAGAGAGAAAATATTTAATTTCAAAAGGGATCAGAAAATCGACCTTCATGAACTAGGAAAACTCAAATACTCAAACTTTGAAAAAGTTCATAAAGGTCGAAAGTAATACAGCTCAGAACACAAACCAGCTAAATAATCTAGCAAATGAGCTAAAAATATAGAAAGAAGAACTAAGAGAAGAAGCCATCAAGATTTCAGAAGACATCAACAAAAGTTTTCAAAGGCTGCAATCAGTAGACACAAGCGGTGATGAACCAATCATTAAAAACTTCTCTACATAATTAATGAACAAGAAAAAGACTCTTGAAGATATTGGCGAAAATCAAGCAAACGAGGCTCAAGAAGTAATAAAGTTGGTCAGAAGCAACTTGACAAGAAATCAACTAACTCCGGTAAATTGGGAGATCAAACACTCTTTTCAAGAAGATCAGTTGAGAGAGAT
Organism: Deinandra increscens subsp. villosa; assembly: GCA_039602395.1. Lineage (NCBI taxonomy): Eukaryota > Viridiplantae > Streptophyta > Magnoliopsida > Asterales > Asteraceae > Deinandra > Deinandra increscens. The sequence continues at coordinate 43,177,674 of JBCNJP010000003.1, read as the reverse complement.
AGAAAGAGAATGGAAACAAAAGGTAAAATGAACAGATGGTAAAAGAAACCTAATCACAATCCCTATTTAACCTCCAATGAAGAAGAAAAGACTTCGAGGTAATGACCCCAAGTGAAGAAGAAGACGAAACAAATCAACTCAAGAGAAAGAATTCAAAGAAATGCAAACTCCATCTCAAGCTTATAGAGGCATGCCTCCTCCTCCACCTCATTCTTCCCCTAAGCCACCAACAAAGACTGCCCAGAAAACAAATGCTTCTCAACCCCTCTCCACTGGAACAACAAAGACAAACCCAGCTAAACAAACTCAAATACAATCATCCTCATTAGTTGGATCTTTCATATCTGGATCAGCCTTTGAAGATGGTTACACTGAAAAGCAGAATATGCAAAAAGTCATCTGGGAAGAAGTCAGAGAACTGCAAGAGAAACTACTCAAAAGAGAAGAAGACAGACCCACAATGAGCCCTCTATCAAGAAAAGCTTTTGACAGGACCACCGGAATCTCAGTTGAGGAAGATCCAAACTACACAATGCCTATGATTACTGAGTTCATAAAGATCAAGGTCCAACCTATAACAAAACACCTATGGGTAGATCACTTCAATTGTTACATAGTGAAGACAAACGATGAAAGCATCAAAGAATTCACTGATAAAGACCTACAACAATTTAACCCAATACAGTTAGTGTCATTTATAAGGTACTTCTCAAGTCAACCCTAAAAAACAGAAAGGGTAAGCACTTCTTTATGTCAAGGAATTGAAGCTGGTAAAAGGATGTTTAGAACTCAAGCACAAGTGGATGTCAAACTATCAAAATAATCTGACATCCCTTTACTGTTTTTAACAAAGCCATATGAGATTATCCCTCCTGAAGTCGCATGGAGAGGATCCGGAACTGCATTTCTCAGCCCAATCTACGGTATATGCTTCAGGGATTATTCTGAAGAAAGAAGGTTTTTTAGGCTGAAAGAAAAACATACATACAAAAATCGGGCCATAGAATACTTCTTAATTATTCTAGAGAAATGCAAGACAAACAACAGCAGAACCAAGGAAGTAATCAAAGCAGAAATGATGCCTTGATAAAAGAGAGAACATTCTTCAGAGCCTTACTAGAAGAATGCACTAAGGACTACAGCTTTGAAATTAACTCACTCATTGGTAGGGCAAAACTCAGAAAACAATGGTAAAATTCTAAATTATGATAGACAAGACCTCTTTTTCTGTAACAAGATCAAATGAAGATGATCTATGCACATGTTACTTTCCCTTTTTGTTTATTTTCTTCAAATACTTAGGGGGAGATTGTTAGAACACAATGTAAATGTAGCGGATAACATTCAAGTATTAGAAGAAAAGATAAGATATATCCTCAAAAGAGAAAGGATATGAAAATTTGTACGAAATACAGATTTCTGTATTCATACAGAACTACTCCAAAAATTCCGAAGTAGTTCTGTATAGACAAAATTCTATAGAAATCCTCATTTCTGTAGAAGGCTTCTAATGGGAAGCATCATTAGTCTTCAAAGAAGAGTCCTGAAGGAGTTCTAGACTATCAGAAGATAAAGATTTCGAGAAGAACAAATTCCGCCTTTGTGTGAAGACCAAACAAATTGAATACCAACTTGGCATTAATCACGAAAGCAGTTGAAGACAGTTGAAAAAGAGAGAAATTGAATGTCTTCAATTTATCTCTATATACTCTGACACATTCAAAAATCAACCGTCCTCAACCACCTTATCCAATGCAACTTGCTACATCTTCCTATAAATAACAAGCTGACTTCACCAAACAATGCAAGACATCAAGCATACAATTCAATATCTTCTCAAAGCAATTACAACATCACTCCCATAGAAAAGTTATTTCTGTTGATACATAGTTATACTACAAACTCGTGTAAACCATTATTTACATTTGAGATATACAGAATAACCGTTTTATGATTTGATGTCTTCCAATTTGATTTACTTTCCGCAACTTGTTTATCTTGTTTAAATCAAATTGTGCCAACATTGTTAAAGAGCCCCTCACGGGACCCAACATTATCCACTTCAACAAAATACAAAAAAGTCATCAGTATTGCTGTAGAAGCTGCTGATAAGGTGATTTATCTTCAAGATGAAGTTGCAAAGCTTAAAACTAATAATCTTCTCATTCATGACAAAAATGAAATATTAACAAAGGATGTTGATATTTTTAAGAAGAAATGGGAAAAAGTCAAAAAAGAAATTTTTACAGAATGTGATTTGAGAAGGCAACATAAATATGAATACAATGAGTTGTTTGAAGAATTCATTGGTTCTCAAAAAGAGTTATTTGCTGCTCAACAACAGATTTCTGAATTATAGTTGGAAATTATGGATTTGCAAAGGCAAGTTAAAAATTGCAATTTATCCCTAACTTTTCTGAATTTTCTATATAAGAAGGAAAGAGATGAAGAAAGTGTAAGGGAAGATGATCTTCATAAAGTTCCTGCACCAGTGCATATGTCTGAAGTTTCTTCTTCTCTTATTGATCCGAAAGTAGGGATGCATGAGTATTCTAAATTTGAAATTTCAATACCTGAAAAGAAAAAGAAGTCAAAGTCTGGAAAGAAGAAAGAGAATGTTGGTGAAGCTCCAAAGTTTACATCTAATTCATCATATTTGGAAAATGAGGTTATTTTTTACAAGAGTTAGTCTAGTAATTCCTTTGGTACTTCATTTGAATTCGAAGCTGCTAAGATGTTAGTTCAAGAGAACAAAATACCGGAGATTAAAGTCAATTTTAATCAACGAGCACATCAAACAAGTGCTTCTGGTAGTTCTCAAAGTGAATCTTCAAACTCTTCTGGTTTTAAGTACAAAGAGCTAGGGTTTGTACTCAAGGAGAAGCCAGTTCAATCTCCAAATCCAAAGACGTGTCAAGAAGGTTAAAGATAAAAAGAAATCACAACCTCTAAAGAAGAAAAATGTTGCTTTCTATTCCAAGACTAATTCTTATTATTCTGGACGTTCTTCATCCGAATTCAAGAGTTCTTCGCGGAGTAAATCTCCAAGGTATGATTCTTATGATGATTTCTTTGATCATTTTGGATCTGATAATTCTTCATCGTTTAGACATTCAAACAATTATTCAAGTTTACCTAAATTTTTGGAAAGAATTTGCTATGCATGTCGTCAACCTGGACATCTTGCCGCAAATTATCCAAAGACTGCATACGTCCACAACAATGCAAAATATGTGGATGAAAATGGTAAAATATTTGATGAACCATGGTCGCCAAAGTTCAAAACAACTAGTAAGTCGTGTGAGTCAAAGACGCCAGTTGAAACACTTTCAGGTTCTGATAAAAAAAAATTATGTCCTTGTTGATATGGAAACCAAAGGTTGTTTCCAAGGCCAACATAGACTATGTGGAAGACACCGGGCGACCCGATGCTGTTGAATCGGGTCGATCCCAGAACAACTAATGGTTTATTTGGTGTAAGCAAGTTTTTATGAAGACCTATCGGTAGTTGAAAGATTGCTGATGGTGGAATATCTCTTTTGTTTTGACTTAAACTGCATTTCCAACTTATTTTACATAATTCTGTGTTTTCAAAATGCTAAACTGAAGGTATCCGTGTTGGTTGATCATTATCTTTTGTTTTTGTGTCATTTTTCAATTGCTAAAAATGAAAATCTAGAAAATAGAGTTTGTCATTTTTACGGGGAGAAAATGTTTTATGGAAAAGATAAAGAAAATTGAGAAAAGAAAAAAGTACAAACATATTGAAAAATGAGAAATTGTATCCGACATAATTGGGAAATGATGGTACATTGGCTGACGTTGTCTGACACATGAATAGGGTAAGTGAAAAAGCCATAAGATCATTGTTGGATGTGATAGGTAGGCTCGACAAATCAGAATGTTTACAAATGTGATATACACTAATTCTGATGCTTGATCTAGTGGAAAACATCTTGATGCATATTTCAAGATATTAGGGAAAAGATATATAAAAAGAAAATTGAGAAGTCAATGTGTATACATGTGTTCATTTTGCAAAGATTTAAACTTGTCTGATTTTCTTTATTTTCTTAAATGATCGGACTATCTCTGCGTATATGGGAGTATCGACCTGATAGTTGTTCATTTAAGGTTCTGCTTTATTTTCTTTGGTGTTTCGTAAAATTCACTGGACTTTCTCTGCGTGTACATAAGTACCGACCTGATTGTTGTTGAAATATACAATTTCAACTTGTTTTTATTTTCTTATTTTGTTAAATCCGAGGCCTTATCTGCATATCGAAAGATCGACATTAAGGTAGACGATTGAACATTCTTATTTCTTTTTGCATGAAACACAGTTGACTATATCATAAATACAATCACTAGATGTTAAATCACAAGCGAAATCACAAAGTGTTATACAAAAGCATATCTGAGTATGTCTGATAGTGTGATGTACACTAGTCAAATCAAATCTAATCAATACCTTAATATATCCAGATGTTATGAGTATGATTCTACTTGAGTTTAAAGTTGGACAAATTATATCTTCAATCGACATGGCTTATGTGAAATAGTAATTTAATTGAAGTGTAGTTCAGCATGTTATGACCAATATGATCCCAAGTCGTGATCTTTCTCACAAAAGACAAAAATAGTGTTCAATTATGTACTGCATTTACTTTCCATATGTGAAAATACCAGGAAGATTTTAGGTGTGTTTTGATATAAAGTTTAGAACAGTCAATAAGATTTTATTTCTAATTTCTTTTCGATTAATCATCACGGGATACAAATCAAATTTCAAAATCAAAATATCTTGAACTCTCGAAGAGACATTTGCACCAAGATTATTTATGTTGGCCAGGTATTAAAGAGAAGGAGAATATCACAACTTCAAGTCTTCTCAAACTGTTGATAAAAAAAATGAAAGTTCTTGAGCATCGGATCCTCAACTCAATCTAGTTATTTTGGACGCGAGAAGTAATTAAAAGTTGCTTTATTGATCAAATGAATAACAATTACAACTCTTTAAACACTGAGTACAATCACAGAGATACACCTTTAAAACACACACTTAAGCTCAGACATATCTCTCTCTGTTTCAAAAAAAAAAACACAAACATCTATTTATACTCGACCAGCTGAACTCCAAGCGAACTCGCAGTTCGTCTAATCCGAACTGCCAGTTCGGATCCAGTTCGTGTAGCCTTGACTTTGTCTTTTTCAGATATTTACATCATCTTGATCAGATACTTCACACGACGCACAAATTATGTATCAACAAACTCCCCCTCGACGTGTGCATTATCTGTTCACCAATTAGAACATATTCTTCAAACAAACTCCTCCTCAACTTGACGGTAGCTTGATCTTGAATACTTTTACGATCACATTGTGTTTCCATCTTTATCAGCAGCTTCATAAGACTTAAATTTGTGACATATTTTTCACTTAGCAACCTGTTCAATCATAGATAATCTTGGCACAAAATGTCTCTTCGAGACTCCAAGATGTCAGGACCAATTTTGAGCACTATGTTCTCATTTGATTCATCACAAAAGTGCGGAAAACATGTGTGATGATCAACCTTGGCTGAATCTGCATCAATGCTAGCCCATTTATGATTTCTGAAACTCAAGAACACGTAAAACACACACTAACGCCAAGAACACACACACAAATGCTCTCTATAGGATAAATCTGGAATGGCACACCACTAGGGTTTTCTCAAGACATATTTATACTACTAGAGAGCATGGGACAATCAGAATGTTTGACACAACAATCATTACATAGAATTCTGCAATAATATTCAAATCAGACAGACAAGTTCGCTAAGCCTATTTCAAGTTCGCTAGGAAAAAGTAAGTTCGCAAGGAACAATCAAGTTTGCTAGGAAGTTCGCTAAGAACAAACTAGTTCACTAACAAGTTCGCTAAGAACAAACTAGTTCGCTAACAAGTTCGCTAAGAACTTTGCTAAGAATAAACTAGTTCGCTAACAAGTTCGCTAGGAACAAAACAAGTTCACTAACAATATAATCAAGTCCGTTAGGAATAAACAAGTTCGCTAAGACAAAATATAGACATTCAAGAATGAAGTTCGCTAAGTTCAAGCAAGTCCGTTAAGTACAAATTCAAGTTCGATAGGCACAAGTAAAACAAGTTCGCTAAGCACAAAATTAAGTTCACTAAGTACAATATTGAATATCACAAAACACTCAAAAATTACTAAGTGTTCATTCTGAATTGTTCAACAAGTGGTCTTCACCAGAAATGCTCAACGGTGAATGGTTTGTGTTGCCAACAACTAAAAACGGGTTCCAACAATTTCCACCCTTGTTAGCAATGCAAACACTCGAGCTTTACACCACTTGACCGAGCAGCTTGAGCAGAAATCTCTAGTACTCTCTCACAACTTCTTTATGTGCATCATAGATTGCAGTAAGTCCAAAATCATACAACCTCCAAAGATCTTGCCATCCAAACTTCTTCAAGTCATTGTAGTTATTTAGCTCAACCAATCTCTTTGAACCTTCAAGAATGACACTTGATCCATCTTCTTCCACTACCCAGCCATCAGCCTTTCTCAACACTTCTATTTCAAACATACCTCTATTAACAAGTTTACTATACCACCAATTCAAAAACATTAGATAATAATTGGCGTCATAGCATTCATATGGCTTACGCAGTGTTCGAATGGTCTGTATCTTCTGATAGTAGATAAGCCTCAAATAAGATCTTGAAAGAAGTCTGAGCTCGATAGCTGTAAAGAGTCTGATAGCATCAGCACCTTCTCTCTCGATCACCAATTCATGGGTCTTCCCGCTGTAATACCAACTGATCATAGGAAATTTCTTCTGATTCCCTGGAATATACTTAACTTTCACCTCCGCTCCAATATCTTTGAACATTCCGCTATGAGGGGCACGGAGATGCCTTTTCTCTGCAAGCTTCTGAGCCTTCTTTTCTTCTTCAATAGATTTCAGGTTCTTCTTGAACTTAAAAGCAACACCGATCAGCGAAGCAGCTTTTATACCCTTTTTGTGGTTAGTGTGGTTCACCATATCAAGGTACATTAGTTATTTAAGCTCCCAAGAGAACATACTACGAAGAGCTCTGAAGTCAGCAAAGAATTGGACGTATCCATTTTGCCTCTTCACAAGAAAAGCATCAAAGGCTTCATCATATATCCATCCAAGAATCTTCATCCCATAGCTGACATTGGGATTGGCAGGCATCTTTCTCAAGTTTTTCGCAGTGAACTGCAGCATAGCCTTTGAATTTGGAGCCATTTTTCCCCAATCGTCATATATAGGAGGAGATTTTTCCTTTTGAGGGCCTCAGCTCGTTCCTATTCTCTGATCCTGATTTGCTCCATCTTGGCCAGACGTTCAGTCTTTCGGTAGTCAATTACAAACTGTTGGAGACCCATAAGTTTCTTCTGGTTGTAAGACTTTTTCTCCAAATTCATGAATCTTAGGTAATTACGGAGATCTTCGAAAGTCATTCTGTTGGTTGGTGATATAATGTAGTCTTCAGTCTCAGGCTTAGGAATTTCCTCAGATGGATTTTCAGGAGGAGGAATGTATGATTTGCCGTTGTCATGCACTATATCAGAAAGATGGTCATTAGATTGGAGTAAATTCAACTGTTTTGTTGGTGTCAGCAAAGTGGTCCATCAAGAGATAAGAATCTTTCTCAACAGCTTGATCATTGGGTAGACGAGAGTTCATCTTTTCTTCGTCAGTATACAGCTTTGTAAGCTCAATATCGGTCAACTTCATCGGATAATCCAAGGGGATATTGTTTCTCATGAGAGACATGACCATACGAGCTGTCTTAGACATATCAGAGTCATCTACATCAGTACCTTCTAAGTTGGTGACAATGCGGATTGTAGGCTCATTTGTTTTGGCTGACTCAGATCGCTCTGGCAATGTGCATGAGCCCTTTTTGTACATGACAGCAAGAGGGTGTCCGGATTCATACCGCTTTATGGCATTGGCTCTCTCTTCAACCAATCTGTTCTGCTCACTGAGTGTTTCATCTATTATAGCTCGACATGATTTTTCTTTTTCAGCTTCCTTTCTTTGTTGTTCCTTAGCAACCTCCTCGGGAGTAAACTTTATTTTTCTCTTATCTTTGTCAGAAGGTCTTGGTTTCTCTGTGGAAGGTTCCTTATGGAGCTACCACCTCAGCATCAACATTCTCTTCTTCTGAATCAGATGAAAAATGGATAAAGGTAGCTTCATATATTTATACACGTGGAGCTGACTCGGTAGTAACAACAGGAGCAGTCTGAGTGGGAAGATCTTGAGCATCACCCTTTTCAAGGTCATTGACTTCAGCTTCTGTTGGTATGGTACCTAGAACATGTGGGGCATTATCTAGATTAGGAATCTCAGCTTCAGTGCACATAACCTCAGAAAGAGGAACCTGTACATATACATCATATATTTCTACCTTCACTTGAATGGGAGTTGGGAATAGTGGTTCCATCTCTTCATCTTCACTATCAATCGTATCCAAATCAATGTAGTTCAGTGGATTGGCATCATTCATAAGCACATTCATTCTTTCTTCAAGCTCATTAATATCATCTTCGTCACCGAGTCTACAAAGTAAGGATGTTCTTCACAGACTACTTCATCAGCATCATCTTCAAGAGTCTCAATCAGTATTCCACAAGAGTTCCTTATTGAGAAGATCTTCTCTGCATAGTATTCCCTGAAATCAGCCATTGTAAAATCTAGCAAGGCTGAGTCAACATATATGTGACGGACTCCTTCATTCAAAGGGACTACAGCAATAGATGTGGTAGTTGAAGTCTGAAAAGACGGTGTAAGGAATATTACTTTGGTGATTTCCGGCTGAAAGCCAATTTTAAGTTGTTACGGCTGAAGTCAAAGTTCAAGCGGAAATCTCGAGTTCAAGCACAACAGGCAGTTCAACCGGAAGAAGCAAATTTTTCATATAGTGAATATTTCGGGTGAACTCGATTATCCACCAGATAATGAGTTCAACCGGACTTTTCCAAAGAAGAATTTTCATATTGTCCAATCCTACAAAAGCTTCATGGTTGCTTCTACATCTACCAAAGCCGCTCTCCTAAAGTAGATTGTTGCTGATCACACACAAGATATCACATATGTCGATGTTTATTCTTTTGGTAGTAGTATTTGACTTATTGTTTAACGGTTTAGATTAAACGTTTGAGATCAATGGATGTCATTGATCTCATCTACACTATATATAGCTTAGTTCTTTGTTTACATACAGTTCTTGATCACCTTGTAATAGTGTAACTTTAAGTTAATGCAAATATTGCTGAGTATTTTATACTTCGTTGTTACTATCTTTATCCAATCAAACACTTACATTGTACAAGTGAACTAAATTATGCTTAAGTAAAGTGAAATATAACTTCATTCCACAAGGTTATATTTACCAATAGAGAGTTTCTTGTTAAGTTAAAACCTAACTAGCACCGATCCTACAAGTGGTATCAAAGCTTTGGCTCTCACTTTGAAGACTTATAGTGCTTCAAAGTCGATACTCTACTTTACTTTATGTAAAACACAGCAATGATCTTACTACTGGATGAATCGATCAATCTAGTGCACGAGAATGTAAATAAGCTTTGTTTTATTGATTTCACCAGGAGAACAATTACAAAGCTTTCTGTTTCTCTCTCTAGAACACACTTAGAAATCACACACTTAGTGGAGATGATATGACTAGCCGTCCTCACATACTAAGCAAGTCAACCTATTTATAGGTGACACTAACTGAGCTGCGTACCACCCTCCGTACCATTGGTACGTGCGTACCATTTGATATGGTGGACCAACTGGTACGCTGCTCCTTGGACTTATATACATGCTCACTTAGATACATTACACGAGACACATTGTAGCATAGGAATATGCTCTAACAAACTCCCCCTTAATGTGTAATGTATCTATGCTAACTAAACTTCAGTCTTCAATCTTCAGCATCACTGAGTTTGATCTTCAACTTGAAATTTCTTGTCAGCAATAGAGCTTGCATGGCTAGATCACTTCTTGAACAATCTTTGAACTTCAAGATCCATTTGTTAAAGATACTTCATACTCCCCCTTTCACCATGCTTGAGTCTTGACAGCACACAACCTGCAATTTCAGAAGACAGAAACGCGGTTTTCCTTTTTCAAGCCAACATAAGTTATCTTGGTGCAAAACTTCTCTTCGAGAATCCAAGATATAGATTTGAAAAAAAAATTCGTATCTTTTGTCGATCGATTGAAAACAAACAAGAAAGAAAATCTTTTTGGTTTTTATGAAGTTTATACTAAAACACACCAAAAATCTTTTTAATTTTTCTGAAATGAAAATTAAAATGCAACACAAAATTAGACTCTATTTTTGGTATTTTGCAAGAAAGATCACGACACGAGATCATATCAGACATAACGCATCTAGCACATTTCAATTTCGGTCTTAATCAGCATGCAAGTCAAGATAATCGCAAATACAACATTTATGTTTATTTCAGCATGCACTAATCATTTTTATCGTTTTCAGATATGCTTAAGGTAATATTATCATGCACTAATAACTTGGCCTCCACTCTATCAGAAATACTGGCAAATCATCATGTTTATCATATAGAAGCAAATTTTCATAGAGATTTAATCATCCTTGATGAGTCATGCAAAAATAAAGCCGAACCCCAAATAACTAGCAATTAGGTCGGTCTTGTGGACACGCAGAGAAAGCCCAAGTATTTGAGAAAATAATAAAGCAAAACAAGTTGAAGTTGTATAATTCAACAGCAATCAGGTCGATACTCCCATATACGCAGAGAAAGCCCGATGAATTATATGAAACACCAAGAAAAATAAAGCAGAATGTCAAACGAACAACGATCAGGTCGATCGTTTGACAAAATAAAGAAAATCAAACAAGTTTAAATCTTTCAAAATGAAAACATGCATTCATCAGGATATCTCTTTATTCTATTTTTGGAATCATCACACAGCATACATCAAGAACCAAACAACCAAAGATCATCAGACAAGCTTTATGTTTATATCTTACTTACAGATATCAGATTAGTCATGCACATTCATAGATTATGCAAGTACCTACAGCCTTTAGACTTAGTCTATCCATGGCAGATAACGTATATGCTGATGTACTATCATTTCTCGCTTTTGTCGAATCAATTTCTCAATTTTTCATTTCATTTTTATATATTCATTTCATTTTTTTATATTTTCCAATTTCTCCCCCTAAAATTCAAACAAGCACTATTTTTTGAATTTTCAAATTGTCTCCCCTTAAATATATGAACGAAAGAGAATGAAAACCAAACAGAAAATGATCGATCAACACTTGACACATTTTTAAAAAATGATTTTTGTAAAAATCTGTGTTTCAGAGATAGAAACGATGCATTTTAACTTAAATCAACCATAAATATTCCACTGTCAGCAATCTTCCAAGCACTAACATGTCTTCTTGAAATACGTGCACACACTGGATAATAATAAGTTTGTATAACCCCGACCCTCATCCCCATTTGTGATAGGTCATCCAGTGTCTTCAACAAAATCAGTGTTGGCTGTTGAGACAACCTTTGGTCTCCATTCCTGTTTTGGTTTCAAACTTTCTGGTGAACCATTGTCAACTGATGAGTGACAATTAGAACTACTACCCAACTTTTATGAGTTAAGCTTCTTTTTTCATGAAACTTTAGAATTGGGTATTGGTTCACTAAAAATAATGCCATCAGGATCAACATACTTTGTATGTTTGGCATTTGATGATGAATTGTTAGTTGTCGTAGGATAATTATTTGCATAATGACCCTCTTCACGACAAACATAACACAGTCGATGATTAGTTTTAGTGTTTGAAATTGGTTTTCCAAATTGATCAGTCGACCATTCATCATAAACTTTTGAAATCATAGATTTAAATTTCTTTGGTTTTTGAAAATTTGGAAAACATGTTGGAGAATCATAAAAACCTGAATCATCTCCATAACCAAAGAATTTATATTGATGATAAAACCTGTTCGATTTAGCAGAATAAAATGAATCTGAATTTTTACCGCCTTGTGGTGTAGCATCAGATATACAAGAAGACTCTGCAGAATAAATCTTCTCATCTGCAGAATGGTGAAGATACTTTCTTCTTCCAAAACTGAGGCTTCTTCTCTGTAAACACCTTCTGTTTCTTTTTCTGCTCAGCTTTCAACTTCTTTTTGTTGGAATCCTCTTGAAGTTGAATTACTCTATCAGCAGCCTCGACAATAATTTTATTAAGATTTTCATATTTCTATTGAAGAGGATAACATTTTACAAATAAAGCATCAAAATATTCAATAGCTTCCTTTTCCTTAGCTTTAGCTTGATTGCATTCTTCAATTAACACTTCTTTTTCTTTTAACCAATCTTCCTTGATTTTAACAAAATCAGTACAAGAGGAAGATGCACTCTGTTGAATTTTTGCTTCATAATCATTATGAATTTTATTTTTCCATTCCTCCAATTCTTTCCTCAAAATACTATTTTCTTTAGATAACTTCGCTTCTTTCTTTTCTAATTCTTCAATTTTACCTTTAAACTTCACCTCTTGATCAACTGTTTTCTGAGAGATGGTAGACATATGTTCCTCACACTGTTTCTTTACAAAATCCCATATCCGCTTTGCGTTTCCGTAATCTCTGACTTGATTTTTAAGAGTTTTAGGCAAAGTGTAAGGAATATTGCGCTTGGAAGATTTCCGGCTGAATGCCAATTTTACTATGTTCCGGCTGAAGTTGAAGTTGAAGTTGAAGCGGAATTCTCACTTCAAGCGAAACTGGCAGTTCAAGCGGAAAGAAGCAGTTTTGTCTACTAGCGAATATCCGGGTGAACTCTATTATCCACCAGATAATGAGTTCAACCGGACTTTTTCTGAGATGTCTTTTCAGCAAGTCCAATCCTGCAAAAGCTTCTCGTATGCTTCTATATCTGATTCAAGCCGCTCTCCTAAAGTAGTATGGTGCTGCAAACACGCAAGATATTCCAAGTGGCGATGTTTATTCTTTTGGTAGTTTGTATTTGACTTTTCAGTTTACGGTCTAGATTAGATCGCATGAGATCAATGGCTGTCATTGATCTCATTAGCACTATATATAGCATTAGTTAGCTCATATTTACACACACATGTACGAGTACACAGTTCTTGAACAACTTGTAATAGTGTAGCTTTGAGTTAATGCAAATAGTGCCGAGTATTTGATACTTTGTTGTTACTATAATTCTGCAAATCAAGCTTTTACTATACACAAGAACTCAATATTGCTTAAGTAAAGTGAAATATAACTTTAATTCCGCAGGGTTATATTTGCAAGTAAAGGGCTTTGTTTAAGTTTAACTCTAACTTATAACGATCCTACACAAAGCTAACCGAAGAAGTGCTTTAGCCTTTTCATTTTGATCATATGATTCCTTTTCTTCAATTGAAAAATTCCATCTCATCTTACACTGACCACCAAAAGTTATTGGATACGGCTATTCATTTGAAATCGGTAACCACAACCGTTTATCCAAGTCAACAATATATGCTCTAAAATTTGTTGCCCAACATTGATAATCTTCAAGATTTATCAACTTCGGCACATTCTGACTGTGACTCGCAATAAATGCATCAATTGCATACATTTTGAAAACGGTGAAATCGAACGTCAAAACTTCAAACTCGAAAACGAAGATGTTAGAATTTGATTTTGAAAATCAACTTTGAACGAACAATGTAGAGCTCGTCGAGACGATCGATTTGAGTACTTATGGCTCTCGTAGCGATTTCCGATGCAAAAGTTTTGACACTTTTAAGAAACTGCCAGCGGACCAAATGAACCTCCGGACCAGCAGCGGACCAGATTCAGCGGACCAGAATGGAAGGATTTTCAAACGATAGCACGAACAAACCACCAATGTTCACTCCTAATGACTTTGACACTTGGAAACTCAGGATGGAAGGTTTTGTTAGGAGCCTAAATCGTCGTATATGGAAGTCCTTGACTAAAGGTCCATATAGTCTCATGGTTTCATCAACTGATGATGCAAAAGTTAAAATTCCGAAACCTTTAGAGAAATACACAGACATTGACTATGCTGCTCATGAATTTGACAACAAAGCATACTGGACTCTACAGGCCGCACTTCCCAACTCCATCTTAAGTGGGTTCAAGGGATATAACACTGCATATGGCATGTGGAATACTTTCAGTGAAATGTATGAAGGAACTAGTGAAGTTAAGGAAAACAACAAAGATGTTTTGAAACAAAAATATGAAAATCTAACTTTCAAATCTAGTGAATCCATGACTAACCAGTATCTGAGATTTGTTTCTTTATTTGATGAACTGCAAAAAGTAGATGTAAAACTAGAACAAGTTGATGCAAACAAAAAATTTCTACGTTCTCTGAAAAAGATGAAGCTTAGTGAACTTCATGGTGTACTTAGTGCATATGAAATGGAGCTAAATCTTAAGCAAAACTCATTTTCTGAATCAACTCAGTTGCAAACAACTGCTCTAGTCACTACTGATTTTCATAACCAAAGGTCTTCAAACTCATCCTTTTATCAATCACCTATAGTCAGCTTCCTTGAGACACAAAGGTGTCAAGAGAGCTCTTCAAACTTGTTTGATGACTCTCATAATGCTCATGTAGCAACTGACTCATACCAAGGCTTCATTAGTGAAGACTTAGAATGCATAGGTGCTAATGACTTAGAAGAGATGGACATTTTGACACAACTCGCTATGGTGTCTGTTAAAGCCCAAATATTTTACAAAAGAACAGGAAGAACCTACAAAGGCGCAAAAGGTGCTCACATTGGCTTAGACAAAAGCACGATGAAATGTTATAACTATCATTAACTTGGACATTTCGCAAGAGAGTGCTCACAACCAAGAAGAGAAGGACAGAACCAAGGTCATGTCCAAATGAAGAATCATGGTGGAAACAACCACAACAACTCAAACAACAACTCTGCTCACAGTTTTTATCAGCAACCTACTCCACCAAAACCAACCGGAAGTCAAAACCATCAAAATGTTGTTGCTGCTGTAGCAAATCAATCTGAATGTGTAGAATGGCAAGACTTCATAGCTTAGTTTGAGCCAATTAATCATGCTTTGATGGCCAAACAAGACTCCAGTTCAGATCAGGTAAATCATATTCCTGAAAAGGTTTTAGAAAACTTATGCAGCCTTGCATGCATTGAACAAGTGACAACGTACAAAAATCACAACACTGAGCTAATTGATGAAGTTTCAAATCTGAATGAGTTAAAGGAATGTTTTTGAAAAACTGAGTCATCTTACATTGCTAAAGTTGCAAACTTGAACCATGAATTTGAACAACTAAAACAAACCAACTCAAATCTTGAAACACAGCTTGATTATTTACTGTCTAAATTTAAAAATTCAAGAAAAGAAACCAAAGATGCTAAGGTTGAAGTTAACACTCCTGAAATCAATCTGAAAGATGCTTTGTTCACATGTGACAAATTTCAAACTGCAAACAAAAAGGCTGAAAGGTTATCGTTGGGAGGGATGTATGGTAAAGTTGGTGTTGGTTACAACAATTTTGAACCACCTATTGAGTACTCACCTGCAACTGCACCAATTGAAGCTTTGAAAACAGACTACAAAGTTAGTCTCACTGTTGATGACACCTCATCTCGGTCAAGCAATGAAAACTCTGTTGAAACAAAGAAACCTGAAGTCACTGATGCAAGCACATATGCATTAGATGACCAATCCAGGATTTTAAAACCTTCAATTATTGTACCACATCCAACTATCTATGAACCAAAATATTCAAAAGTTGGAGGAAAACAACCTGAACAACCCGAGGGAAGTCAAACTCAAAGACTTGGTCAACTTACTTACAAACAGGTAACCAAAAGTGAGTCCCCTAGGAAAAGTGAGTTTTATGAAACCAGAGTTCTTGAATGCATGTTTTGTGGTGAACAAGGACACTTAGTTGCTATGTGTCAATTCAAAACACAATGTAAATACAACTCAATCTTTGATTTCACTCAAGAACAGAGCACAAAGACTCAGAGCTATTACACTTTTGATTACATACACATAAGCAAAAGCATTTTCAAATTACAAACCTATTAAACTGTATATAGGAACCCGACTGTCCGAACTAGGGTTGGTCCGAACTGCCAGTTCGGCTGGCAGTTCGCCCATGGTTCGGATCATGTTCGGCTAGTCTAGGTTTTTCCTGATTTCTTGATTTCTTCAAGTATTTGTCTCATCCAGCATCTTTCCATCTGCATGTATCAACAAACTCTCCCTTGGCAAATGCTGGTCAGTTATCGATCATTCTTGAGCTCCAGCCTCCATCCCAACCCATGTCTTCTGGTGATTATGCCCAGCATATATGTCGAATGCAAAGCATAGCCGAATCACGCTCTGAAACTGCAAAGCCTGTTCCAAATAATCAGGATGAAACAGAATCTGATTATGGTATAGCTCATCTATGTCAGCTCTGGATAAGTTGATAAACCACATCGTGTCTTACACCTTCATAACCTTGTTATTCTCCTCCAACACTATCACAACTTCTCCGGTCTTCTCATCATAGTACCACCATTTCAGGTTTTTGATGAAATCCAATTCCATCTTCATCAATGGAATCTTCTTCATAACTTTAGGCTTCTTCTTGAAAATAAGTACTATCAGTTTCTTTCCAGTCTTCTCATGTATCTTTGTTGGATGTTCACGCCTTTTCAATTTTTGAGGCTTCGGAAATTGAAATACATAAGTGCATTCTTTATGTACTAAATGCTTGAAGTACAAATCCCTCCAACCACCTCCGTGGTTGCAAAACGGTTTTCTAGTAAGCTCATGAACATCCTAGACTGGCAAAGAACTAAAGTCTGATGGAAGCTTGAAGTATTGAATACCATGCTGACATTTAATAGCATAAAACTTCAAACTTGCTGCATACATCCAACTTATGATTTCACCTGATGCTTGACCCTTAAACCTCACATGTCTTCTTTGTTTGATTGGTTTTGGAGGAGGAACATAATTAGCATGAAATGTTTTCATGTAATCATTGTAATCCCATCATTGTTTCTGTTCCTTATCCTCTTTGGCAATAGGGTATTCAGGTTGTGTAGCTTCTTTCTTTTTCAAATATGCCTCAGCTTCATCACCCTTTTCCTTGGGAAAACTTCAAAAACATCATTAGTTGAGTTAGTGTTGTTGAAGTTTGAATACAGATCTGGATATTCCTCTTCTATTATGTCTTTAACCTTAATCTCCTCATCAAATATATCTTCTTCGGCCTCTGATTCTAATGATTCAAAAATTTCGGGTTCAGCCTCAACAGCTTTCTTCATTTCCTCATCAATTAACTCAAAGATCGCTTGAATCTGTTCTGGCTTGAGTTCGCAAAAAAACTCACCATCTTCAAGGATAATGTCGATCGCATTTATGCTTTTAGTAGCTTTATTAGATGGAACTGAAGTAATTGGCACTGCGTTTCTGGAATCTGACTCCCCCTGGGCAGTTGAAGTACCAACACATGAGCTAGATGCTCCAGTTGGGCCTGGACCTCCACGAGTATTGCCTTCAGGATCATTATTAGGTTTATCGTTTAAATATTGCAGCCCATCGTCTTTTTTGCAACCATAACTAGAACCTATCTCCCCCTGAGTATTAAACATCTCTAGCAAGAGTTTATTCTGCTCATTCATTTGTGCAATAATAGCATCCTGGTTCCGACTAGCTATTTTCAAACGTGTGATCTCTTGCGCTTTGGCCACTTCCCCATTCTTTAGTTGGACATAGTCTCGGTGCAGAGATTCATCTCGAGCTTTTAACTCAGTAATAATTAGAGTTTTCTCTTCATCCTTTCACTTTAACACTTCAATGACTTGTGATTATGCAGCGACATCAGCTCTTAACTCTTCAATATTTGCTTGACAATCCAGAAGAGCAATGTTAAGCACATCCGCTTGATTAAAGGATATCGACCCTTGAGAAGCACTGAAATTAAGATCTGGTGTTGAAGGAGCTGATGTTGTAGTAGTGTCAGCTGTGAATTTTGGTGTAGATGTTGTACCCATCGGTTGCTGAACATATTGAGCACCAACGCCTGGTAAAGGTGCCATGCTGGCTGTGATAGGAACTTCAGGTAAAGACACATTGGGATCATCAGAAGAAGATACACCGGCACAACGTTTAAGTAGAAACTGTGAACATTTATGCTTCTTGCCTCATCCACCGCTTACGCATTTTCAAGTGTAAAAACCTAAATTTTGATTTGAAAAAACCGAAAAACACAGATGTCCGACCAGTAGAAAGAACCAAATGCTCTGATACCACTTGAAAATGCGTGAGCGGTGGATCATCTACTCGGTCATGATGAAATCAATGTTAAACGAGAATGAACACAAGATGTAATTACAAAGGATTTGTATTAGACCACTGAGAAACACCACAGAGTACACATACAAGATCTGACCAAGAAGTGATAAATCTATACAAGACAATGCTATTTATAGTTGAACTACACAAGCCAAAACTCGGTCAGTCGAACCTCAGGTTCGGACCATGTTCGTATGCATCCAAACTCTGAGTTCGCCTATAGTTCGGATCATAGAAATCTTGCAACAATGTCTTGTATTTGATAATTCACATGACGATCAGGAACTATGTATCAACAAACTCCCCCTCGGCATGTGTAGTATCAGCTTCCACTTAAAACTTGTATCTTGTATCTTCAATCAAACTCTTCCTCAATTTGACGGTGAGTTCAATCTTGAATACTTGATATTACATCGTGTGTAATCTCTTTATCAACAATCTTTAAAAGACTTGAAGTTGTGATGTTCTTTTCCATTTAGAAACTTGCCAACTTAAATAATCTTGGCGCAAAACGTCTCTTCGAGACTCCAAGATATTTTAACTTTGAAATTGATTTTGTATTCCATGTTGATCAATCAAAAAGAAATAAGAAAAAAATATCTTTTTCATTTTCAAAAAATTTATATTAAAACACACCTAAAATCTTTTTGGTATTTTCTGATATGAAATGTAAATGCAGTATAGAATCAGACACTATTTTTGTCTTTTGTGAGAAAGATCACAACTTGGGATCATATCGGACATAACACGCTGAACTACACTTCTATTTCAATTATTATAGCATATAAGCCATGTCGATTGCAGATATAATTTGTCCAACTTTAAACTCAGGCATAATCATACACATATCATCTAAATATGTTAAGATATTGATTAGATTTGCATTGACCTGTGTACCCCACACTATCAGACATACTCAGATATGTTTTGCTTATCACACTTTGTGATTTCACTTGTGATTTAACACATATTGATTGTATTCATGATATAGTCAACTGTGTTCCATGAAAAAAGAAATAAGAACGTTAAATCGTCTACCTTATGGTCGATCTTTCGATATGCAGATAAGGCCTCGGATTTAACAAAATAAGAAAATAAAACAAGTTGAAATTGTATAACTCAACAACAATCAGGTCGGTGCTCCCGCACACGCAGAGAAAGTCCTATGAGTTATACGAAACACCTGATTGTTGTTAGGTTATACGATTTCAACTTGTTCTATTTTCTAATTTTGTTAAATCCGAGGCCTAATCTGCGTATCGGAAGATCGACCTTAAGGAAGACAATTTAACATTCTTATTTCTTTTTGCATGGAACACAGTTGACTATATCATGGATTAATCACTATGTGTTAAATCACAAGTGAAATCACAAAAGTGCGATAAGCAAAAGCATATCTGAGTATGTCTGATAGTGTGGGGTACACTGGTCAAAGAAAATCTAAAAAATATCTTAACACATCCAGATGTTATGGGTATGATTATGCCTGGGTGTAATGTTGGACAAATTACATCTGCAATCGACATGGCTTAGGTGCTACAATAATTGAAATTGAAGTGTAGTTCGACATCTATGTCCAATATGATCCCAAGTCGTGATCTTTCTCACAAAAGACAAAAATAGAGTGTGATTCAGTATTGCATTTATGTACTCATTTCTGAAAAATCAAAAAGATTTTCGGTGTGTTTTAGCATAAGTTTGAAAAATCAAAAAGATTTTAGGTGTGTTTTGATATAAAGTTTTTAAAAGCCAAAAAGATTTGATTTCTTATTTGTTTTCGATCGATCGACACTTGATACAAAAACAAAATTTCAAATTCAATATTTTGGATTCTCAAAGAGAAGTTCTGCGCGAAGATTAAATTAATTTTTGATAAATCAAAAAGGAAAACCGCACTTTTGTCTTCTAAAGTTACAGCTTCTGTGTGTTAAGACTCAGGCATGGTGAAAGGGGGAGTTATTAAAGTATCCTTACAAGTGGATCTTGAAGTTCAAAGATTGTTCAAGTTCTGATCCAGTCATGCAAGCTCTATTTCTGACAAGATTTCAAGTTGAAGATCGGATACAGCAATGTTGAAGATTGAAGACTATAGATTTAGTTAGAATAGATACACTACACGTTAAGGGGCAGTTTGTTAGAGCATATTTCTATGCTACAATGTGTCTCGTGTATTGTATCTATGTGAAGAGCATTTATGAGAGTCTTAGTAGCAGCGTACCAAGCTGGTCTGCCGTACCAATGGTACACCCGTACCAATGGTACGTTGGATGGTACGCAGCTCAATTAGATGTCACCTATAAATAGGTTGAGTTGTTTAGAAGGTAAAAAAAACTCTTGGTCATTCATCTATGTTAACTATGTGTTTCTGTGTGTGTATTCTCTCAAGCCTCAATCAATACAAATCACATTTGTATTTACTTTTGATCTCTTCTCAATCTCGATATCACTAGATTAGCAAATGATCCATCGCTCCATGTCTTTTCAACAGATAATGTGAAAGCCCACACACTCAGGAATACTGGCAATCTGACCTACTCTATTTTTGTATTTTTATATAGATTTTGATATCTAACAGAGATTTATCGTTCGTGGTGTTTCATGCAAAAATAAAGCAGAACCCTAAACAAACAACAATCAGGTCGGTTCTTCCGAACGGGTAGAGAAAGACCGTTGTTTAGGAAAATAAGAAATAGAAAATAAAGCAGAAGTTGTATAACCCAACAACAATCAGGTCGGTACTCACGTACACACAGAGAAAGTCCAATGAATTATACGAAACACCAAGAAAATAAAGCAGAACGTCAAACGAACAACAATCAGGTCGATCGTTCGATATGCAAAGAAAGTCCGATTGTTTGACAAAATAAAGAAAATCAAACAAGTTTAAATTTTTGCAAAATGAAAGCAAGCGTACACCAGAACATCTCTTATTCTGTTTTTTTTGTTTTCATTTTTTTATTGCCAAGATTACACAACATCCGTCAAGATGTAACATCACGATTATCAAGCAGGTATTTAGGTTCATATCATACTAGCGTATATCCGATTTTCCTTAACGCATTCAACAAACCTAACAAGTACCTACAACCTTTATTCCTACTTTATTCATGGTTCATAACTTATATGCTGATGTAATATCATTTCTCGCTAGGTCGGATCAATTTCTCATTTTTTTTCAATCAATTAATTTTAATTTTGACATTTTTCAATTTTTTTTATGCTTTTATAATTTTTTCTCCCCCAAAATATAAAAACTCTATTTTGAATTTTTCAAATGAAGAAAAAAAATAAGACAAAAAATGTGTGACACCTCGTCCAAAAACCTAGGTCAAACCTCTATACTTTGACTTTTAATTAAGTATTAAGGTGCATTAACCGATCTGATTACTGTTTAAACTGTTAATTTCTATGCCTGACTATTAACTGATGACGTAAACCTAATCTCGCGTTCGTACTGGAAGCGTATACCCGTAAAATGCATAAAGATTTCATGTATAAATCATGGAACTTCAATAATAAGAAAAATAAATATAAAATGTATTTTTATCCGGAACTGGTGTCGAACATTTATATAATCGACACGTCAAACTGATAAGCGACCGATCGTCTAAAACTATTCGGTTTTAAGAAACATGAACGGTCAAGCTTAAAACTGTTATAAACTGACAAACTGAAAACGTTATCCGTAACCCGTCTGAAAAACTGAAAAACATAACTGATTTCTGAAAAACTTTTATAATCAACTGAAACAATTGGTTTTATGAAATAAAAACATCACGAACTAAAATCGTTGTCAAGACTTAAGCCAAAACCCAACCGAACACCTAATTGGGCCCGACTTGGCCCAATAGGCCCAATAAGCCTAAAACAATGAAACCGAGCCCGAAACCTTAACCCATTAATCAAACATGATACTCCGACCAATCGTGGTGACCCGTAACTTCAACCGATGCAAAATGGGCCCGGGCCTCGAACCGGTGCCCCATTTGGGCCCGTACGGCCCATAACCGACGAAACGGCCCAAATACACTTTTCCTTAAGTTATTAGACCAAATATAAAGTACAAACCCAATGGATTAATTTTAATAATATTAGTCCATCAACTTTACATAAATTTTTATAAAACTTGTTACCACCTTTCATATTTATAAAAATTAGTCATGAACTTGTATGCCTTTTATACATTGGATAAGTTACACAATTGATGGATTATCTCACCTTAAACAATTATAGGTTTTATAAACTTTCTTAATGCCATAACCTCATTTATAAAACATGACAACATTTTTATAAAATATGAATAACATTTTTATAAAAATATCACCTACACATGTTTGTTTTTATATAAAAATAAATCACCTAATTGTTGGTTGCTTTATAAAAAAGTTAAAAGATTTTTTCGATTTATAAAAATTTGTGAAGGCAAGGTGACCACATCACACTCTCCATCACCACATCTTCCACCAACTCTACTTACACACTCAAACACACTTCACCCTCTCCCTCATTCTTCCCCAAGACCGGTTCCATCCTCCTCTCTTCTTCTTCTTATTTTTTTCTCGGTGATCACACAACAACAACTGACCACAACCTCCATTTCCTTACTTTTTATTTTGTTGTTTGTTACTCTCGTTGAACAAAAACAACCACCAAACACCCTCCTTTTTCTGCCGGACCAAGCAAACACCCGGGCACCACCACCGCTTGGAACCACCATCACCATCCACCACAGCCACCACCATAAGCCGCCAACCCCCTCTTCCTTGCTCCTTCTCTCGACAGCAACTAACCAACCCAACACCATCATCACCGTGACCCACCACCACTCCCTCCTCTCTTCTTTCTTTTTCCTGTGAAAGACCACCGCACCACCACCTCCTAGCCGCTGCTGCCACCAGACCAGCCGCCACCTCCCTCTCTTTACTCTTCCGTGAAACTGAAACAACCTCCGCCACCCTGCTGCCGTCTCCGCCCCTTCGCTGCTGCTGCTGGATTCTGCTGTAGTATCACGGCTGTTCACAGCCGTGAACAACCTCCCATTCTCTTCTCTTTTCCGGCCAAACAACCCCCGCCACCTCCTTCCTTCCTCCCTCTCCGCACCACCACCGAACACAGCAACCACCACCGTGACCCACCACCATCGCAGCCCCTTCTCCCCTTCTTTTCTTTCCTGGTCGCGCAACACCACAGCCACCGCCACGCAGCCTGCTGCCGTACTCCTGTTGTTGTGCGCAGCAACGTGCTGTCGCCGAGCTGCTGCCTCGCCGCCGCCGGAGCTGCTGCCTCGCCACTGCTGCAGCCGTGAACCACCGAACCGAGCCATCCCATTTCTCATTTTATTTCGGTTCGAACTCCTATCCGTTGTGAGTCTTTTAACCATTCCCGTTTACGTTTTTAATACGTTATAAACGACCCAAATGAACAACCGAGTCTTGACAACTAACCGTTAAAACGTGAAGTTTTCTAACGATCGTAAACACCGAACTACATTTTCTTTCTTATTTTCCTTAAACCTTAAGGTTATAAGGTTTGAAAATGTGGTTTTCTAAATGATATCATCCATGAAAACCTATGGGTATATTCACTAAATTGATGGTTTGATTTAGATAAATTGATGATTGCATGATGTTAATGTATTATTGCATGATTAGTTTGAGATAAAATCATGTTATAGCATATCATAAATTGCTAGATATATTGTTGAAATTCTTATTGTTAATCATCAAATATCTATAGACTAATATGTTGCTAATGACAAGTATTCATGAACTAAATAATATGTTATTGACACATATGGACTTAGTTGGACATTAAGAGTGTTATCTTAAACTTTTGACATAAAATGATAACTTAAAATCATTTAAATGAATTCTATAGAAAAATATTAAAGTTAGTGATTTTATAAAAACTACTTGGATATTTAAGCTATAGAAATGTCACCATGAAACTTGATATATAAAATGGTCACATTTTATAAAAATATAATTTCTAAAAGACAATACTTAAAAGTCTTGTTTATATTTTATAAAAGTAAAATGGATAAAATATATATAGATATATTTTATGTACAAAAATGATAGGATATCATATTTTTGAACAATTGACAAAAAGTATAAAACTTTGGTTTTATACAAAAATGGAAACATTTTATGTTGGTGAATATTTCTATAAAATGTCTTAAAAATTAAAACCCTAACTTTATTGGATAAATAAAGTTATCTATAAATTGATTTTATAAAAATTAAAATCAAAAGACTTATAGAAATTATGAAAAGCATATTTTAAACATTTTTGATTATTTTAAAAGAATCAAAATAATCAAAACGTTTTAACCGGATCAAATGTTTATTTTTAAACGTTCAAAATTGAAACGAAATATTTAAACGATTTAAAAACGTTTTACGACGTAACAAATCGTAAATAATTATTTTCAATAAATAATTATCCTTATGAATTTTAGAAACCCTAATTTGAGTTAAAATCATTTTGGTTTGTAAATATAATTATTTTAATGATAATTATATTTATATTAACCCAAAACCCTAATTTTCATAACATGATTTAAATATTAAATAACATTTAATATTTACCTACTTATGTTAAATAATTTAACTTGTAATAATTTAATAAAATTATTTCGACAAGTTAGAATAATTATTTCAATAATAAATATCAACTCTAGTTATATAAATTATAACTTATCCCGATCAATTATTCAATCGATCGAGCAAACATAAAAATAATAATAAATATTATTATTTAAAACGATGTTTAATACTTGATTGAACTGGCCTTCATGATACGTGATCACATGTTCATTTCTTGTATTCAAATTACATAAATGCTTTCATACGTGAACATTAGCATTTACTGATTTTAAACTGATTAACTGACGGGTTTTCAAACGCTACAAACGGGATTATATGTCAAGACTTGACCGGTATCATTTGGGTAACGTTCGTTACTCAAAAGATTATGTGGACCTTATGCATATTGTCTTATGTTTTATTAGGACTTTACTTGCTAGTTACCACTCGGTAATCCATCATCATCACTGAATCAAGTGAGTTTCACGGCCCCTTTTCTTTATAACTGTTTTACACTTATGGGGGAGAAATCATGAACTGATAAAATGCTTTTTACTTAATGTTATGGTTTACCTGTTAGCCGTTTGACTACATGTTCCATTCCGTATCCCAAACAACTGGTACTTTATCGTTATCAACGTTAGTACAACTGAAATCCCACTATTAATTGAATTCGATTAGTTCTGCCCGAAACGATAACCAGTGAATAGATCTATTTGGGTTGACAACCCTGCCCAGATTGGTAGCTCCAATCCTGACTTCGTACATTGTCAAGGGGTACACGTCAGTTATTCTTGCATGTTCGGTATTCTTGGGATAGAATGCTATGAGTGGGTAATCCGTTAGTATTCGAATTTGAGGTTCATGGTAGGATCTTACAACCACGACAGTAAACCAACGTAACATTTAAGTATACCGTAAACTGTTATTCCAACATACTGTAAACAGTTTTTACAAACTCATCATAGAATCATAAACCTGTGAACCTCACCAACTTTATGTTGACCTTTTAAACTCATGATTTCTCATGTATCTAAGCTTATCATGGAAGACGTGCAAATGGGGCTTCACTGTAACTTTCGACCCTGCTTTACCGGAGTCGTAGTCCCGACCTATCTTAAATAAACTGCTTAATGATTTCGATATCAAACTAAGACTTTTGTTCAAATGTAAGACAATATCATTTCACCACGACTTTCCGCTGCAACATGAATGGTATTATGTTTTAAATGACGTTTGAATTTAGTAGAAGTTGTTCTGTATATCTGCGACTATGATTCCGTCTCGCTCACACCCAATCCGTTGATCGGGGTGTGACAAAATGTAACCAAAAACTAAATTGATCAACCGCCAATTACTTAGCAGGTAATTGTTGTATGCCATTGATTTTCAAAAGGAATTTGAAGCGGGTTTTGTAAAAAGCCTTAGTAAAAATATCAGCTCTTTGGAAAACAGTGTGTATCTTTTGCAAATTAATCATATTTTTCTCATAGCAATCACGGATAAAATGATATCTAATCTCAATGTGCTTCGTCTTAGAATGGTGCACGGGATTTTTAGTTATGAAAATGGCAGCAAAATTATCTATGTGTATAGGAGTAGAAAGAAATCGCAAACCATAGTCTCTCAGTTGTTGTTGTATCCACAACACATGAGAGCAGCAACTTGCAGCCGCAACATACTCAGCTTCTGCCATGGATGTAGCTATCGACGTTTGCTTCTTACACTGCCATGACACAAGCCTATCACCTAGAAACTGACAACCAGCTGCTGTTGACTTGAAATTAATCTTGTAGCCGCCATAATCAGAATCCGAGTAGGCAGATAAGTCAAAC
Source organism: Deinandra increscens subsp. villosa (assembly GCA_039602395.1). Lineage (NCBI taxonomy): Eukaryota > Viridiplantae > Streptophyta > Magnoliopsida > Asterales > Asteraceae > Deinandra > Deinandra increscens. The sequence goes on along the minus strand of JBCNJP010000003.1, from coordinate 43,150,826 downwards.
ATATCATCATGAGGATACCAGATCCCGAGAGCTGTGTTACCCTTCAGATAAGCTAGAATTCTTCGTACTGCATTCAAATGAGAGCTCCTTGGAGATGCTTGATAACTGGCACACAAACAAACCGCAAACATTATATCAGGTCTGTTAGCTGTTAAGTACATTAAAGAACCTATCGCACGATAAAGAGTGGTATCAATTTCTTCACCATCTTTATCTGGATTCAGACCATGAGACACTTGGATTTGAGTACCCGGAACACGAACGTCGTCTATCTTGAATCGATTAAGCACATCATGCACGTATTTCGTCTAGTGTATGAAAATACCCTTCTCAGACCGATTTACTTGCAATCCCAAAAAGAATGACATCTCGCACATGGAACTCATCTCAAACTTTGTTTGCATTAACTTCTCAAAATCCTTTGAGAGTTGTTCGTTTGGAGTGCCAAAGATAATATCATCAACATATATCTGCAACAAAAGCAATTCTCCTCTTGTATTTTTGCAAAATGAGGTACAGTCCACCAACCCACGCTTGAAGCCATTCTCCAGTAAATAAGTGGACAAGGTCTCATACCAAGCTCGAGGAGCTTGATGTAGACCATACAGTGTTTTGTCCAGCTTATAGACCTTCTCCAGATAATCAAGATCGTAAAATCCCAGAGGTTATTTCACATAGACTTCTTCTTTGACCTTACCATACAAAAATGCACTTTTAACATCCATTTGATAGACCTTTAAACCCACAATGTGCAGCATATGCTAGAAAGATACGGTTAGCTTCAATGTGGGGAACCGGTGCATACACTTCGTTAAAATCTATGATTTCTTCTTGAGAAAAACCTTGAACAACCATATGAGCCTTGTTACGAACGATAACTCCTCGGTTGTCCCTTGGTGATACCTAATATGTGCGTCGTGTGAAGTATCAAACAAAGTACAAGATCAAGACAATCTAGGTCTGGCCGAACTAGGTCCGAACCTGAAGTTCGGACTGGCCGAACCTGAGGTTCGGCCGAAGCTCGGACCAGCGGGTATATATAGATGGTTGGTCTTTGTAATTGGAAAAGCTCTGAGCATGAGAGATTTGTTAAGTGTGTGTTTCTGAGTGTGATTCTCTGAGTTTGTATCTGAGTGTTTACTGATTGTAATTGTTCTTCATTGATCAATAAATCGATCGGTTAATTACGTTTCGATGTCCGATTAGCTAGATCGAGTAGACGATCCGATGCTCACGCATTTTCAAGTGGAATCAGAGCTATCTGGTTCAATCTACTGATCTGTGGTTGCTATTTTCGGATTTTTGAAGCGTTTTTCGTGATTCTCGAGTTTGTTATCGTGTTTTTCAACAATTCTATCGAGTATTTGGTGTCAAATCTGTTCCTAAATCACTTTCTATTGATTTTTCTGACTCACGGTATCGAGTTTCGTCAAAATCCTTTCATTTTCGCGTGTTTTTGAAAAATGAGTTCGAAGTTCGGAGTCTTCTGATCAGGTTCGGAGTAACTGCTCCGAACTTGAAGTTCAGTCGATATTCGGTCAAGGATCGGAGCTGTCTCGGTCAGGGTTCGGACTATTTTGGTCAAGTTCAGAGTTCATTCACGTTCGTTCAAGGTTCGGAGGTAGTTCGGTGCAAGATCGGAGTGTTTGAAGAGTTCGGACATTTCAATTTGTTTCGGAGCTAGTTCGGACAAAGTTCGGACTTTGGATTTAAGTTCGGACAGAGTTTGGAGCTTAGTTATAAGTTCGGAGGGAGTTCAGCCGGCAGATTTTAAAAGTTGTTTAACTATGTCGGAATTTCATGCGTTTGCTGCAATGCAAAGTGCGATGCAAACCATGTTGAATTTTGATAATGAAATTGGAACAAGTCAGAAAGTTCCCAAATTGTTGAAGCTAGAAGATTATCAAAATTGGAAGAAATGGTTTTTCTGCATACATAAGCACAAATGATATTGATCTATGGATTCCGATTCGGAAATTGTATGAACGACCAACTGAAGAAGGAGATTATAAGGAACTTCAAGATTTTGATGCTGCTGAAAGGAAAAGTTATGAGCTTGTAAAGAAAGTTTATGGTTATCTTACAATGGCGTTACCTACTGAATTGTTACATCAATTCAGCACTTGTAAGAAATCAAAGCAATTATGGGATGCTCTCTCAGCAAGATGTGAGGGTAATGATGATTACAAGAAGAGTCGGAAGAAAGTATTGAACAAAGAATTTGATAATTTTCAAAACTATGAGAATGAGAACATTACTGCTCTCGTTTCACGGTTTTCACATCTAATGAGTGAATTAAAGGTAGTTGGTATTGAAAAATCTGATGCTGATTTGAAAGAGAAGATTATGGAAGCTCTACCCGAAAAGTGGGAGAATTATGTTTTGCTGCTCACTCATGACAAGGATTATTCTACCATGACGTTTCATGAGATTACTGGAAAACTTCATGCTGAGAATAGAAATGTTGAATTCTAAGAAATCAACTGCTACTTTGCAACATCCTGAGTTGTATCATGGTGAGATACGGCAAGCATGAATGCTAAAGCTAAACCAAGTCTGAGTTCTGCACCAAATACAGCCTTCTTGACTGGAATTTCTGATAATTCGGATAACAAGTCTTCACGAGGTTGTAGCTTTACAATTCCAAATTTTTTAAATCAGAATGCCTTTTCTGCTGAATCAACAGAGGATTGTGCTAAAATGATTTTTGCCTTGATTTCATCATCTTTTGGTTAGATTATTAAGAATGTTGCTGATGCAAAGTTAACCAGTGAGGATCTTGATGCTCTTGATGATGATCAACTAACTGAATTGGATATATCTTGGCAGTATGCTATGTTATGTTAAAAACCGAAGAGATTCTTCAAGAAACATGGAAGAAACTTTTCTAGTGATAAACTGGGGTTTGACAAGTCAAAGTTAAAATGTTATAAATGCTCACAGCTTGGACATTTTGCCAAAGATTGCCAACAGACACATGCAAGCAAGCCTAGTTTTACTGAATCACCCAAGCCTGGTTTTACTCAACCATCTACTAGTAACACCAGCAAAACAACAGCGTTAACGGCTTAACATGATGGTGTTTATGATTGGGGTCAACAATTTGGGTATGATTCATCTGCCTTGATAGTTACTCATGATCACGAAGAGGATTTATGTTCAGACACTAGTTCTGATACTAGTTCAAATGCAAGTTCTTATGAATCGGTAGAGAATATGGAGAGTCTGATGAAAGAAAATACTTCGTTATTGCTTCAAATTCACAAGCTTAATGAGGAATTCAAGGATATAAAGGCAGAGGTAGAAGTGTCTAAAAATAAAGAGAAGGAATTGAGTCTGAAGAATGAATGTTTGCTTAAAGAAATCAACTTGTTAAAGGAAGTTTTAGAAATTTCTAAACAAGATAAAAGGGATGTTAAAACTGAAAAAGCTAAGATCTGTGAAGAAACGGATGAGTTAGTAAAAGAAGTCAAAAAATGGAAGGATGAAGCTGAGGATACTGCTTCTGATTTCACAAATTTGTTTGATAAATCAAAATTCAAGCTTGATCTGCTTACAAAGAATGTCGAAGAATCAACTGCTAAGATTGAAGCGTATCAAGTTGACATGGAAAAATTGTTGGATGAGAAGCGGGAGTTGATTCGTGTAAATAAAGTTCAAGAAGCAAATTTGGAGATTCAAAAGCATAATGAAGATAAATTGAAGAAAGAATTGTTCGAAGGATTGGATAATCTTTGCCTGCAAAAAGTTGAAACTCACAAGGTTGCGAAGCGATTGATTGCTAAAGAAAAAGAATTTGCTGAAGCTCAACAGAAAATTTCTGATCTGAAGGTTCAAGTTCTTGATGCTAATCGATTGCTTAATAATGTTTCAAATTCTCAAGTCTTCACAAGCTTTCTAGCTAATGATGAAAATTTTGAGAAGATGTTTGATAAGACTGCATCACCCCCCTGCTCATATTAAGAAGCTTTCAAAGATGTGAAGGAACAAGTTGATGCATTTGATTATTCAAAGATTTCATCATCTACTGTTGAAGATGAGAAAGTTGTGTCAAAGAAGAAGACCGGGAAGAATAAGAAAAAGAAGGAAAAGAAATCTACAGTTTCTCCTGCACCAAAATTCGTATCTGCTTCATCTTCTGCTGATAATGAGAAGTCAGCTACTTCTAGTGACAAAATTCAGTCTCAACCTGATTTTGATGAAACGATTCTTTTATGATCAAAAGAATGTCACCAAAGTCAGAGCTGAATTTTCTCGATTAGCGAAGAATGGACATTGTTCGTCTGAGGAGAAGATTTCTGGAAAGCATGAAGGTTTGGGTTTTCACAGGATGCAAAACAAAGCTGAGAAGCTTCCAGCATCATCATCTCCAGATTTGAAGAAATTAAAGATGAAACAAGTAAAAAAGGAAGTTTTTCAAGCTGATAAAATTCAACCCGAGCGGTTTTACAAACTCAAGGGTTCGGATCAATTATTTTCTGACAAAGAATTTCCACTTCATTGTGTTGATGCTCGAAAGATTTCTGAGGTTTTTGTGAAAGCTACCATTTCTTCTAAAAGTTCTCAATCTCGAAGCCCTACATCCAAATGGGTACATGATCACAGACATCAGGTATATGATTCTCATTCTGATCATGTTCGAGATATTCATGTATGCTCTTCGCAAAGGGACAAAATGACAAGAATTTGTTATATTTGCCGTCGCCCAGGGCATATGGCAAAAGATTATCCAATACCTGCCGATTCACCCCAAAGATTTCACAAGAAATCAGTTTTTGGTAAACCTGCCACAACAAAGTTCTTTGATGAACAAGGCAGAGTTTTTGATGAAGTTGAGCCTACATTTTATCATAAACAAAAACGTTTTGTTCCAATGTTTCCAAAAGCTCAAAACGTAGGTTCTCCATCATAGTCACATGTGATTGTTTCATCAAAAACTGAATTACCAAAACAACAACAATGGAAACCTAAGGTGGTTTCTAAGCAAAAACAAGGACACTGGTCGACCAGAAGCAATTCGCTTCGGGTCAGTTTTGGACTAATAACTTTGACCAGTGTGCAGGTACTTCTAGAAGACCTGTCGACGATTGCAAAGTTGTTGATGGAGGAGTATTCTGCTTAATTTAAATTTTCATGATAAATCTTTCTAACCTGCAAATTTTCTGAATTCTAAATTTGCAAACTATCCGTGTTGATTGATCACTTTTCGTTACTTCCAACTTTTTCTCAAAACCACAAAAAATAGAGTTTTGTTTTTGTGTAAATGAAAATCCAAAAATAGAGTTTTCATTTTAGGGGGAGAATTGTAAGTAAGGGGGAGTAATTGAGAAAATGCATGTTATGAAGGAAAGTGAATACATGCCAAATATATAACGAAGGAAGGTGAATACATGCAAAATATAAATATATAAAATTGTGAGAAATTGATCATTGGGAAATGATGGTACATTGGCTTATGTATCTGACTCATGGATATAGTAGATGAAAGAGCCATAACATCATTGTTTGATATGTTTGGTAGACTCGGCAAATCAGAAAGTATTCAGATGTGATATACACTAAATACTAATGCTTGACCATGTGGATAACATCTTGATGCATATTTCATGATACAAAAAGAATAATAAGTGTGAATTTCAAAATGAGAAGTCACTGTGTATACATGTGTTCATTTTGCAAAGATTTAAACTTGTTTGATTTTCTTTATTTTGTCAAACGATCGGACTTTCTCTGCGTATCGAAAGATCGACCTGATCGTTGTTCGTTTGATGTTCTGCTTTATTTTCTTTGGTGTTTCGTATAACTCATCGGACTTTCTCTGTGTGTACGGGAGTACCGACCTGAATGTTGTTGGGTTATACAATTTCAACTTGTTTTATTTTCTTCTTTTGTTAAATCCGAGGCCTTATCTGCGTATCGAAAGATCGACCTTAAGGTAGACGATTTAATGTTCTTATTTGTTTTTGCATGGAACACAGTTGACTATATCATGAAAATATTATGCATTGTGAAAAATCACAAGTGCTATCACACAAGAAGGAAAATGAAAGAAAAACTGAAAATGTCTGATTATGTCTGATAGTGTGGGATACACTGGTCAAAGCAAATCTAATCAATATCTTAACATATCCAGATGTTATGAGTTTGATTCTGCCTGAGTTTAAGTTAGACAAATTATACCGGCAATCAGCATGACTTATGTGCTTCGATTAATTGAAATTAAAGTGTAGTTCAGTGCGTTATGTTCAATATGATCCCATATAGTGATCTTTCTTATACCAAAAATAGTGTTTGATTCTGTATTGCAATTTCATTTCATTTCAAGATAAGCCAAAAAGATTTTCGATGTGTTTTAGCATAAACTTTGAAAAACCAAAAAGATTTTATTTCTGCTTTATTTTCGATCTGATCAACACGTGATACAAATCAACTTCAAAAATCATATCTTGGAGTCTCGAAGAGACGTTTTGCGCCAAGATTATTTTAAGTATTTGAGCAGGTTGCTATGTGCAAGATATCACAACTTCAAGTCTTCTGAAGATGTTGATAAAAGACTAGAGATACACTAAAATGTCATCAAGTATTCAAGATCAAGCTACGATCGAGTTGAGAAGGAGTTTGTTTGAAGATTCATTTCATTGAACGAACGGATTCTACACTTGAGGGGGAGCTTGGTTGAAAATACAACGTTGATGATGTTGAAGAGATACTGCACACGACGAGGGGGAGTTTGTTGATACCTAATATGTGCGTCGTGTGAAGTATCAAACAAAGTACAAGAACAAGACAATCTAGGTCTAGCCGAACTAGGTCCGAACCTGAAGTTCGGACTAGCCGAACCTGAGGTTCGGCCGAAGCTCGGACCAGTGGGTATATATAGATGGTTGGTCTTTGTACTTGGAAAAGCTCTGAGCGTGAGAGATTTGTTAAGTGTGTGTTTCTGAGTGTGATTCTCTGAGTCTGTATTTGAGTGTTTACTGATTGTAATTGTTCTTCATTGATCAATAAATCAATCGGTTAATTACGTTTCGATGTCCGATTAGCGAGATCGAGTAGACGATCCGATGCTCACGCATTTTCATCCCTCTTACACTTAAAAACCCATCGCGTCTCGCATGGTTCTTTACTGTTTTTTGGTAAATCCACTAGGTGGCACACTCCGAGTTTTTGAAATTGTAACAACTCTTCTTGCATTGCTTCAACCCACGAGCCTTCTTTTAATGCTTGGTTTACGTCTGTTGGCTCGATCTGGGATAGAAAGCATGAGTGGAACGCCTCATCTTGAAAGCTAGATTCCCATATTGTAAGTAATGCACTATTTTCGATTTGTCTTCTCGTACTCACTCCATCATCTATATCACCAATAATATTGTCTTGGGGATGGTAGGTGTTTATCCGGAGTGTCGGATGAATTAGAACAACAATACTTTCATCCAAATTTGAACATGATCTTCCTCCACCACAGTGTTAGTTGTACGAGTTTCAGGTTGTAAAACAGGTTGAACATTATCAGCCTCACCAACACCAGTATCTGATACCGAATCATTCAACCTAAAACCAGGCGACTAAGGTTCTTGGATAAAACTCCAGGATCTTTATTAATCAATCAAAACTTAACCTCTAATAATGAAATACAAACGTCCTTTATATAAGAAAACATAAACTTGCAAAACAAGAAATAAAACTAGGTTAAAATAAAGTATGTGGGCCATGGGTCGTGTGGGTGTTTGATACGGGCCTGCTCTTTAATCCTTATCATTCTCCTATTATTTAGAAAACTCTTCCTTGATTTTTAATGACCCATCAAAGCAAATAGAGCCACCCGGGTCAAATGGAACGTCTTGACGGCTTATGACCGACGTTTTATCTTCATTTTTCGCCCCGATCGTATTTAAGCAAACACCCTTCTGACGGTCGGGTACCGGGTCTATTGGGTTTTCTGATCCTCCTATATCCTTAACCTTCTCCCTCTCTTTGAAAAAGACTCGTGCTCGAGTCTTGAGAACGTCAAAAAGATCGACACTAATTTTGGACGAAATTGCTAAATCTTGAAATTCTAAATATAATTGCAAAAAATCTCCATTAGCAATTGAAAAAAATCACGCCAAAATTTAACAAACTTATCTCCAATATTGACCAACTTATGACACTTGAATTCCCAACTTATATCCACTTGTATTTTCCAAAGTGCCGTACTCCAAAAATCATGCCAAAATTCACGGGAAAATTTAACTTCAAGATTGAATTTCATTATATGGGAATTCCAAATATCATGGCTTGCTCTAAAGTTCGCAGAAGACGCGAGCGTCACAAAAGGCTCGGGGAACGTGGGTGTTACGGGTCGTGCGTGCGGGAAAGTAGATGGTGTGGAAGGTACGGGTGGCGCGGAAAGCGCGTCTTGTGCGGATGCGGACGACGGAAGAGTAACCCAACCCAGCAGTGTTTGGATCAACAAACATTCTTTTGTGTCTGGTTCAATTCTGTCTTCATCATATTGTGGATAAGAGTGATTTTTCTCGTTGCCCCTGGCGGCGAATCTAATAGGATGATCACGGTCGTCCACGTCTCGGGGATCTCGATGATGATCTTGGTTGCCTCTGGCGGTGAATCTACGCTGATGATCATGAAGATGCCTCCGATACTCAGCCATGGCTCTGATGCCAAATGATACCGAATCAGTCAACCTAACACCAGGCGACTAAGGTTCTTGGATAAAACTCCAGGATCTTTATTAATCAATCAAAACTTAACCTCTAATAATGAAATACAAACATCCTTTAAATAAGAAAACATAAACTTGCAAAACAAGAAATAAAACTAGGTTAAATAAAGATAGTGGGCCATGGGCCGTGCGGGTGCTTGATACGAGCCTGCTCTTAATCCGTATCAATATCATTTGTAATAACTTCAGCATATGGGACATGATTATAATTGGTTCTGTTGGTCCTCACTGATCTTAATCAAATAAATAGCAAAATATTTTATCAAATGGAATAAATTTAGGGTTCTTACTTATAATATTATTTTATAATATACTTTAAAAGAATAGCCCTAAATTTAACCCGGTTGTTTAATTTTGGCAAAGCAGCGTCTAGAAAACCCTAATTTTAATCGTGTTTATTAAATAAATATCAAAACAATTTATAAAAACTTAGGGTTTTATTCATTATAATATATTATAATATTTCTTAAAATATCAAACCTTAATTCGACACCGTTTACTCAATTTGGGCAGAATAACAACGTGAAAACCCTAATTTTGACCGAATTTTAGATAAAATACCAGACATTTCCAAAATTTCAAATTGACTTAAAGGTTCTTTAATATATGTTATAACATAATTCCTCCAAAATTTCAGACCCTAATTCCTTCCCAATTAACCAGAATTAACCAAACAAGTTAAGAACCC
>JBCNJP010000003.1:43104916-43140916 GCA_039602395.1 Deinandra increscens subsp. villosa | reverse complement strand
CACAATTTTTTTTAGAGTGGTCAACAATTTCATCTTTTCTATTATTCCCCTTGCTTTTTGATTTTTAATAACAACACACATTTTTTTTTATTATTTATTTATTTATTTATTTATTTTTTTTATTTTTTTTTTTAATTTTTTTCTTTTTTTTATATATATATATTTTTTTAACACTCACTGACACAATACTAAATATGTACTAAAAACTGGCCAAGCTAACCTTCAAAGTTTATCGTTTGAAAATTTTCAGAAATGGGTTTTGTTTCATGCACAACCATACTTCACATCAAATCAGCCAAGAAACAAACAATTCAGACAGTGTTACCTTTACTGCTGATTTTCTCAGATTTACCTCTCACAAGGAAACATACCCTCCATTGAAATCTTCATGTCATGTGGTAGAGAGATGCCTCCTATCCTGTGCCTGGAACAATCACTATCACAAACAAACAAGGTTAATGAAAGTCCTCCTTGATTGTTCCTGCACAAGGTGAGAGATCAGTTAGCCATAGGTACCCAGGCCATTGTGGTTCTGGGTATACCTGAAGAATCAATGAAGGTTACTTCTTTTAAACACATGCCCTTTGAAAAATTAGGAGTTTGAGTTGCAGCTGCCTTTGATTTTGGTTTCCAAATACCAGGTGATTTGAAAGTTGTTTTAGTCATCTTTGAAGTAGTGACTTTAGGTATTTCAACCTTCTTCATTTCAGGTTTCTTTTTCAAAACAGTTTTAGTTACCTTTGGAGGAGTAACTTTAGGTTTGTCATCTTTGTGTTGTTTTGAAATTGGTTTCTTCACCTTTTTATGAAAATTTACAAAATTTGGAAAAACATATTTTTGATTTGAAAATTTTCTTTGCTCTTTGGCAGCGCCCCAATGTTGATCAGAGGGTTTTATCGAAGGAGAAACAGTCTTCATCGCCTTAGGTGGTTGCACCTTCATTGGCTTAGACTTTATTGAATCCTGAGACGAAACACTCCGACTTTGCGGATAATATGGCTCATAGGGGCGATAGAGACAATTTCGGGCAATGTGACCAGGATTGCCACAATTAAAGCAAGTTTGCTTCTTCAGGTAGAAGTCAGAAGTGTGACCGTTTGAGCTGCATGGCTTTGATGGAAAGGCATTGAGATTCGGTTGCATGTTCAGAAAGACTCCAGATCTCCAGTTGTTCGATCTTTCTGACCTTGATCCATTTCTGTTGAATCTTTTCTGGTTTGTTGAAAACTGAGCAGAACCAGACATTTGAACTTTTGGGCCTACTGGTTTCTTTGAGACTGTTGTGTTGCCACTGCATGAGCCCACTGATGAGTTTGGAGACTTGATAGTAATTTTGGGCCTTTCAATCTTGATAGGAATAGAAGTTGGAGGCTTGATGGTGATCTTGGGCCTCATGCTCTTAATGTTAGATGATAAACCGCCATCATGACCCAAGCCTTTGAACTTGGAGGAGAAGGATGGTAGTTCATAGCCAACATTTGGTTCTTGGTCAAACATAGACCCAGATGTCATGAATATCCTACCATTGGGCCTTGTAGTCATGACCACACGTTCCCGCTTTACCTCATCCACCACTTTCGAATAAGGAGTCTCGATCTTTGGATAAGGAGTCAACTTTTCTTCATCAGCTCTGTTCACTTCACTAGAGCTTGAACCAGCACACTCAGTAGTGTTATTAGACTGAGTTGCTTCAGTGACTGTCTTTTCATCTTTCTGCACTGGTTGAGTCCCATATACCATGGTTGCTTCATTCAGGGACTCCTTCAACAATTCCTCTGCAGTTTGGGGCACTTTGATGTATTCATGTTGTAATGGGGGAGGAAAATTTCCATCCCCGAGGCCAGATGTTTCTTTTACATGCTCGAGTCGCTCCTCTGATTTGAATAAAGTACGATAAGAGTCCATCATTTTCTTTTGAATAACTTGATGTTTCTCAAGGGCAGATTGGGAAGTGTCAAGTTTGGTTCTTAGTTCCTCCACCTCCCTAGTTAGCTCTTCTACCTTAGCATTAGCAAGCCTAAGATAGGTGCTTTTATCACTCACCTGACGTTGAAGACTCTTAACATCTACCTGAATGGCCTCAAGTTTCTCTCTAAATATTTTGGTCTTACTTTTGGACTCCCTAAGGTCTCTAGCAGTGAATGCATGATTTGCGGTTTCATTTATGAATTTCTGTTCCCATTCCTTAATCAAGGCACAACAGATGGGGTTTGAGCATTCCTTGCAGTTACAGATCCAAGCTCCATCAGCATGATTGATCTTCCACTTTTCCTCCTCTTTTTCACGGAATATCCGGAAAAGATATTTCTCCTGACTGAGTTCTTCACCTAAAGACTCTATCATCTTTTTGTAGGTTTCGACTTGTTTTAGATGATTCTTTAGTTTGCACTCTGCATTGAGACGGTCTCTTTCAGATAATTCACGATTTAGGGTTTCATTAATGAACTTACGTTCCCATTCTTTAGCCTCACACTTGGGATTACAACATATCTCATTGTTGTTGGTAGATGCAGTGGTACCTAGTAGAATGGGTACCATGATCGGATTGAAAAGTCTTAACAGGATCGGAAAGTCAGCTTTTCGATCGGGCAGAGTTTCGGCTCGACCGAAAAGTGTAAGCTGATAGAAAAGTCACGAAGGGACTTTCCTATCGAAGGGCGAGCTGATAGAAAAGTCACGAAGGGACTTTCCGATCAAAGGCGAGGCTGATCGAAAAGTCACGAAGGGACTTTCCGATCGAAGGGCGAGCTGATAGAAAAGTCACGAAGGGACTTTCCGATCGAAACGGAGCTGATCGAAAAGTCACGAAGGGACTTTCCGATCGAAACGGACCTGATCGAAAAGTCACGAGGGGACTTTCCGATCGAAAAGTGGGGAACCGGGAAGTACTCTCCGATCGAAAGTCACGAAGGGACTTTCCGATCGAAAAGTGTCCAAAAGGGTCGAAAAGCCAAAAAATTCGATCGAAATAAGGGTCCAAGCCACAGATTTTCGATCGAATAGCTTGTAGAACACTGCTTCTTGCTTCTGCAACACTTGTAACCTGTACAATAATCACACGAAACTCACAAAAAAATCGTTAGTAACACCTTAAAGCACTTGGAGCAAAAAATATGAATATTAAAACAAACGAATTACTCCACAAAGTGTAGAAAAAATCAACGATCAAAACCCCGTCAACTAAAATTTGCACCAACTTAAAATGAGTGGCCGTTTATTGATTCAAAAACGGGACGACATGGACCACTTGTTTTAAATAAATCCCTATGGCAATTTGGTAATTATCCTTCACTTTAAACTTTAAATCACGTAACAAAACAACAAAAAAAAATGGGAATTCGATGCTGCTCGAGAATCCGATCGGAAAGTAACTGATTTCGATCTCTTATTATTAATTTCTTTTTTAAACTTTAAACAGCTGTAACTTCAAAGTTTAAATTCCACAAAATCCGTTAACTTGTTTCACAAGATAGAAGAGTCACGGATTAAGCAACCAATTACTTTCCAAATAAAAGTTCCAGTCGAGATTCTCCAACAAGCAAACGTAATCCGAGTTTTTTTTTTGAACAACCAGGGACAATAAAACTCAAAATTTCGATCAAACACAACCGGGTACCCGAAAATCACAATAACATGGATCGAACACCGATTTCCAGACTCGAAAACCCTTGACTGTGGGTCGAAAACCTGCAAAACTTGATCACAACACCACAAAAATCGTTAGAACTTCTTGAATCGATATCGTGCGAGCCACGAAACTCTCGTTTCTTGGCTCTGATACCAATTGTAAGGATCGATTTATCAACCAAACACGATATCTCTACCGATTACGAGTGCGGAATACAAGCAATCGGATGATTCAAGATTATAGAGAAGAAACACAAATTAAATTAAACACAATAATACTAAAACGATTAACCTGTAAAACGATGCACACGATTCACTAAAGAACTCGTCTGGTACACCCGTAAAGCCTCCTTATCCCTCTCTATATTGGCTAACCCTTTACAAGATGCACTAGGGGTCCTATATATAGGAATGGACAAGCTTGGTCAACAAGCCATCCATAAAGCCCTAAAATACATATGATTCCCGTATTGGACCCCATAAGCCCACTAAACACCCCTTAAACTCATTCTAATTGGGCCCAAACATGTCTAAAATGGCCCAATGACCCAATATACCCATAACCCAACTAATTTTCACCTATTCTAACACATAGGCCTTCAAAATAATCCGCCAAGAGATGATTTAATACACAAGCCACAAATTATTCCCTTACAGAAACAGAATCCGGTAGTCGATTTGTGTAAATCGGAGGTCTGAGATGAAGGCTTCGGTTCGTCGGAGTTCGCCGAGAGAGAAATGGGAGAGCGGGTTCGAGTTGTTTGAAAGAGAGAGTGAGGAAAAAAATAAAAAGGACCGTCTCTTTTATGTAGGCGAGGTCGCCAAGAAACGACATCGCCAAGAAGACAGTTATTAGATGAAATCGCCAAGAGTAAAAACTGGTGAGACGAGATCGCCAAGTGAAGACCTTAGATCGCCAAGGCTTTGCTGGTAATGGCGAGATCGCCAAAAGATGTTTATGGCGAGATCGCCAAAAGATGTTTATGGCGAGATCGCCAAAAGGAAAATGGGCCAGGTCGCCAAGGCCAAACTTGGTCTTTCATGAAATCTTCCAACTTTTCTCAAGATCGCCAATTTTATTAGCCGAGATCGCCAACAATATACTTAGCGACATCGCCAACAGCAGAGAAAGCTATCATTAGAAAGATTTGACAGCAAGTTGTTTTTATGAAAACTTTCTGGTTTAAGATCAAATAATTACCAAAAAGAGAACACCCGACACAAAAACACTAAAATATTCATTTTGAACTTAGTGAATTTGAAAAAGTTTTCAATGAACTCATTAAGGGTAATTTGGGAATTATTGAAATTTCTAAGTGCATTACATGTTAAAGAACATAGAATTGACTCAGAAAATTTGAAAATTCACACATTTGACCAAAACCTTATTAAAGACACATTAACTCGAGTCAGGCCAGCCCAAACTTACCAAAACGGTTGATTTTGACTTAAAACAGCAAATGAACCTCAAATTTCTCAATTTTGACAAATTTATCACAAACTTGAAGTTTTTAAGCACAAAGCACCCAAATTCACTTTTTATGCCAAATTTGGTTATATCAAAGCATAGTGCTTTCATTTGCACCGTTAAATCCTTATTTTCTGGTAATTTCCAGTAATTTGCTTAATTTTGCATATTTTTGCTCGGTAATGGTTGGACTATGTTAGGAATCAAACCGGTCAATTAGGTGATCATAGACACTTACAAATCAAATTCCCTCTCAGATTCAGTAACCTAAGTCAGATTGACGGTATTGTTATCCACTTAAGCTCGAGCAAGGCAATTTTCAGCAAAATCACTGTGATTTCATTTATCATGTTTTTAGTTTGATTTTAATGACAATTGTGTTGACTTCTTATTCCACAAAGTCAAACAGTTATCCTAGCTTTGTCTATTTAGCACTTCAGTCATGCACAACACACATATGGAATTTCTTCCCCCTATTTCTTTAGAGGTAAGTACTGATTTCAAGATGGATGAAATGACAGTACACGTGAACACAAGGTCAGAGTTCCCTCAGCAGATGTGTCACGGTATGTTTTTAATGATAATGATGGGACACGTGAACACAAGGTCAGAGTTTCCTCAGCAGATGTGTCACGGTCAATGGATGGATGTGAGATGTTTCTCACTTATTGATTTATGTGGGATATATCACACTTATTGTATGGTTTGAAATCAGCACTTTCCGCAAAAGAAATACTCGAGTGTGTTGGTTAACTTACTTAGCACAGACTTGAGCAAGTTTAAAGGATTTTACTAACTGTTTTGACTTAAAGTCCACAATTTCATAGTTTTAAGTGTTTAATCACAGGATTTGCCTAATTCTTATTTTGCTGAGCCTACCGACACATCGAATGATAGAATTACTGATCGATTGGTTCATATCCTATGGTCATATCACAAGACCAGAATTATATCATGTTCCTCATAGTTTACCCAACCAAAACCAAAATTTTCTGGTTTTCTTTCTCAAAGTTTATTTTAGGCATTGCAGAATTGCAAAAAATCTTGTGCTTAGACTCAAGTACCCATCAAGTGCCTTTACAAAAGTTGTTGGGAATTACTCGATTCTAATTTACATGATTTTTATTTATTTTTTCAAAAAAATTTTTTGGAATTTTCTTCAATTTTTCAGTATTTATTGAAGCATCACTAAAAATTCAAGATTTTGACTTTGACATCAGGTATTCAACAAGTGTCTTCACAAAAGTTGTTTGAAATGACCCGATGCTATTTTTAGTGATTTTTATTTATTTTTGCAAATTTTTGTGATTTTCTCTAAATTTTCAACCGTGAGTCGGTTTAGGCCAGACCGACTCACGGCAAAAACTTAGAATAAAATAAAATAAAATAAGATAAAATATTTTTGGTATTTTCTGAAAATTTGATTAACACTTAGTGCTTTATTTGATGATCAAGAATAATGACCAAAAACTTAGGAAAAATTCAAAGAACTAAAAGATAAAATCTTTTTGTGTTTTCTTCCAAAATATTAAAGGCAAAATCTTTTTGGCTTTTCAACTTGGTGTCAGAAAGATTGAGACAAAAATAAAATCTTTTTGGATTTTCAAGATCAGATTATTGCAGGTTATGGATCAAACAGAGACAATACCTCTAAAACGACACAACCTAAGACTAAGGCACTTATTCTAAAGGAACCTAAAGAAGAGCTTACTCAAAGTTAATCATTCCTATTGATTGTACTAGGAAGTTAAACCTAGAAACATCAAATCCCTTGGTGAAGAGATCTGCAAGTTGGTTTTCAGAGGAAACATGAACTAAGGTAATCAGCTTTTTCTCATGATAGTCCCTAATAAAGTGATGCCTAATCTCTATGTGTTTGGTCTTAGAGTGCTGAACAGGATTCTTAACAATGAACATGGCAGCAGTATTATCAATGTTAATAGGGGTGGACATAAAATTCAAACCGTAGTCCAGAAGCTGATTCTGGATCCAGAGAACTTGAGAACAACAGGAAGCTGCATCGATGTATTCCGCTTCGGCTGGCGAGGTAGACACCGTTGATTGTTTCTTGCATTGCCACGAAACCAATCTGTTCCCCAAAAATTGAGCTCCGCCGGTGGTTGACTTCCGGTCCATGTTGCAACCCCCGTAATCACTATCAGAGAAGCCTCTAAGATCAAAAAGCTCATCCTTGGGATACCACAGCCCTCTCTTCGGATTGGACTTCAGGTATCTGAAAATTCGTTTCACGGCTGTCAAGTGTGACTGTTTCGGTTTGGATTGAAATCTTGAGCAGAGACACACGGCAAACATTATGTCGGGGCGGCTGGCCGTCAGGTACATAAGTGACCCGATCATTGATCTGTACAAGTGTTCGTTGACACATTCACCTTCAAGATCCGAATGAAGCTTGACACGAGTCTCGACAGGAGTGGAAAATCCTTTAGAGTCGTGGTACCCAAACTTTTTCAGCATTTCCTTCACGTACTTTCCTTGACTTATTAGGATTCCTTCATTATTCTGTTTAACTTCAATACCAAGGAAAAAAGTGAGTTCCCCCATTGAACTCATTTCAAAGCGTTTTTCCATGAGACACTTGAACTCTTGACAAAGCGCTTTATTTGTTGATCCGAAGATGATATCGTCCACATACACTTGAACCAGCAGCATATCATCACCCACGTGCCGTATGAATAACGTCTGATCAATCACCCCTCTCTTGTAGCCATTTTCCAACAGATAGGTAGACAAGGTTTCATACCACTTCCTTGGTGCCTGATGGAGTCCATAGAGAGCCCTTTTTAACTTATACACCTTATTCGGGAAGGAAGGATTGACAAAACCTGGAGGTTGATCAACGTAAACCTCTTCATCCAGTTCACCATACAGGAAGGCAGTCTTCACGTCAAGCTGATAAACTGTTATGTTCTTTGACGCTGCATAGGCCAAGAAAATCCTGATGGCTTCAAGACGAGCTACCGGGGCATAGACTTCATCATAGTCAAGCCCATCTATCTGCATATAACCCTTGACCACAAGTCTAGCTTTATTTCTAATAATTATTCCTCTGTCATCCTTTTTATTCTTAAAGATCCACTTGACTGGAATAGGCTTCGCACCAGGAGGAGCGTCCACAAGTTTCCAGACATCCAAAAGTTTGAATTGAAGCAATTCAGCCTGCATAGCCTCAATCCAATTATCATCTTTCATAGCAGCAGCTACAGAAGTTGGTTCTTCTTGAGAGATGAAACAGGAGAACAGGCAGGTATTTATTATCCCTGATTGACTTCTGGTGACTCTCTTATTTATTGGACCGATGATGTTTGAAACAGGATGTTTCTTGTGAATTCCAGTCTCTTCCACTGTCGGAACTGGAATATTTGGGTCTAGAGTACCCATCTGCACATCATTGATCGGAGTTTCACCAGATTCAATCTCAGCAGAGTCTTCTGAGTCTGAATCGTTATTGATTGGATCATTCTCAGGTTGATTTTCTGGAACAGCTTGATTTTGTAGATTTTCTTGATTTAAATTTTGTTCAACCTCCTGAATGACTTCTTCATTTATTTGGTTCTCAACCAAGTTGTCAGTTGCAGCAGTAACCGGTGATGTGGTAGCATCTGTTGATTCATTCCTCCAAGAAATATCCGGAAGCACATCTGAATAGATGGAATCCAGAATCGATGACGTAATTGGAACAGAACCTTCTGACACTGATGTATCCACGTTGCTAGAAGCTCCATGTAATCTTCCAGAATCACCTGAAACCACACAATCACTAAAGTTAAAAGAAGAAGTGAAATTCTCTAAGTCATACATGCCATCTGAGTCAGGTTCTCTGGAATTATGAGTATGCTCATTGAAATTGACGTTGCACGACTCCATAATAACCTGAGTTCTTTTGTTGTAAACCCGATATGCCGCAGAGGTCATCGAGTATCCAACAAAATAGCCTTCATCTGCCCGAGGGGCAAATTTAGCTAACTGCTCAGACTGAATAAATACAGTACAAGGACATCCAAAGGGCTTTAAGCGCTTTAACACTGGTTTTTGTTTTGAGAACAGCTCAAAGGATGTCTTGTTGGCATGTTTGACCAAAAGAGTTCGGTTCAGGACATAGCAAGCAGTATTGACTGCTTCTGCCCAAAAAGACAGTTTAAGATTGGAATCAGCGAGCATCGTCCGAGCACACTCAATTATTGTTCGGTTCTTCCTTTCAGCAATCCCATTTTGTTGAGGAGTATAGGGAGAGCTAAATTGGCGAGTGATGCCCTTCTCGTTGCAAAACGAGTCGAAAACGTGATTCCGAAACTCCGTCCCGTTGTCAGATCTGATTATTCGAACTTTTTCTCTACTTGCGTTCTCGATACGTGTTACGAAGTCCTTCAGAATCTCTGGAGTCTCAGACTTCTCCCTTAAGAAGAATACCCAGGAATATCTCGAGTAATCATCAGTGATGACGAGGCAGAAAGATTTTCCACCCAAACTCTTGATATTAACTGGTCCAAAGAGATCCAGATGCAACTGCTGTAGGATTATTGTAGTTCTTCCAGGCGGCTTCGGTTTATGAGACGTTTTATGTTGTTTTCCCTTCGAGCATGCAACGCAGTTATCGACTTGTACGAATTCTTTGTCAGGCAGCCCAAAAACATGTTTCCCCCTAACCAGGCGATTCATGTTACGGAAATTAACATGTCCCATTCGTCGATGCCACAAGGTTGAGTCTTCCTCTGAAGCTTTAGCCAAAAAGCATGCAACTGAACTAGTAGGCTTTGCAGCATTCATGTCCAGTGCATATATGTTCCCCCTACGATTTGCCCGGAATAAGATCTGATCTTCAGGCACTTTA
Source organism: Deinandra increscens subsp. villosa (assembly GCA_039602395.1). Classification (NCBI taxonomy): domain Eukaryota; kingdom Viridiplantae; phylum Streptophyta; class Magnoliopsida; order Asterales; family Asteraceae; genus Deinandra; species Deinandra increscens. Next base: position 43,130,972 of record JBCNJP010000003.1, on the reverse strand, counting down.
AAACCAGGCTTGAGAATAAAACATTCCCTATCGTCGAAGAACATTGGCATTTTATTGTCGCATATTTGCGAGACGCTCAGCAGATTGAATTGCAGATTTAACACGAGGTTGACTTTTTCAAAAGAGACTTTGAAAAACCGAGGTGGTGGGCAAATATATAAATAATGCTACCTTTACCTTGGTTGCGGAAGCGGATCGAGTCTTTGTGTGACTCGTTTTTGAGAAAACAAATGAACACCGAGATATGACCGATATGGTGTTTGAGATGTGATGATGATGAAGAACAAAGCTAGTAGAAACATGGATATGAAGAACAAGATAAATCTATGATAAACAACATGAAAGATAGATAACAAAGGATAACCAAATGATTAATTATAACCGAATGATTACATTACCTACCCCACGCATTCCCGGGTTTCTTGTTCTTACTAGGTAAGAGCAAGAACCCTTGACAAGCTTCAAGGAACCATGACTAACTCTTTCTCTACACTCATCATCAAGTCTTTCACTTGAGAAAGACTTGCTATATATACTACAAAACTCACTAAGGGCATAATAGTAAAACTACCAACTAGTGACAATATTTAAACAATAAATAATATTCACTAGAGCCATCTTCTTTAGTTGAGTCTTGTGTCTTGAGTTGTCATGTTCTTCACCGTGTTGTCAGGACGGTAGACGTTAAGTGGCCGTTGAGTATTATCACATCTATCCAAATCTTGTTGGCTCGGTATCTCGATTCCCAACAATCTCCCCCTATTTGGTAGATGGAATACTTAACACTTGTGACATTGATTCTTTGTATTCTTGCAACTTGACTTCAAGAAAATCTTCATGTGGTTTCAAGTCTTTTGTTCTTCAACTCTCCTTTGTGAAGCTCCCCTTGAAATACTTGGCCGAATACCAAACCAATGCGTTGCACGAAGATAAACCACTTTTCCTTTGCTTTCATTTGCTGAGTTGGTTGCAAAAAGTCTCAAAGATCATCACATCTTCTCCCCCTAGACTTGTGCAACCCGTAGCAAACATAAAGGCATGTTGTTGTAACCAAACACATCCATGTAGCATATCACAAACAAAAATCAGCCTTGCAATATCAACCGGTTAATCTTCATAATCCAACCAATAATAAATCCCGTTCGTCTTCAACATATCGACCCAAACTTGCGCATAACTTTCATAACCGTTTTACCCCATAGCACGTCTGCCATAACGAAGTAATCTTGATATAAAAGTATAGTTGTAGGTGTACCTGAAATGTTTAAGACAAATCGTGTTCTCGAAAGAACGAATAATGTTGGAGAAATAATATGAAGTGGTTGATGTGGATCCTTGTGGCTTCAATTTGGTTGCTACTGTGTTGACAACAAAAATAATGATAACAATAACTCACTGTTATATTCATCCAATTCTGTCAAATGATTTACTGTTCTGGCCCAAGCATACAATTTTCGCAGCCCAAATAAATTGTATAGACCAGCGGCCCGGTAAAAACCAACAGCAGCCCAATCGGAACAATAACTAGGCCCAAATCGTGATAAGCAGCCCATGTAATTGTTTAAAATAGGAGAACCCTAAATGTGTACCAGAAAAGTTCATCATCTCTCCTATTAGTCGACGAGGAGCAACACCTGGCGGCCATGGTGACAATTTCCGGCGTCTTGACGGCGAACAGAAACGAGTATCGGCGAACTGAAGGCATTTCCGGTTGAGATTTCTGATCCGGTTGAGCTTCATATTCCGGTTGGCATGGGGTTCCGGTTGAATTCCCGAGATCCGGTTGAAGTTCCAAACTCCGGTTGAAGTGCAGATTCCGGTTGAAGGTTTGAGTTCCGGTTGAACTCAGATTCTTCCGGTTGAGTTCAAGGTTCCGGTTGAGCTCCTCGTTCCGGTTGAACTCGTGTTTTCCGTCTGAACTTTCTTGAACCGGAACATTTGTTTTTCCGGTTGAAGGTTGGAGCGGAACCATCGTCACCATCTTCAAGATTGAAAACCCTAAGTCGAACCAGCAGAGACCAACTGTTTCTCACGTCGTCATCAACCTTTGATGATTAACTCGTGTCCGAACCCTAGATAGAAACCAGTTGCTGTTGATAACTCAGTGGTTCTTCTTGTATTCTAACAGCAAATCCATTACCGACCATCATCGGTCTTCTTTGATTGAGAGATCCGAAACCCAGATCTTATATCGAACCGTGATCATTGTCGGCATTGAACTGTTGATCCAGATTACGAGCATGTTACCACCTTCACCCATCACCTTCAACGAAAACCTAATACGGATCTGTGAACGACAAGTTTGAACACGCTTAACCCATATCAAAATATTTTCCTCGATCCCTTGACATCGTCTTTGAACCGAACAGAAACGGGTATACGAACTAACTCGAGCTACAGTCTCGTGTTCGTGTTTCTGAGTTCATCATCTTCAAAAATCAAAACCTGTAACTCACTCAATATATTTGTATATATATTTTTTTTTTTTAATTTTCAAGAGAGAGAGAGAGTATGGTTGACCTTGAAGAGTGTAGGGATGGGAGGTTGCTTGTGTTAGAAAAAGGAATTGGATAAACGGATGACTTTACCTTTTGTGGAACTCAAGAAAAGTAAAAAGCTTTAAAGCAAATTGAGTTTGACACACAAACTTTTGACTTCAACCAAAAATAGGTAGATAACCTTTTGTTATAAAAGTCAAATTGATAAAAGTGGTAAAGTGGACAGTAATTGTAAGTCTCGAAGATACAAACCATGTGCACAAGATTCTCTATTTTCTTTTTCTTTTAAAATTTTAATGCAAACATGATTTAACATGTGAGAACAAAACAACAGTAAGTTATGAAGATCTGGGTATGGATTTTGAAAGAATGTAATCAAAAGTCCACTTTGTATTTAACAAAGTTAAACACAAGAACCCAAACGAAATTCTTCAAAAACTTAAGAATATTTGAATAAATAGATCTTGACTATTCTATTTAAGAAAAATTCAAAGACCTTTTTCAAAAAAAACTTTGAAAGACATGGAGGGGAGTTCAAAATCTTTCTAAAAAGTTTAACATCTCCATTTGTTTACAAAAACAAGCATATGAACACAAAGTTGAGATATCAACCGTGAGGTTGCATTATCTCGACCGTGGCTCTGATACCAATTGAAAAACCGAGGTGGTGGGCAAATATATAAATAATGCTACCTTTACCTTGGTTGCGGAAGCGGATCGAGTCTTTGTGTGACTCGTTTTTGAGAAAACAAATGAACACCGAGATATTACCGATATGGTGTTTGAGATGTGATGATGATGAAGAACAAAGCTAGTAGAAACATGGATATGAAGAACAAGATAAATCTATGATAAACAACATGAAAGATAGATAACAAAGGATAACCAAATGATTAATTATAACCGAATGATTACATTACCTACCCCACGCATTCCCGGGTTTCTTGTTCTTACTAGGTAAGAGCAAGAACCCTTGACAAGCTTCAAGGAACCATGACTAACTCTTTCTCTACACTCATCATCAAGTCTTTCACTTGAGAAAGACTTGCTATATATACTACAAAACTCACTAAGGGCATAATAGTAAAACTACCAACTAGTGACAATATTTAAACAATAAATAATATTCACTAGAGCCATCTTCTTTAGTTGAGTCTTGTGTCTTGAGTTGTCATGTTCTTCACCGTGTTGTCAGGACGGTAGACGTTAAGTGGCCGTTGAGTATTATCACATCTATCCAAATCTTGTTGGCTCGGTATCTCGATTCCCAACAGACTTCACCATTTGTTAGGTGACCAGTTCCAATTATTTGACCACCTTTCTTATTTCCTCCAAAAGCAACAGAACCTCCTCCAAATATCAGTTTGACATCATGTAAGAGATTCTTGTCACCTGTCATGTGCCGGGAACAGCCACTATCCATGTACCACAGATTTATTGACTTCTTTCGCTGTTCCGTATCAGGAATGAGGTCCTTTTGTCGGTTTATAGATTTTTGCTCAGCATCAGATTCAACTTTGGAGGAGCCTTCAACAGTGTTGGTCACAAAAGCAGCATCTTCAGAAGTTTCATCCACATCAGCCATGAGTGCAAAATCAGTCGGATAGAGCGGGTCAAAGAAGGAATCTTCCTCAACCTTGGACTCATCAGATGAATTCACCATTAATGCATAATCCACACTTGTTGATGTTTGAGTCTGATTGGACCATGTGTAGTTAGGATCACTCAGAGACACGAGTGCTTTCTCTGGGTTGTCAGCACGCATAGCAGAATTGGAACTGGAACCCTGGTGAGTAGTACCAGCAGGTTGTGACTTCTGATATGAAAAGTTGCCCTTATTTTGACTCGAATTATTGTTCCCTCCAGATGTCACAGGAATCTGCCTCAGTTTTGGCTTCTTACACTCACGTGCAAAATGCCCCAGACCTTGACAATTGTAACACTAGGCTTTCGATTTGTCAAAGCCAATAGTGGCACCAGGTTGTGACTGGAAAACTTTTCTCCCAGTTTTCTTGAAGAACTTCCTAGTGCGGGCAGCGATCATACCAAGTTGCCACTTGATATCCATTTCTTCGAGATCATCAGCAGGAATTTGATCCAGGTCTTCTTGGCACAGAGACATGCCCTCAATACATCCTGACATTTGGGAAGCCAGGCATGCAACAAGAGCATTGCATATCTCCTGATCTTTGTCAGTCAGGCCAACAGTTGTGGTTCCAGAAGGATAGGCAGCAGATTACTGAATCACCGGAGTGACTGGTTGTTGAGCAATGAAGGCAGTCTGACAAACATATTGTTGATGAGAAACTTGAGCAGCAGCTTAAACAGTAGAGCAAGACCCACCAGCAAAGTAAGGAAATTCAACGTCAGCCTCGTTAGGAGCAACGAAGGCAGCATTTGGAACAACCTCAGTGGCCCTTTTATTGGTAACTTTCCCCATAAGTGAATTTCCATCTCTTTCAATAGCAGCAATTTCATAGCCTCTTACTTTGTCAATAAGATCCATGTAGTCCACAGTGGCTAAGTCACTGCTTTCAAGCAAGTAGATGACATATGGAGCAAAGTCTCGAGGAAGTGACTTCAGAATTTTCTTTGATATGACTGGCATCTCAGGTCGAATTTGGTTATTTTGCATTTCACAGATGAGTCTGCAGAACTTTGTCACATGAGTCTCAAAGGAGTCTCCAGCAGTGTGAGCAAAGGTGTTGAAACGCAACTTGAAAGAATCCAGTCTTCTCTCCTTACTCTCAAGGTTTCCCTCATACTTTTTCTCAAGTGCAACCCAGATTTCATGAGCAGAGGTTGCTTCAGTGAAATGAAAAGAAATGTCATCAGACAGTGCCATCTTGATGCACCCAAGAGCACGTTTGTCAACCTTCATCTGGTTATGTTCAGAAATAGAGTAGTCCTCAGGTTTCTTTGGAATACGCCTTTGGGCCTGGGCAGCTGGAGGATCAGCTCCAGCAACAGTAGGCACTGGATCCACATAAAACACCTTAGGACCACATTTCACTGAGGTCAGCAAGTCATAATCCACATACTCAAGGTAACACTGAAACTTTTTCTTCCAATCATCATAATTTTCAGCCCCAAGCAATTTAGGAGGCCGGTTATTCCCTTGGAACATTTGATTAGCAGAGGTAAACTCAGACATGGTGAAACAAGTGAAGTTTCTTCACAAAAGAGCTTAATGGGTCAAACGGGTCGAGAATTCAGAAATTTCTTCAACGGATGCAAGATTGAGGTTAATTGCTCAAAAACCTACAAAACAAACATCATGAAGTTTATTTAGTTTGAATCAATCAAGTAATTAAGTCAAATTTGAAATTTTCAAATTTTCAAGACTTAGAAAATTTTCCAGCCATGTTCTTGAGCATAATCACCAAGTCAAAATCAAATTTCACGAAATCAAGTTTTTAATGCACCAATAGTTTAGGAATTTGCTTAGGAACAAATTTGTTAACTACAACAAGCTCCAAAAACCACTTAATCTATGTGAAATCGGATCAAACAGTGATTCTTATGAAAAACTTCCAAGAACACAATTTTTGCTCTAAAATCTTCAATACTTGATGTTTTTGAGTGATTCAAGTTGCTATCATCCCTAAATCATGAGTCTAACATGTATGCATGTTCAATTTTGACTCAAAATTAGTGAAAGATAGACATTTATTTTCAAAAGTAACACACAGCACGTATGCTCTGTGTTCGCATAAATCTGGAAATCTCAAAAATTGACCCATTTATTGTGATTATTGATGAAATCTAAGCATTCCAACAGATTCCTTATGAAATTTCGTTCAAAATGGTTCAAGGAATCACACAAACACCTAGATTTGATGACTTGAATGAGTGATTCTTCAAGTTTTTGAGAAAACTCAAGAACATGAAGAACAATGGCTCTGATACCATTTGTCAGGACCAAATTTGAGCCTTTACTCATCCAATACACAGATTCAAGTGCGGAAATCATGAATCCATGATCAAATCATAGTGTTTGCTTGTTGAAATCCTTAGATTTCGCCTCTGAAACTCAAGAACTTGAGGGTTTTCACACACAAGTGCTCTCTATCTTCAAAACAGCCGTCCAAGAGTGTTATTAGGGTTATTCTAGAGTGGCTATTTATACTAGAGAGAGCACAGGTCGTGAATGTGCTGAAAACAAGAGAATGTTATTGAAGTTAGTGCAAATTATGATATCAGACAGACGAGATCGCCAAGACAAAGTCTGAAGTCGCCAAGAACAAATTGAAGTCGCCAAAGATGTTGGTGACCTCGCCAAGGCTTGGTGAGGTCGCCAACCTTGGTGAGGTCGCCAAGGGGTTGGCGAGGTCGCCAAGGGTACAAGCCCAAGTCGCCAAGGTCAAATCCAAATCGCCAACATTCTTGGTGAGGTCGCCAAGAATGTTGGTGAGGTCGCCAAGAAGGTCCAGAAATCACTAAATACGCTCCAGAAACATCAATTATCATTATTGAACCATCAAGGTTTGTTATTACAAAGACACAATCAATTATTAGCATTTACCAAGTAATTTATCATGAAATGACCTAGATCTTGGATACAGACAATCACACTGCAATTGAAATGTACTAAGGCAATATCTCCAATATCCATAATCAACACAAGCTAAGACATTTAGCTATGACATACAAAACATCAAACACTTGAATGATTAATATAAACATCAGGATAATTGTCCAAGTACAAGATACATGCATAAGTGAAAGATATACACATGAGCACAAAAGCAAAGGATGATATGTTTGAGTTGCCACCAACCCTATAAAGTTCTTACAATGTTTTCATGATATCGTTAACTGTGTTCCAAGCAAAAAGAAAGAACCTTAAATCGTCTACCTTAAGGTCGATCTTTCGATACGCAGATAAGGCCTCGGATTTAACAAAATAAGAAAAATAAAACAATTTGAAATTGTATAACCCAATAACAATTAGGTCGGCACTCCCGTACACACAGAGAAAGTCCGATGAGTTATACGAAACACCAAGGAAAATAAAGCAGAACGTCAAACGAACAACAATCAGGTGGATCTTTCGATACGTAGAGAAAGTCCGATCGTTTGACAAAATAAAGAAAATGAAACAAGTTTAAATCTTGGCAAAATGAATACATGTATACACAGTGACTTCTCATTTTGTTTTTCACACTTATTTTTCTCTTTTTGCCATGAAATACGCATCAATATGTTATCCACATGGTCAAGCATCAGAATTTAGTGTATATCACATCTGAATACTTTTTTATTTGCCGAGTCTACCAAGCATATCAAACAATGATCTTATGGCCTTTTCATTTACTCTATCCATGAGTCAGATACGTAAGCCAATGTACCATCATTTCCCAATGATCAATTTCTCAAAATTTTATATACTTTGCATGTATTCTGAAAAAACATATACGGATCGATTCTATGGTAGATAATATCGAGAAGGAATTTTTTTCATATATTTTGTTGAATGATTACATAAACCGAAGGTGTATACACCGATTAAGGACCGGGGGAGGTTAGACAGAACCTCCCCTCTCAACACTTGATCTAGATAGACTCTGGAACTTATAATGAAATACAAAGACAAAAGTATTTATACTCAATATTCTGTCCGAACTGGGGATCATCCGAACCCTATCCGAACTGCATCCGAACCTTCAATTCGGCTGAGGTTCGGATCCTAGTTCATGTCCCAGTCAGCTCAGTCTGTTTTGACAATTCAAACAGTAATTGCCACATAAGGTTTATGTATCAACAAATTCCCCTTGGACGTTACTGTCGAATCCAGACTTTAATCTTCTAACAATCAGCATTCTTCAGTCAGCTTGCTGCAGACACCTCTATCTTTAGCAACCTCCCCTTGACTGAAACATCAGGTATGCAGGAAATAGTTCACCATTCTATAAAATCTCCACAACAAATAAATTTCCACCTCAGATAGAGCACATCCATCCATTCCGGAACAGGCATATGATAAAGGTTCACTTCATCAGTTGTATCCGAAAATTGTAAATCATATACGGATCGATTCTATGGTAGATAATATCGAGATGAAAGTTTTGTCATATATTGTGTTGGATAGAACCTCCCCTCTCAACACTTGATCTAAACAGACTCTGGACAAAAACTTACAATGAAATAAAAAGACGAAAGTATTTATACTCAACATTCTGTCTGAAGTGGGGCATCATCTGAACCCTCTCCGAACTGTATCTGAACCTTCAGTTCAGCTGAGGTTCGGACGCACACTAACATCAAGTTCGGCTGAGGTTCGGTTCCTAATTCATGTCCCAGTTAACTCAGTCTGTTTAACAATTCGAACAGTAACGGCCACACAAGGTTCATGTATCAACATATTCACCTTCCTTATATATTTTGCATGTATTCATCTTCTTCCCATAACATGCATTTTCTCAATTTCTCCCCCTTACATGCAATTCTCCCCCTTAAAATGAAAAACTCTATTTTTGGATTTTTCATTTTACAAAAACATGACTCTATTTTTGGCTTTTATCAATTTTCTTTTGAAAACACAAACGGAAAGTAAAAAAAAATTTGATCAACCAACACGGATACTTAGCATGTTAAAATTTAAGAAAACTTGCAGGTTAGAAAGATATATCATGAAATTTAAGTTAAGCAGAATACTCCTCCATCAACAACTTTGCAATCGTCGATAGGTCTTCTAGAAGTACGTGCAAGCTGGTCAAACACATTAGTTTTTAACTTGACCCGAAGCGACTGCTTCCGGTCGACCAGTGTCCTGGTTTTTCTTTGAAACCACCTTAGGTTTCCATAATTGTTGATGTTTTGGTAATTCAGTTTTTGATGAATTAATCACAAGGTGGGGGATCCGTAGAGTGAACTCCTTCTTCTACGCTCATGTATGGGTATAGCCAAACTTTTCTTTGGGTTAAGGACATGTCCTCCTTTACACATGATGGGGGCTGACTCCTTTTTTGATAAAGAACTGCGCATGACAATAGAGAATTTGGTGGTTTGCGAGGGCCCCTTATTTGTGTATCTCCAATGGCGGCTTGCTTCATTACCCATCAGGTGCGGGGGGCAAGGATTATATTCTGCGGTTAAGGCTTCCTCGTTTTCCTTTGTGGCATCAAGCGCGCAATCTTGGGTGCTTCAAGATCATATTTTGAGGGGAAGTGGGATTTGTGGCATGGACTCTAAGTATGAGGGTGCGTTGGACCGTCTTCGGGATGTTACTCCAGGCTTTGACTTTAGCGGTTTCACTGACAAGGACACACCCCCCCCCCCCTAAAGCCCAAAAAGTTTTGGCGAGTGTCCTTTTTGGTAAAATCATGCAGGAGATGGAAGTGAAGTTTGACATGACCGTAAGACAAAAAGCCGTGTTTGGATGTTTACAAGCGCCACATGCCCAAGATCTCCTCCGGGCTATCCCTATCGATGGGCTGGGCCAGCACATGTCACCGGTGGAATATCGTGCCATTCTTAAATACCGCCTTTTAATTTCCATTCTCCCGTCAGATGAGAGATGCCCTGTTTGTCGCAAGGCATATTTGGATTCATTTGGGTAGCATGCTGTCCATTGCAAAGAACTCCCGAGGTTCAAATATAGACATGATTTGGTTAGGGATGTTCTATTCAATATATTCAAGCGTGCGGGAATTTCAGCAAAGAAGGAAGCTCTGGTCAACTTCCTAACGGATCCGTCTGATGGGCGGTCGACTCTTAGACCGGCATACATCTTCGTCTTTTGGTGGATAGGGGGAAACATGCATGTCTAGATCTAACTGGGCTCTCTCCTCTGGTGGGCTTGGGGCATGGGGAGTTCAAAGTGGGCCAGGCGGCCTCTAAGGCTGCGATGGGGAAAGTGAACAAGCACGAGAAAGCGTGCATTGTAAATTAACATGTTTTTGTTCCTTTTGCTTTTGACACCTTTGGGTTCCTCGCCTCTGAGGACGTGGGAACTCTGAGTAGAGTTCAACGGTTCATGCATGGTAATGTGGTGACCTCTGGTGCTAGGGATGTTGTTTTCACGAGACTCAGTTTTGCTATTCAGAAAGGCTTGGCGGCGCAGCTTGTTGCCCGCTTCCCTTGCCCGCCGGGGTGATTGTCCACTTGTATTTGTATTTCTATGAGAATTATACTATTATATATAAAAAAATCACAAGGAACTGTGATGAAGAACCTATATTTTGAACCTTTTGAAAAATGGGAACAAAACGTTTTTGTTTTTGTAAGAATGTAAGCTCAACTTCATCAAAAATTCTGCCTTGTTCATCAAAGAACTTTGGTTTGGCAAATTTATCAAAAACTGGTAGCTGTTGAAATCTTTGATTTGTATCAGTAGGAATTGGACAATCTTTTGGCATATGCCCTTGTTGGCGGCAAATATAACATATGCGTTTAGCTTTGTCCCACCGTTTAGGTGCCTGCACAGAGTCACAAACATGAATATCTCTAATATGATCAAAAGAAGAATTATATGCCTGATGTTTGTGATCAGGAACCCATTTGGATGTTGGGCTTTTAGAGATAGAACTATCAGAAGAAAATTTTACTTTTTGATTCTTCATGGTTGTTGAAACATCCGCTTTCACAAAAACTTCAGAAATCTTCTGAGCATCCACGCAGTGAAGTGGAAATTCTTTATCAAAGAATATTTGTTCCGAACCCTTGAGTTTATAAAACCGTTCGGGTTGAACCTTCTCATCCTTGAAAACCTCCTTCTTCACTTGATTTAATTTCAGTTTCTTCAAATGTTGTGATTTTGAAGCTGAAACCTCCTCAGCTTGAACATTCAATAGGCACACACATGACCGATAACCCAAAAAGTCAAGGGAATGATTGGATAATTTGTTTATAAAAATCCTTCCTGGTCTCGACCACAGGTAAAAATAAGATTTCCAGAAATTGACAAAGTAATATTTCCATTTATTCATCAAAAGAAACGTCCCTTTTGAAGCAACAATTGATTTTCCATGATACCTAACATAATGCATGAAAGAATCTTTGAATAACCAAAAATTCGCTTGAAAAGCCACTTCTGCAAGATGCTCTATTTTTCCATGCTTGAAAACCCAAACCAACATTTTTTCCATAATTCTTCTCCTCAGAATTTGAATTCCGATGCCCAGTCTTTGCCAACCTTGAAAATTCAGCTTTGACTTCATTAACATTTTTCAGCTCATAGAAAATCGTCTCATCAAAGTCAGGTTGAGAACGAATTTTCTCACTTGAAGTAGCTGACTTCTCATTTGATGTTGAAGATGAACCAGAAACAAACTGTGGAGTTGGAGGAACTTCAGATTTCTTGTTCTTCTTCTTGCCTTTCTTCTTATTCTTCTTCTTTTTCACAACCTTCTCTTCTTAAAAAATTTTAGTCAACCTTTTCTTTTACATCTTCAGTGGCGGATCCAGAAAATTTATTGAGTGGGGGCACAAAAAATTATAAAGTGGACATTAAAATTTTTTAGTTGTATAAGTTTGAATCCCATAAGAAAAATACGATACACTAATAAAATTACACAATTCAATTCTATCTTTACATGACTCGTTAGTCTAAGATTTTTTTTAGTCAAAATATTCTTCTAAAAATATATTTATATCACCAAATGACGTTGCAAGTTATTAAAACTTCCAACGATGGCGATGGTATTGTTATTTTCTTCTTTTTCATATTTCACCTTTGATCTTGGGTGCCTTAGAAATAAAACTTTTGGTGCCTATTTAATTAATCCAACTAAATATTAACCATTATGAAGCATACTTTTGAGTTGAGTGGGTGCCTTGGACCCCACTCACTCTTGAGTAAATCCGCCACTGTACATCTTTAACAGCTTCTTTGATATTTGCAGGGGGGTGAACCTGTTTCATCAAACATTGTTTCAAAATTGACATTATTTGCTAAGAAGCTTGTGAATAATTGCGAATTTGAGACATTATTCAGCAACCGATTAGCATCAATTACTTGAATTTTTAAATCTGAAAACTGTTGTTGTGCTTCTACTACTCCTTCTCGGTAGCTATCAATCTCTTGGCAACCTTATGAGTTTCAAATTTTTGTAGGCGAAGATTATCAAGCCCATCAAACAATTCTTTCTTCAATTTATCCTCATTTCGCTTTTGGATTTCCAGATTTGCAATGTGCACTTTATTAACACTAATCAACTCTCTTTTCTCATCTAACAACTTCTTCATATCAACTTGATACGCCTCAATTTTAGCAATATATTCTTCAAAATTCTTTGTGAGTAGATCAAGCTTGATTTTTGATTTATCAAACAAATTTTAAAAATCATTCGCAGCATCTTCTGCTTCATCCTTCCATTTCTTGACTTCTTTAACCAACTCATCTTTCTCTTCACAAATCTTTGCATTCTTTTCTTCATCATCCTTTCTATTCTATTTAGAAATTTCCAAAACCTCTTTTAGCAACTGGACTTCCTTTATCAAAGACTCATTTTGCAAATTTAAATAAGTTTCGTTTTTCTTTGAAATCTCCAAATTTGCTTTAACCAATTTAAGTTCAGCAACAAACATTTTGACTTCTTCATTCAAAGATTCATTTTCTTTTATCAAATCTTCGATTTTGGATTCAAACTTTTCAGTTTTAGCAGCTTCATATGAACTAGAATTAGAATAATATTCATCTTGCTCATGTTTAACAATCAAAGCAGATATATCAAAATGTTTGCCCCTATCATACACACCATCACTCTGAACCATTATAGTTGTCTTGTTTGAATTACTTGCTGATGATTGAGAATCAGCATTAGATGTAAAACCAGGTTTGTTAACATGTGCCTGCTGACATTCTCTAGCAAAATTTCCTAGCTTGGAACACTTGTAACATTTCAACTTAGATTTGTCAAAACCCAGCTTCCAATTAAAATCAGAAGTAGTTCTTCCATGTTTCTAGAAAAAACTTTTTGATCTTTGACCCTACATAGCATATTGCCAAGATAAATCAAATTCATTCAATTGATCATCATCAAGTTCATCAAGATCATCTCTAGTTATTTTTGCATCAGCAACAGTTTTGATAACCAATCCAAAAGATGAAGAAATCAAAGCAGCAATCATTCTAGCACAATCATCCGTTGTATTGGCAAAAAAAGCATTCTGATTTGATGATTCTGGAATTGTAAAGCTACAACCCCGTGATGAATTATTATTAGAATTTCTAGATATATTTCCAATGAAAGCAGTAGGTTGTGCAGAACTAAGACTTGGTTTGGCCTTAGCCGTCATACTAGCAGCATTCTCACCATGATACAATTCTGGATTTTTCAAATTTGCTTTGGACTTATTGGAATTCATCATTTCCATCTCACGGGCATGAAGTTTACCAGTTAGATCATGAAATGTCAACGTGGAAAATTCTTTATCATGTGTAAGAAACGACACATAATTTTCCCATTTTTCTGGTAAAGCCTCCATAATCTTTTCTTTTAACTCTTCATCAATTTCGCAATCCCCACAATCTTCAATTCACTTATATGATGAGACAATATTGATACAAGAGCCGTGATGTTTTCATTCTCGTAATGTTGAAAATTATCAAACTCTTAACTTAACACATTCTTTCGACTCTTCTTGTATTGATCATTACCTTTACACCTTGCTGATAAAGCATCCCACAATTATTTCGATTTCTTGAAAGTACTAAATTGATGTAACAACTCAGTGGGTAGTGCCATCATAAGATAACCAAAAGCTTTTTGTTCAAGCTCATATAGTTTTCTTTCAGCATTATCAAAGGTATGAACCTCTTTGAAATCCCCTTTTCTTAATCGGAATCCATAAATCGATATCACTCGTGCTTATGTAAGGAGAAAATCGTTGCTTCCAATTTTGGTAGTCCTCCAACTTCAACAACTTGGGAACTTTCTGACTTGTTCCAATATCGTTGTCAAAGTTTAGCATTGTTTGCATTGCATTCTGCATAGCGGCAAAAGCTTGAAATTCCGACATCATTGAAAATTTTTATTATGATTGTCCGAACCTTATCCGAACCTCAATATGTGATCCGAACCTCTACCGAACCTAGCTTAGCCGAATGCTAGCCGAACTCAAACCAATCCGAACTGAAGAACACTATCCGAACCTTTTCCGAACCCGAATTTATCTGAACCTCAGACGAACCTTAACCGAACAAGAATATTATCCGAACTTTAACCGAACCTTTTACTAACGCAAACTTCGGACAGAAGAACCCTAGCCAAACTCTAACCGAACCTAGACTTCGGACAATAAACAGTAGCCAAACGTGTAGTATGGAGCAGTTATTCTGAATAGTGAAAATTTTCAGCCGAACCTCACCATTTTTGCTCAAAACACTCAATTTGGACAAATTTTTACAAGATTTGCAGCAGTTGATCATAATAAGTGATGAAGACTGATTTAGGAGTGAAAGTTTCACCAAATACATGTCCGAAATGATCAAGAACTCGTAAAAACACTCAAAGAACACTCAAAAACACCAAAAACAACACATTTTGTTTCAAAAACTCTGAAAATACCAACCACAGATCAGTAGAATGAACCAGATAGCTCTAATACCACTTGAAAATGCATGAGCATCAGATGGTCTACTCGATCTAGCTATATCGGATACGAAACATGTAATTAAGAGTTGTTTTATTGATCAAACGAACAATTACAACTCAGAAACACTTAGAATAGAGACTCGGAGAAACACTGTTGTAAAAACACACTTAAGTACAAATCTCACACGCTTAGTCCTAGATTACAAAGATAAAACTTCTATATTTAGGCGACTGGCCGAACCTCAGGCGAACTTGAGGTTCGCCTGACTCGAACTCCAGGTTCGGAGCAGGTTCGGCTGGCAGCTATTCTTCGCCTTGATCTTTATCTTGTCTTGACTTGATACTTCACACGACGCACAAATTATGTATCTACAAGTTTACCTCAATAAGAACATAAATGCAGGAATGGAGAGTCCCATACCTTTATAAAGATCTATAGATGACTAAGATCTAATATAAGAAGTAGAAAGTTCTCAAATAACTTAGAGAGGAATCTGTTGGGATCAAGCAATTTATGTTAGAATTCAGATAAAAACAAAACAAGACAAATTTAATAAAGATTTGCCCCTCTGTAGCTATGTTTAAGTTTTGACTCAAAGTGTCACTTGTCAAGACAAACATACCTCTTTGATGATCTAAGTTTTGCTAAGATCACAAGAAAGAGATGCAATGATCTTGAACAATATCACAACAGTTTCTGTTATAAGATTAGGCAAAGTAAGTTAAACCCGAGAAATAGATATACACATATAATTCAGGCAGACAAATAAATAATTGAAGTTAAATACTTTATTGAGAACAGTGAACCAAACCATCAATTTTACCAATAATTAAACTAATTAAAAAGTTAACAACAGTTTCAAGTTCTTAATTCATCAACCAGTCAATAACTAAGAAGATTAAAAGACAATTATTGGAGACAATGTTAATTCCATACCAAGTGTAATTCTCTATGTCAATCCAAAGTCAAGGTCAAAAATCATGGAACTAACAAAGTTGCTAACTTAGGACTCATGGGCAGATCTACGTAATTAGGTTTGGGAATCCCAAAGATATACCAGCAGCAACCATAGTGAATCTTCATTAGCTAACCGAATTCCAATATTTTGAAAAACACAAAAAAAACTTTCTAAGTAACCCACAAGAACAGTGGTCAAGTTTGTGGCCTTGATTCAAACAATGTAGTAATTTACACTACTTAAACCAATAACTACACTAACTTTAACCAATCTGTTATAAAGTTTAAAGAAATCTAAATTAAAACACAATCAAACCGAACCCCTGTAAACACTATTCTCGGATTTAAAAAGTGATATATGCGAGATATGAGATTCACATACCTTAATCTTCAATACAACTGAAATATGAACAAGTAAAAGTGATGGGAATCTGTTATATCAACAATAGAACCTTTACACTCCGTACCTACGGCTCACGGACATCAATGGGATCAAGATTAACCTAGGTAAAGTGTAAAATGGAACCTGTAATCTCACGGAGAGTATGTGAATCAACCCTAGATGCAAGAAATTTCACAGATTCAAGAGATAACAAAGGAAAATCAATCGCACAGTGATAAAGAGGAGAGGAGCGGGTGTGTTTGTTTTTGAACGAATGAGAAAAATAGTAACCGAGACCTCCCTTTATATACACTTAGGTTTAGCGAACTTATAAATATCTAACAGATTTAACAAGTTCGCTAAGAACAAGCTCTAAGTCCGCTAAGAACAAACGGACTTAAATCAAGTTCGCTAAAGAGAAAAAGGTCAAGTCCGCTAAAGAGAACAAGTTCGCTAAGGCCTAAAGCAAGTACGCTAAGCCTAAGGTAAGTCAGCAAAGGCTAGGCAAGTACGCTAAGCCTAAAATGAAGATGAGTAAAAACTTCTAAGTAGAATGATGAAGTCCGCTAAGATATAAACAAGTTCGCTAAGAACTAAAATCATCTCAGCAGACTTACAAGCCATTGGAGAAGTTCGCTAAGGCAAAAACCTTCTTAGCGGACTTCTCAAATACTTGGCCAAAATTTAAAAAATAAAACAAGGGAGAAGTTCGCTAAGGAAATAAATCAACTTAGCGTACTTTAAATCCCAGAGAAAATATTCTAAGTAAAGACGAGAAGTTCGCTAACATGAATTGTTCTTAGCAGGTTTCACATGACTTAGATTACTTTAAACAAAAATAACAAGGGAGAATTTCGATAAGGACAATATCAACTTAGCGTACTTCTCACCACAGATAATAAACAAACAAACCAAACAGGTAACTTCGCTAAGAACAAATTTGTTCTTAGCGGACTTCAGAGAAGAACAACCAGAAAAGTTCACAAGTTTAAACACAAGTTCGCTAAAAGCAAATATGTTCTCAAACCCATGAATTGTTCTTAGGGGACTTGCTCACAGAATGAAGTACTCTAAGGCAATTTAAGCCTGCTAAGACCAGAATTTTGAAAAATATATGTAAAAATTCAAAGTCTTAAATTTTACCATAAATTCAAAAATTTGCAATTTAACTACAAGACTAAAACCAAGAGAGCATGTCTACCACCAGTAACCTACCAGGAAGATAAATTTTATATGAATAAACCAAGTACTTGTTAATTTCAACAAATTTGACAAAAACACATCTAGCACTAAAATTGGACTTTTAATTGGTCAAAATTCCACCTGAACTCAAATTTTTCATTTTCATTCGAGTCGGGTCAATTTTCCACCTGACTCAAAAATATCATATTCCTTTTCAGTTGGTTAATTATTTCCAATAGAAAGTTTGATTTTTGCACAAGTTGCCAAACTTGGAAATTTGAGCACTTTGACTTTAAATTTACCTATTTTTGAATGGTTGTGGTCAGACATGTTTAGAATCATAGCGGTCATTTATATGATCAATAACACTTCTAATTCAAATCACCTCTCAGATCTGGTAACCTAAGTCAGATTGTCGGTATTGTTTATCCACTTAGCTCAAACATGGTAATTTTCAACAAATTTATGTGACGTATTTATCATGTTTTGTCCGATTAGTGAAAGATGTGATTAACCTTGTATTCAAGATAAGTCACCAGTATTCTACCATGGGCCAATTTGGCACTTCGGATACAGCCTACACACATAAGAATTTTAAAATGGCAGATATGGAATTTCTTCAACATATGATAATTTTATTATTTCCCCCTATTTCTTTAGCGTTAAGTAGTTGATTTCACGAATGGATGTTATGATGAATCGCGTGAACACAAGGTCATTGCTTTCACAAAGCAGATGTCTCGCGGATAACGATGATTGGAATGATGGAGTCGCTTGGACACAAGTTCATCGCTTTCGCAAAGCAGATGTGCCACGGATTTATTTATGGATGAAGCGACACCAAGGTCTTTGCGTAAGCAAAACAGATGGTGTGCTGATGATTGAAATCAGGGACTTAATGCTAAATAAATATTCGTGTGTGTTGGCATATCGTACTTAGCTCAGACTTAGGCAAATTTAAAGAATTTTGCTCTGGTTGACTTAGAGGTTCACATTTTCATGCAATTTAATGTGTAATAACAGAAATAGTCTACTTTTAAGTTTGATAAGCCTACCGACACATCAAATGATAGAGTTACCAGTTGATTGGATCATATCCTATGGTTAGATCTACAAGACCCGAATCATATCATGTTCCTTACAATTTGTCCGACCACGGACCAAAGAATTTTGATTTTTCATTGGTTTTTACATTTCTAAGGATATTCTATACATGTGTTTAAAATCATTTATTGAATTACAAAATAAACACTATTTTTGTGTTTTTGTCAATTTTTTAATGTTTTTAGTTTATCTTCCACATTGCAGGCACAACACACAGACACAAAAACAAAAAATAAACAATAAAAAATCTTTTTGGCCTATTCAAGTTAATTTGACACAAGACAACCACAAACAAAGGTGTTTAAGTCAAATCAGGGTCAAACAAAGAAGGAAAGTGACTCAAGGAGTCAAAATAACAAATATTTTCGAATTTGCAAGAAAAACTATATATAAAGGGTAAAGATAAAATCTTTTTGTGAATTTTCATGCGGGGCACAGATAACACTTCTAAGCAAATAAACCTATGAAATCAAAACACTAAAATACTAGGGAATAAGAAAGCTTAGTCATAGTTAACATGCCTACATCACTAACCAGAAAGTTAAACGTAGATATATCAAATGGCTTAGTGAATAGGTCTGTTAAATGATCATCTGAACCAACATGGACTAAGGTGACTAGCTTCTTCTCGGCACAATCCCTAATGAATTCGAATCTAATCTCAATATGCTTAGTCTTAGAATGCTAAATAGGGTTTTTAACAACTAAAACAGCAGCAGTATTATCTATATGAATAGGGGTGCCCATGAAGTTCAAACCGTAATCCAGTAGCTGATTCTAAATCCAAAGCACTTGAGAGTAGCAGGATGTAGCAGCAATTTACTCCGCTTCAGCCGTTGATACTGACACTATGGTCTGCTTCTTGCATTGCCATGAAACCAAACGGTTACCCAAGAACTGAGCACCTCTCATCGTAGACTTGCGATTGAGCTCACAACCGGCATAGTCACTGTTAGAGAAGGCTCGAAGATCAAAGAGTGGGTCCTTAGGATACCAAAGTCCTCTATTCGGATTTGACTTTAAGTATCGGAAAATCCTCTTCACGGCCATCATGTGTGATTCTTTCGGCTTGTTCTGAAATCTTGAACAAAGAAAAACTCCAAACATGATATCAGGACGACTTGCTGTCAGATACATGAGAGAACCGATCATGGACCTGTAGAGATGCTCATCTACACAAACACCTTCCTGATTAAGCTTGTGACGAGTGACCACGGGTGTAGAAAAACCTTTAGAATCATGGAAACCAAATTTATTCAAGATTTCTTACACATACTTCCCTTGGCTGATTAGGATACCTTCCGGCGTCTGTTTCACTTAAATTCCAAGAAGGAATGTGAGTTCACCCATTGCGCTCATTTCAAACTTATTCTTCATCGATTCCTCAAAGGCATGACATAGGCCGACATTGGTTGAACCAAAAATGATGTCGTCGACATATACTTGCACTAACAACATATCTTCACTAACATGACGAATGAAGTGAGTCTGGTCAATCACACCCCTTTTATAACCATTTGACAGCAGATAAGTAGATAACGTCACGTACCACTTCCTCAGAGCTTGGTGTAGACCATAAAGGACCTTGTCCAGCTTGTAATACTTCTTCGGAAAAGACTTGTTAACAAACCCCGGAGGTTGTTGCACATACACGTCTTCGTCCAGCTTGTCGTATATGAAAGCGTTCTTTACGTCAAGTTGGTAAACAGTGATAATCATTCACGCGACAAAAGCCAAAAAGATCCATATTGCCTCTAAACGAGCGACATGCGCGTAGACATGCTCATAATCTATGCCATCAATTTTCATGTACCCCTTCACTACCAAACGAGCTTTATTTCTAATGATAATGCCTCGGTCATCTCTCTTGTTCTTGAATATCCATTTGACATGTATGGGCTCTACACCTTCTGGAGGATCGACCAAGTGCCAGAAATTGAGCAATTTAAACTGGAGTAACTCTATTTGCATAGCCTCAATCCAGTTTTCATCCAATAGGGCAACATCAACTATAGGAGGCTCCTCTTGTGAAATGAAGCATGAGAACAAGCACATATGCAAATCCTTTGATTGACTCCGGGTGAGACGTTTATCAACTGGACCGATAATCTAATTCGTAGGATGAATCTTGTGAATTCGAGTCTCTTCAACAAGAGGTGCTGGAATAGACGAGTCCAGATTTCCAATTTGAAGATCATCACCAGGGGTCTCTCTGGTATCAATTTCTGTAACATTATCTGAATCTGATTCATGCGTTACAACATCAATTTCAACAGTGTTGTCAGCTTTAGTTACAGTCTGAACGGGTTCTGCTTCTACCATTACTGGGTCAGGAATCTGAAAGGATGATTGATCAGGTAAAGAAGATGACGTTGAAGCTCCAGTGACATCAAATGATGGTGTTGACTGATTTCCCCATAATAACTCCGGATGATCGACCGAATAGATAGTATCCAGGATCACTGAAGTAATTGGAGCAAATACATCAACAGGAGAATTAACTACTTCAATGCCATGTTCAGCTTGAGCAGATGAAGTACCAGCAACATCAGAGTCAAACACATTAAAAGTAGAAGAAAAAGACTCAAGGTCATACATGCTGTCAAGAGTAGGATCTTTGGTGTTCTGAGTGTCTTCGTTAAACATAACGTTGCACGACACAAGAATGACTTGAGTTCTTCTATTGAACACTCGATAGCCGCTGAGGTCATCAAATATCCAACAAAATAGCCATCATCTGCCCGGGCAAATTTAGCTAACTGTTCCGACTGAATTAAAACAGTACAAGCGCATCCAAAAGGTTTTAAGCAATTTAAGGGAGGTTTTTCTTTTGAAAACAGTTCGAATGGCGTCTTGTTCACATGTTTAACCAAGAATGTTCTGTTCAGAACGTAGCAGGCTATATTCACAGCTTCTTCCCAAAAAGATAATTTTAAATTGGAGTCAGCAAGCATAGTCATGGCAGACTCGATGAGAGTTCTATTCTTCCGTTCAGCTACTCCATTTTGTTGTGGTGTGTACGGTGAAATAAACTGTCGAGTAATGCCTTTCTCATTGCAGAACGCATCAAAAATCTGATTCTTGAATTCAGGCCCATTGTCTGATCTGATTATCCTAACCCGCTCTCTGCATCTGTTCTCGATCCGAGTGACAAAGTCCTTCAGTGTCTCAACTGCCTAAGACTTCTCTTTCAGGAAGAACACCCACGAGTATCTTGAGTAATCGTCTGTGATAACTAGGCAATATGACTTTCACCCTAAACTCTTGATGCTCACAAGGCCGAAAAGGTCGAGATGGAGTTGGTGAAGTATCATTGTTGTTCTACCAGGTGGCTTAGGCTTGTGGGATTTCTTGTGTTGTTTCCCCTTCTGACATGCAACATAGTTATCGATATGGATGAATTCCTTCTCCAGCACACCAACAATGTGTTTCCCCCTAACAAGGCGGTTCATGTTACGAAAGTTGACATGAGCCATTCGCCTATGCCATAAAGTAGAGCATCTTCCGATGCCTTTGCTAAGAAGCACGCTATAGAACGAGTTGGCCTTACAGCAGACATATCCAAAGCATACATATTCCCTTTCCATTTTGCATGAAATAAGATCTGATCTTCAGGAATCTTAAACCCAGGCTTCAGAATATAACACTCTCGGTCATCGAAGAACATTGGCATCTTTTTGTCACAGATTCGTGAGACACTTAGCAGGTTGAACTTCAGATTGGACACCAGATGCACTTTATCAAATGAAATTTCACCATTGGTCAAGAGACCGTTTCCGATTATTCTACCACCACGAACATCACCACCAAAGACAAATGGACCACCATGCAATATTTGTTTAACATCATGCAGCAGGTCCCTGTTCCCCGTCATGTGCCTAGAACAACCAATATCTAAGTACCATGTATTGCCAGCACTCTGGGCCAGTCCCTGCACATGCAAAAGAAAGTGATTAGTTAAGAGATGGACCCTGGCCAGATTGACCACGGGCCTTCTTTTTGGGTGCCTTTTCCGTTGGAGGAGCAGTTGGTGTAGAAATAATAGCACGAGGAGTTGGTGAAGCAGCAGCAGATGGTCGTGCATCCAAGACAGGTTGTTGAACCAAGACAGGCCTAGGAATGAAGGCAGGTCTGGGTCGAGGCGTCCAAGATCTCACTGCAACAAGATTGGGAGCAGCCATTCTCACTGGTTGTTAAACATGTGGCCTGAATGTATTCATATTCCTCCCGAAACCTCGTGGAACATACGGAGCTTGATTAGGAATATAAGGTTGATTTGGGTAGGATTGTTGAAACATGGTATCTAGCCTTTGATCCATGCAGTCCTCACCGTAATTCCCATAATACATTGGAGCCAGTTGGTTTCCTTGTGGTGCAATTTGTTGTTGCTGGTAGAAATGTGCAGGAAGCACTGGAGCGTTGTTGTAAGCAGAATAACCCGTGTTGTAGACACACACCCTTGCATCATGGTGTGGATTCCCCCAAACTGAACATCCCAATGTCTCAACAATACCACTCGGAGTAACCACAGATTTGTAGTTCAGCAACTTGTGGACCTGTAGCAACTTGTGGACCTGTAGGTTGTGGATCATTCGATGTTGCAGTCTCAGCTTTTTCAGTTTCAGTAGTTGTCTTCTTCTTTCTCCTCCTTGTTTGTTTCTTTTTCTTGGGAGTGTTTTCAGTTTCTGGAGCATCTGCAGCAGCAACAATTGGCTCGACCAAAGTAGGCTGGTTTTCAACACTTGGTTGAGCTGATAAGACCGGTTCACTTTGAGGTCTCTTTTTCTTAGGATCATTTGACTTAACCAGAACCAAAGTGGACTTTCGCGCCTCATTGGGAGCAGAAATGATAGATGCTTTCTTTTGCTTGATAACCATGGGTGCAGAAGTTGCTTGAGCAGACATCGTTGGAGCATTCAGTTACGCAGCAGGAATAATGATCACCTTACCATCGGTGATTGTAAGACCGTCTTGTGTGTGCATTACCGTCTTAACATGTTTTAATGCCATTTCGGCAAATTCACGACTAAACTCAACATCCTTGATATCCTGCTGAACCTCGAGTTTCTCATCATTGACCTTCTTCTTAGGCTTACTCCTCCGAACGGTCTTAGTTCTTTTTTAAACTTCGTTCGTTTTAAAAACATCATAATTTTCATTGAACAAAAACGATTAACCATCAATGGCATCTTGGGTGCACAGATTGAGAAACTCGGTTTCAGCAGCCTTTTGCACACATGACTCAGAAATTCTAGTATCAACAAAGTTTAAAGGAAATTACATCAAAATCTCTAAATTTAAGTGTTTTATCTATCGGTGGAAGATCAGATCCAGTTTTGGCATTAGCCAGTTGGTCTTCCATTGATTTGATATTAGAAGCACTCGGAATCAAACTTGGGCCAATGAACTTAATATGACTCTTGGAATTGATTTTTGTCAACTCGGGGACACAGTAATAGTTGTGATTGAGAGGATGCTCAGCAGCACTATCAAGTATCTCCCGAGTAAGACCTAAACCGGTTTTAAGACGAGACTATGTCCTTTGCAACCGCGCTACCCAACATTGCAGGATTTAGTTTCATTAAGTCAATTGTTTCTCAAGCTTTAGCATAGCTATTTCTCAGAGAAGTCAATTTGTTCAAATGGTTTGCAATTTGGATTTTCAAATTTGAGTCAGAGTGCTTCATGAATTCGATATCATCCTGAAGTGATTTGATTTTTACCAAAAAAGTTTTTCTCATTTGCTTTGAGTTGTTCAACATAACTCTTGCTCTCTGCCGCCTTAGCATGCAACTCTAGGTTGTATATGCGACAGCGAGCGACAGTTTCAAGACATTTTTCAGAACATAGTTGTGATTTTACCTCATCTGGATTAGTTCCTCTCTGTAGTTCGAGGAGATGCTTGCTAGCTTCAGTTTCAACATCTGATGGAGACACAGCAGTAGCATTTACGATAGCAGAAGAGGATTCTTCAAAGATCTCATCTCAGACAAAAGTTTGTTGGAAAAAGAGGGTCAAATTCGATAGACATAGAATTCTCTTCTCCATCAGAGCAAACCATTATAGCGTAGTTTGCTTGGTTAGAAGATTGAGATGGCGATGAAGACGTCCAGTTGTAGTTACCACCTTCGAGAGAGACCAATGCCTTGCCAGTGTTGTCAACTCTTTGAGCAGTTTAAGAACTTGATGATCCTTGATGAGAGACATTTGAATTTGCATTCGGTAGCTTCTGATAGGATGAGCTGCTTTGTTTCTGGTAAGACTGGTTACCATTGCCTCCTTGCTTCTGAAAAGTCTGATTACTTCCTCCCGAAGTGACAGGAACGTTCTACATTCTTGGTTTGGGACATTCACATGCAAAGTGTCCCAACTCCTGGCAGTTGTAACACTGGGCCAAATCCAATGTTGGCATTTGATGGAGGTTGAAATAGCTTTCTCCTAGTCTTCTTGAAAAATTTTCTTGTCCTGGCTGCAATCATACCCATTTGCCATTTTATATCAATCTCTTCAAGATCATCAGCATAAATTTGATCAAGATCCTCTTGACAAACAGTCATTGTTTCAATGTTTCCGAACATTTGTGAGTCCATGCAAGCCAGAAATGCATTACACAAGTCCTGATCCATGCCAGTGTTGTTTGATGAAGTCGGTGCAGACTGCTGATCATAGTACCCAGATGGTGGTTGTTGAACATAAGTCTGATTGGGAGGAAGATGCATGGCATGAGAGACAAAGACATCAGTTGTAGTGGGAGTTGGTGCTGGAGATGGATTGACAGCAGGTAGAGCTGAACTAGAGGAGTTGGAAAGCTGATAATTTTCCTCATAAGTAGAAGCAGCAATGCAACATTAGAAGCTGAGGAAGTTGAGCTCCTAGAAGTCACGTTGCCCCTGAGTGACTTTCCACTACGTTCAACTGCTCTTACTTCATAGTCTCGAACTTAGTCTATCAAATCCATAGTGGGTGCTTTCAATCAGATATGCGACATATGAGGCAAATTCTTGAGGAAAAGAGTGCATAATTTTCCTGATGATATCTCCAGAATCAGGTCGAACCTTCTTAGTTGTCATCTCAGTGATGATATCGCAGAAGCGGTTGACAAGAGTTTCAAACGACTCTCCAGCTCTGTGAGAGAAAGTGTTGAAAGCCAACTTCAGTTTTTCAAGCATTCTCTCCTTGGTAGTAGGATTGGCCTTATAATTTTTCTCAAGACCAACCCAAATCTCATGAGCCCGAGGAGGCCTCACGGAACTGATGTAATTTATCATCATCGATTGCCATCTTCATGCAACCTAATGCATACTTATCAATCTTCAATTGTGCATGTTCAGTAGGTTTTAACTTATCTAGAGGTTTTGGAATCCTCTTCCTAGGGATTGGTGGGTTAGCAACA
>JBCNJP010000003.1:43074675-43104416 GCA_039602395.1 Deinandra increscens subsp. villosa | reverse complement strand
TCCGGTGTAACTCTTACGGGTCTTAACCGGGTCGGGTACTTGATTTAGTCGGGTCTGGATACCTAAATCCAAAAATTTCACCACGACTTTCCGTTGCAACAAGAATGGTATTATGCTTTAAATGACGTTTGAATTTAGTAGAAGTTGTTCTGTATATCTGCGACTATGATTCCATCTCGCTCACAACCAATCCGTTGACCGGGGTGTGACAGATTGGTATCAGAGCCGTGGTTATAGCGAACTAGGTTAAACAAATAAACAAAAACCAAACTTGGACTATAACCCGCTCCGAAGCTACCGTCTGCACGCAAGACCAATTCCTTATCATATTGGTTATGTTAACTTATGTTTTATATATATGAATTATTATTACTACAACTTGTGCATTTATATCTTTTATTCTAGATACTGTTATCGTGTTACCAGCTATGTTCTCTCATTGAATATTATCGCAGAGATGACTTTCGAAGAGGTCATCTGCATATCTGATTCCTCTGGAAAAGACACAGTCATGTCTGAGTACACGCCTTCCCCTGAGGTCCATGAACTGTCCATTCCAGAGCAGGACATTCTCATCGTCGATACTGTCCGACAGACCTCATTACCATCGAGTTTTCTGAGACCATTGGGACCCTGTCTCTCAAATGACTCCTCAAACCACCCGATTCCCACCGCTGCCGCTGGCAGTGCGACCACTACTACTGGTGACATGCCCGCAATGTCACGAGCGAGCCTTTGGGGTGATCAACGATGAGATCAGTAGACTCCCCACCTGGATCGATCTGGCGCCACTAGAGACCCGTCTAGCCACAGTGGAGCACCACCAGTCTGCCACACTAGGTACTATGGAGTCACTGCATGCTCACATGAGTGGTGTCAACATGGCCAACACCGATCTGTGGTTGGACAACGAGTCCCTTCAGACGAGAGTCGCTTACCTGGAGGAACTCCCTGGGCGAGTGTTCTGTTACATGAACCTCACTGCTCAGATCACCACCACTTTAGATAGCTTGACTTATAATCTAGACTTTCGATCCCACGTTTTAACAATGAGATTTATTTAAATATTTTGTTGTGATGGGACTGCAAGCCCAGACGAAGACTTATCCTCCTTTGACTATTGTGTACTCTATCAGTTAGTATGGTGTTAATGGAAACTAGTATCATGAATATGATTATGATTTTCATGTTGAGGATTGATTTTATTACTGTTGTTGTCATTATATGAAGATACTTATACGCGTATGTTGTTCCCCTCTGCTTCCTGTTTCTTGGTCGTGCTTGCGCGCGTCATTTTTTGGGTATCATGGATGTATGACGTGACAGTTATTCTCGCGCATGTAATAACCCCAGTCACACATAATCTAGACTTCCTTTATGTTGACATTAATAACTTAAGGCGAAAGTATGCCGCCTAGACGTCGAGCCACCAGAAACGCTTCACCCCTACGCCCTTGAGCGTTGTTGTGGTCGACAAATCGATTACCCAACGCCTTGCTGAAACTGTCGCTACTACTGCAACCCAACGTCACGCGGACGATGGGGCGCGCGATAAGAACGAATTAACCGAGGTTAGAAAACACCAGACTACAATTTCACCAAATTGTGTTCAATGTTTTAACCTAACATTGTAAGCCCTCGTGAATGTTCATAAAAGGACTTTATTAATTACAACCTACACATTTTAGAGGTTCCGTGAGCTGTTACCCCTGCCCGAAGGACCGGTTACACCGGTATAGCACCCCTATGCTCCAAATGCAACCTACACCACACTCTCATTTGTGGTAATGACCATTGTAACATCTACAAGGTTAAAAGACATGTAGCAGAGGATTGCCCAAATCGCACTTGCGACGGTTGCTGAGAAATTGGCCATTACAAAAAGGAATGCCCAAAGGCGAAGAATCAAGATGCTAACCATGCTAGAGGAAGAACTTTCGTGATCAACGCCGGAGACGCCCGTCGTGACCTCAACTCGGTGATGGATACGTTTCTGCTAAATAGCAATTATACCTCTGGTTTATTCGGTACATGTGTCGATAGAAGCCTCGTGTCTATCGATTTTGTTGGAACTTTTAATAAGTATGACTGACGCCATCAAATCTATTCTCGAATAATTCGGTTGAAGAATCCATTGTGATTTGATTCAGAGACGCGGGTTGTGATGCTCGAGGCTTGCAAGTTTGGACCGAAGACGTTTTCTTGAAAAGTCAACTGTTCGGGTCAACGGTCAACGTAAAAGTCAACGGAAGATCGGTTCGAGCGAGTCAAGCTTCATATTAATTAAATCATCTTTGATTTAATTAATAATAATTATGTCATTTGTTTATTTGTATTAGCTCATTTTATTTGTGTTTTACTAGTTAGTGGGCTAGTGAGCACATGGGCTCTCTATAAATAGGAAGGGATAGCCTCATTAGATAGATGATGAATAATAGATGAATAATGAGTGATGTGAGCTTTCACTTTCTAGAGAGAGAGTCACACATTGGGTTTGAGCTCAACCCAATGTGACCATGAATTTCCTATGACGAGTTTGTAATCATTCGGTCCGTTGTAATCATTCAACAATAATCAATGAATCGTTTGATTTTATCAATTTCTTGTCATTTATTATCTTTGATTCTCATCATCCCGTCTCCTTCCTCATCTCACCTTTGTTCTTGCTCAAGATCGGGATTCTCGATGTGAAATCGGTCCTGACAAATGGTATCAGAGCGGGTACCGATCAGATTCATCTCACCGTGAATCTGGTCACTCGAATCTGTGATTTTGAGCTTGAAGGAGGAGCTGATTGGAAAACCCACTTTGGAGACTTTTTCTATTTTTTCTTATTTTTGGAGCTGTTTGGATGATTTCTGGATGAATCTGATGATATATTCTTGTTATTGGGTTCATTTGGGAGTGATTTCATGCTCCATATGTTCAAATCAGTGAAGAAATACGAGATCTGAGCTGAAAAAACGAAGCTGTTAGAGTTTTCCCGTTTTTGGGGTTTTGAAGATTTTTTGAGCTTTGATTCTGAGTTTTTGGTGCTAAAATCAGTGTTTTTGGATGAAATAAAATATGAATCTTGATGGAAAACGCATTCCGGATCCATTGGGAGCATCGGTTTAGCCTGATTCGCAACATAATTGACAGATCTGGAAAAACACACACTTGACGGTGTTTGTGCGTGTTCTTCATGTTCTTGGTTATTTTCCAGATTTTTGTAGCTGATTCGATCTGATTTACTGCTGTTTATGGATTGTTTGTGGCCAAAACATTGTCATGAATAGCTAATCTTCATGAATCGGTCACGAATCTGTGGTCTAATCTCATTTTGGGACATCGAATTCGCATCAGATTTGTCAGTGTTCATAAATTTTCTGGGTTATGTTGAAGATGTTCATGGCGATCTCACAGATGTTGAAGATGTTCATGGCGACCTGGAAATCACTTGAAGATGGCCTTGGCGATCTCGGGTGTCTTTGAAGCTTGTCTTAGCGATTTCGGGTTAGTTCTTGGCGACTTCGAGATTGTTCATGGCGATTTCGTTTTTGCCTTGGCGATCTGGATAGTAACCTTGGTGATCTGGGTTTGGCGACCTCAAATAAAGCTTGGCGACCTCGTATCTTGGCGATCTCATCTAAACTCTACAACTGGGTCTTCGTTCACATAAGATTCAGAAGTTTTTGTTCGTTCTGGATTGTAGGGTATGCGATTACGAGTTCAACGACATAAAAAACGAGGGATTTCATCAAGTATTAAGCAAGATACAGCTCAATTACGATTTTCCGGCGAGTTCGTGGCTTTCTCCGGTCGATATTAGGGTTTCGGTGGTCTCAGAATTTTGAGGAAGAAGACCGATGACGCGGCGTTCATGTATTCGCTGAGATGGAATTTTCTCTTTCCTCATTATCGGTCAATTGAAGCTGTTGTCGTGATCCTATTGGCTGATCATAAAGCAACGTGGGTCCCGCTGGTCAATTGTATCCGTTGAGGAGAGATGCCTATCGCCTGCTCATTGGCTGGAAACAATATCGTGGGACCAGGCTGTCTCAATAAAGCCGTTGAAAAGAATGTGGAGGCGCCACCTGATTGGCTGTGTATCTCTCACACAAATCGCGATTTTCAGCCCTTGATTGCCTTATTTATCTGCCGTTGGATCGAGATAATACTTCATTCTGATTGGTCTACGAGATTTCACACGGATCATGGTCTTTTATTTCCTCAAATCTGATTGGCCAGCTTCTTTAGTCATGGATTATGGACTTTTATTGGGAGATTTAATTTCCACTATTATTTTTCCAGTATTATTTCGTTAAATGCGGGGTTTTTTCTAATCTATTTTTCTACAAGAATAACGAGATAACGCCGAAACGAAATTTTGAAAATATTTTAGTGGTCATGGATTTATTCCGTTTATTCGATCGGGTTTCTAGTTTTTGTTGACGTCAAAGCCACGTTAGCTAACGACCACTGACGGATTGGTTTCACTTCTCGGTTAAGTTCGTGACTGTTTCGTTATGTCTCACTTCAAGTTGTTTAGCGGATGCAGGGCTGATGTCATCTAACCGAATTAACTGGAATCTCAGTTAAATATTGGAATATTCCGTTTAATCTCTAACGGAAGGCCGTTACTTGAATAAAATTTACGGTCTTCTCAGATTCATTCCAGATTGCACCGTTTAACTCAGAATTCTTCACGGAATATTTTTCCGAGCTCGATTTTCTTCGCCCAAAATTAAGAAGACTCCGGTTATGAATAAATTTCTCGTTTATGCTCGGGATCTCAGTTTTTCACCGATTTGACATTATTTTCGCATCCAACCCAGTCACGCGAAACAAGTTCAGTATTTATGGATCATTCACAACTGTTAGCACCCGGCTTCCGGTTTTTCGCAAGATTGTCCGATTTCAGGATTTTAATACCGTTTTCTCTTCGGAACTGAGCGGAACGGTTCCACTCTCTGCATCTGATTTTCCGCTTCCGCATCGGATGTTTTCAGAGGGATCTAGAGAAAAGGGGGAACTTCTATGGATTTGGATTATCGGGTCAATTATCTGAAGTTGGAGCATTTTCAGTGTTTGATTGGTTTATCTGATTCGATTTGTTGCGATTTTCTCTCCGATGTTCAGCATTCTTAGTATTGTACCCGACCGTGTGAACCGAGTGAACTGCAGCACTTGGATCTCAACTGGAGCAACAAGAACAGAAGAAGCTTATTCAAAGGGGGAACCTTCACAACAGAAAGATTCCGGTTTATCAGTTGTTTTTTGAAGATGCACGACAGAGCGGTTCTTCACCTGTATGACAGATTTGACAGCGTCAGTCAAGGGGGAATTGTTGGAACTCTAATAAGTATGACTGACGCCATCAAATCTATTCTCGAATAATTCGGTTGAAGAATCCATTGTGATTTGATTCAGAGACGCGGGTTGTGATGCTCGAGGCTTGCAAGTTTGGACCGAAGACGTTTTCTTGAAAAGTCAACTGTTCGGGTCAACGGTCAACGTAAAAGTCAACGGAAGATCGGTTCGAGCGAGTCAAGCTTCATATTAATTAAATCATCTTTGATTTAATTAATAATAATTATGTCATTTGTTTATTTGTATTAGCTCATTTTATTTGTGTTTTACTAGTTAGTGGGCTAGTGAGCACATGGGCTCTCTATAAATAGGAAGGGATAGCCTCATTAGATAGATGATGAATAATAGATGAATAATGAGTGATGTGAGCTTTCACTTTCTAGAGAGAGAGTCACACATTGGGTTTGAGCTCAACCCAATGTGACCATGGATTTCCTATGACGAGTTTGTAATCATTCGGTCCGTTGTAATCATTCAACAATAATCAATGAATCGTTTGATTTTATCAATTTCTTGTCATTTATTATCTTTGATTCTCATCATCCCGTCTCCTTCCTCATCTCACCTTTGTTCTTGCTCAAGATCGGGATTCTCGATGTGAAATCGGTCCTGACAGATTTAATCAATTACTTGACACCACCCATGTTGCCCTAGATGCTCAGTTTGCAATAAAGTTAGCGAATGGAGATTTGATAGAGACCAGAGTAATCTACCCAGACTACCCGCTGACCATTATTTCAGCATCGACTCAATGCCCATTGATTTAGGAAGTTTCAATGTAGTTATTGGAATGGATTGGTTAGCAAGAACCATATAGAAATTGTGTGTCATGAGAAAATGGTTGGAGTGTCATTAGCATATGGCAACACTCTAGACGTACAAGGCGAAAAGAGTGGAGCTGAACTAGATATCCTATCTTATAGGAAGGCACATAAATCCCTCCACAAAGGGGTGCCATGCCATGCTAGCTCATGTCACTAAGAAGAAACCGGAAGAGAAGCGTATCGAAGACATTCTTGTTATCTGCGAATACCTGGAAGTCTTTCCAAAAGACTTTCCAGGCTTACCCCCAGCACGATAGGTAGAGTTTCGCATCGACCTAACACCCGGAGCCGCCCCCGTTGCCAGGTTGTTGGAACTATTAATAAGTGTGACTGACGCCATCAAATCTATTCTCGAATAATTCGGTTGAAGAATCCATTGTGATTTGATTCAGAGACGCGGGTTGTGATGCTCGAGGCTTGCAAGTTTGGACCAAAGACGTTTTCTTGAAAAGTCAACCGTTCGGGTCAATGGTCAACGTAAAAGTCAACGGATGTTCGGTTCGAGCGAGTCAGGCTTCATATTAATTAAATCATCTTTGATTTAATTAATAATAATTATGTCATTTATTTCGGCCCTGTTCTTGATAAACACAAATGATGTGAGATTCAAGTGTTTATTAGTGAAACCATTCTTCCTAGACAAGATTCAATCACAATGAATCGTCTTACATTAACAAATTTCAATAGAGAACAGTTATGAACCCTTAACTGTCCTCACAAACAACCCGTGTTCATGTATACTCAATTTTCAACATTTGAAGAGACGATTACCTCAAATTGGTGAAGGAAATGACAAAGGAACAGTAAGAAGGAAGAATCCATCAGAGCTGCTAAGGATGAAATACTTCTTGAAAGGACACTGGATGAGATTGCAAGGCAAGAGGCCATCAAACAATTGGAAGAATCCATCCGTCCTCCATAAAAAATAGGCCTTGGATCAGAATACTCTGAGCCAGAAGTTCACAACTCTGAAGAGAGAGAACCCAGAATCAGAATAATTCCTAACCTAGCTGGTGATAATGTTGATCCTTCTGACGAGTCTGTGATTGCAAATTATGTCAGAGAGTTAATCTCTCGTGGGATTCCCTTATCCTACCTGATGAATCTCACGGAGTCACAGCTAGTGGAACTGTATACTAATGAGCAAGACATGGATAAACATCTGTACAACTACAAACTTGCAGAGAAGCTTACTGATCCTCGTGCAAATCCTTTTGCTGATACAGACAAGAAGTTTGAATATGTTCAGTTCAATGATAATCTGAGGGAAAAGATACGAGAGATGCACGCACAATACATGCCTCCTCCTCCTGAGATTTTTGATCGGTTTTCACCTCCACCCAGTCCAGCTACTGCTACGCTTGAAGTTAATAAAATGAACAAGAGAGAATTACAAGACTTTCTAGACTTAAGGGGATATGCTCGTAAAAGCTACAGCAGAAAGCAAATCCTCGGTCTACGAACTATGGTCAAAGAACATATTCTTGAAGAAAATAAGAAAATAAAGCGTCAGCAGGACGATCGTGAAGCTAAAAGAGTGGAGGAACACCGAAGGAAAGACGCTCCTACTTTGGTTGACGAATGGAAGGAAATGGAACCTTATCGGAAAGCCTTAGTGCAGTTTACTGCTAAAAAGCTTAAAAACATGCCTACAAACGTTGAATCAGATGATGGAATGAAGATTCTTGGGTGGAAATACGATCATGAATTCAAGGCATTCATTGTCAAGCGCAGAAATGGTTTCGTTCAATTCTTTGCCAAAATAAAGGATCTTCTAAATCTGTCTTCTTGGGAGTTGAAGCAGCTCAGATGGCGTCCTCTGATAAATCACTCAAATGATCCTGTAGGCGGAGATGCTGAGGATCAAATAAGGGCCATCTATAATGTGAGCTCAAGTCGTCCCATCAAGACTGAAAAGAAGAAATACAAGACATTCAGAAGGCAAAGAGCTGAAGTCCCTCACAAGGTTATGTATAAAAGTATCAGCAAAGATTTGGTCACAAAAAAATAAAAGGGGATCAGAAAAGCAATCTTATAACTTGTTGGTATTACAGTGGTGATACTCATGAGCTGGTTATTGAAATGGAAGATGGCAACACAATAAGACTCTTCGCAGCAATCGAACTGAGACTACTGCACAGAAGCTACCTAAAATGGTTATTCTATAGTCGCCTTGACACCATCCCTCAAAGGCTTAGGCCATATGAGATAGTGGATGCAAACTACTTTGGTGTGTTTCTAAGATGGTGGTGTTGGGAGTGTATTGCTGCTAGGAAGATG
The DNA here is from genome assembly GCA_039602395.1 of Deinandra increscens subsp. villosa. Lineage (NCBI taxonomy): Eukaryota > Viridiplantae > Streptophyta > Magnoliopsida > Asterales > Asteraceae > Deinandra > Deinandra increscens. Next base: position 43,095,960 of record JBCNJP010000003.1, on the reverse strand, counting down.
AAGACGGAAAGCCTAAGTACCTTGAAATACTGGGCCATGGGTGGTCGTGGGATCTGCTATCTCTCTAGGGGTAGTGAAAGGGTGATTGAAATGTGGCACTATTCTGACTTGAAGAAGTTTGCACGAGAAGATCTATGGATTCTGTACGATGCACAGATTGTCTGCCTTGATGATCGTTACAGGAACCTTGCCCGAAAGTACTAGAGATTCTTGCTGAAGCTGCTTGGTCAACTCAGATAGTTGTCTAGTTTTCTTTCTATGTTTGTATTACCACCAAAGGGGGAATTTGTAAGAACTTTATAGTGTTGGTGGCAACTCAAACATAGCATCCTTTGCTTTTGTGCTTATGTGTATATCTTTCACTTTGCTTGTATCTTGTACCAGGACAATTATCCTGATGTTTATATTAATCATTCAAGTGTTTGATGTTTTGTATGTCATGTCTAAATGTCTTAACTTGTGTTGATTATGGATATTGGAGTAATTGCCTTTGTATGTTTCAATTGCAGTGTGATTGTCAGTATCCAAGTTCTGGGTCATTTCATGATAAATTACTTGGTAAATGTTAATAATTGATTGTGTCTTTGTAATAACAACCCTTGATGATTCAATAATGATATTTGACGTTTCCGGAGCATACTTAGTGATTTCTAGACTTTCGTTGCGACCTCACCAACCTTCTTGGCGACCTCACCAAAAAGGTTGGCGATTTCAGGTGCCTGGCGACTTGGACTTGGCGACCTCGCCTGATCTTGGCGACCTCGCCAAAGCTGGCGACCTCACCAGAGGCCTTGGCGACTTCATGTTTGCTCCTGGCGACTTCAGGATCATTCTTGGCGATCTCGGCTGTCTGATGTCATAAAATGCACTAACTTCAATAACATTCTCTTGTTTTTAGCACAATCACGACCTGTGCTATCTCTAGTATAAATAGCCACTCTAGAATAACCCTAGATACACTCTTGGACGACTGTTTTGAAGATAGAGAGCACTTGTGTGTGAAAACCCTCAAGTTCTTGAGTTTCAGAGGCGAAATCTAAGGATTTCAACAAGCAAACACCATGATTTGATCATGGATTCATGATTTCCGCACTTGAATCTGTGTATTGGATGAGTAAAGGCTCAAATTTGGTCCTGACAAATGCTATCAGAGCGGGTACCGATCAGATTCATCTCACCGTGAATCTGGTCACTCGAATCTGTGATTTTGATCTTGAATGAAGTGCTGATTGGAAAACCCACTTTGGAGACTTTTTCTACTTTTTCTTATTATTGGAGCTGTTTGGATGATTTCTGGATGAATCTGATGATATATTCTTGTTATTGGGTTCATTTAGATATGATTTCATGCTCCATATGTTCAAATCTGTGAAGAAATCCGAGATCTGAGCTGAAAAAATAAAGCAGTTAGGGTTTTCACGTTTTTGGGGTTTTGAAGATTTTTTGAGCTTTGATTCTGAGTTTTTGGTGCTAAAATCAGTGTTTTTGGATGAAATAAAGCACTAATCTTGATGGAAAACGCGTTCCGGATCCATTGGAAGCATTGGTTTCGCCTGATTCGCAACAGATTTAACAAATCTGGAGAAACACACACTTGACGGTGTTTGTGCGTGTTCTTCATGTTCTTGGTTATTTTCCAGATTTTTGTAGCTGATTCGATCTGATTTACTGCTGTTTATGGATTGTTTGTGGCCAGAACATTGTCATGAATAGCTAATCTTCACGAATTGTTCACGAATCTGTAGTCTAATCTCATTTTGGGACATCGCACGCATCATATTTGTCTGTGTTCATAAATTTTCTGGGTTATGTTGAAGATGTTCATGGCGATCTGAAAAGGCTTGAAGATTTCCTTGGCGATCTCGACTGGTCCTTGGCGATCTTGAATAAGCCTTGGTGTTTTTCAATAAAGGTTGGCGATCTGGGCTTAGCGACTTCGTATATGGCTTGGCGACCTTGTATGGGACTTGGCGACTTCGAATATGGCCTTGGCGACCTCGTGTGTGCCTTGGCGATTTCGATCTCTTTGGCGATCTCGACGGAATCTCAACAACTGGGTTTTCGTTCGAATAAGCTTCAGACGATTCTGATCGTAGGGAGTTGTAGAGGATGATCTTACGAGTTCATCGAGCTAAAATTTGATAGTTTTCGTTCAGTATACACCAAGTTATGAGCACTTTTCGGTTTTCCGGTGAACCTAGAATTTTTCCGGTGGTTTGTCCGACAATTCTAGGGTTTCGGAGGTTGAAGAAGGGATCGATGACGTGCCCTACAGCGATTGGTCAGAAGAGAATTTTATCTCTCTTCCTCTTTGTCGGATATAAGTCAACCAGGGTTGTTGTCGAATTTTTATTGGTTAAAAATAAAGCGCGTGGGACCAGCCCTTACCAGAGATCTGTTGTTATTTTTTTTTTGCTGTCTATTTCTGGTTGGTGGAAAAATTGCGCATGGACCCACCAGAATAAAGAATCCGTTGAAAGCCATTTTGCTAGCTGTCTCTGATTGGCGCATGGTCCACACACGCGGATCAGGCCTATCGACCACTGGATCTGACTTATCTCAACCGTAGATTTGTGAGAGTGTGTTTCTTCATCCGAAATCTGATTGGCTAATAGCTCCTCACACGGATTCTGGTTTTGTTAAGCTAAATTCTGATTGGTCCATTTTCCTTGACAAGGATTGTGTTTCTTTGGAGATTTAAACCACTAATTAATTTTTAACATTTTTCGTTAAATGCGGTACCTTTCTAATAAGTCTTTTACGAGACTAACAAAATAACACCGTGACGAAATTGTTGAAATTTTTTAGTGGTCTTGGATTTATTCCGTCATATTTCGACCGGGTTTCTAGTTTTTGTTGACGTCAAGGCCACGTTGGCTAACGACCACTAACGGACTGGTTTCGCTTCTCGGTTAAGTTTGTGACTGTTTCGTTATGTCTCACTACAAGTTGTTTAGCTGATGCAGCGCTGATGTCATCTAACCGAATTAACTGGAATCTCAGTTAAATATTGGAATATTCCGTTAAATCTCTAACGGAAGGCCCGTTACTTGAATAAAATTTACGGTCTTCTCAGATTCATTCCAAATTGCACCGTTTGACTCAGAATTCTTCACGGAATATCTTTCCGAGCCTGATTTTCTTCGCCAAAATTACGAGGACTCCGGTTATGAATAAATTTCTCGTTTACGCTCGGGATCTCTGTTTTTCACCGATTTGACATTATTTTTGCATCCAACCCAGTCACGCGGAACAAGTTCAGTATTTATGGATCATTCACAACTGTCAGCACCTGGCTTCCGTTTTTTCGCAAGATTGTCCGATTTTAGGATCTTTGTACCGTTTTCTCTTCGGAACTGAGAGGAACGGTTCCACTCTCTGCATCTGATTTTCCGCTTTCGCATCGAATGTTTTCAGAGGGATCTAGAGAAAAGGGGGAACTTCTATGGATTTGGATTATTGGGTCGATTATCTGAAGTTGGAGCATTTTCAGTGTTTGATTGGTTTATCTGATTCGATTTGTTGCGATTTTCTCTCCAATGTTCAGCATTCTTAGTATTGTACCCGACCGTGTGAACCAAGTGAACTGCAGCACTTGGATCTCAACTGGAGCAAAAAGAATAGAAAAAGCTTATTCAAAGGGGGAATCTTTACAACAGAAAGATTCCAGTTTATCAGTTATTCTTCGAAGATGCACGACAGAGCGGTTCTTCACCAGTATGACAGATTTGACATCGTCAGTCAAGGGGGAATTGTTGGAACTATTAATAAGTGTGACTGACGCCATGAAATCTATTCTCGAATAATTCGGTTGAAGAATCCATTGTGATTTGATTCAGAGACGCGGGTTGTGATGCTCGAGGCTTGCAAGTTTGGACCAAAGACGTTTTTTTGAAAAGTCAACCGTTCGGGTCAACGGATGTTCGGTTCGAGCGAGTCAGGCTTCATATTAATTAAATCATCTTTGATTTAATTAATAAAAATTATGTCATTTGTTTATTTGTATTTGCTCATTTGTATGTGTGTTAGCTAGTTAGTGGGCTAGTGAGCACATGGGCTCTCTATAAATAGGAAGGGATAGCTTCATTAGAAAGATGATGAATGATGATGAATAATGAGTGATGTGAGCTATCATTTCTAGAGAGAGAGTCACACATTGGGTTTGAGCTCAACCCAATGTGACCATGGATTTCCTATGACGAGTTTGTAATCATTCGGTTCGTTGTAATCATTCAGCAATAATCAATGAATCGTTTGATTTATTATTTCTTGTCATTAATTATATTTGATTCTCTCCATCCCGTCTCCTTCCATCTCATCTTCTTTCTTGCTCAAGATAGAGATTCTCGATGTGAAATCGGTCCTTACACAGGTCCCCTTACCGACTGGCACCGTCTGAAATGCAAGAGTTATCTAGCAAACTGCAAGAGTTGCTAGTTAAAGGCTTTATCCGTCCAAGCCAACCTATGTGGGGTGCTCCTGTGTTAATCGTGAAAAAGAAAGGTGGAACGTCCAGGATGTGTATCGACCAACGAGAGTTGAACAAACTGACTGTGAAGAACCGGTACCCGCTTCCAAGGATTGATGACTTATTTGATCAACTTCAAGGATCATGCTTATATACAAAGATCGATCTAAGGTCGGGGTACCATCAACTCCGAGTTAGAGATGAAGATTTCTCGAATACAGTGTTTAGAACACGCTATGGTCATTACGAATTCCTCGTTATGCCATTTGGCTTCCTCAACGCACCAGGCGTATTCATGGACTTAATGAATCATGGGTGCAAGTCATACTTGGATAAGTTGTTATCGTGTTCATAGACGATATTCTTATCTACTCATGTAGTAGGAAAGAACACGAAGAACACTTGAGACTTATCTTACAACTGTTGAAGAAAGAAGGGCTGCACGCGAAATTCTCCAAATGTGACTTTTGGGATTCGCGTAGTACACTTTCTGGGTCATGTGATCAACGACCGAGGTATTCACGTTGATCCGGCTAAGATTGAAGCAATCAAAGATTGGAGTACTCCCACGAACCCCAACTGAGATTTGTCAATTCTTAGGTCTCGCTAGTTATTATCGTCGATTCATTAAGATTTTTTTTCCCAAGATAGGCCAGCCTCTTACCACTCCAACCCAGAAAGATAAGAAGTACATCTTGGATGATAAAACTGAAGCTGCTTTCCAGTTGTTGAAGCAAAAGCTTTTCGACGCCCCAATCCTATCCTTACCAGACGGAATCGACGATTTCATTGTATACTGTGATGCTTCGCATCAAGGCTTGGGTTGCGTACTAATGCAACATGAGAAAATCATCGCTTACGCCTCTCAACAACTGAAGATTCATGAGAAGAATTATACGACTCACGACTTAGAACTTGGAGCCGTCATCTTTGCCCTCAAAATCTGGAGGCACTACCCCTATGAGACTTGGTGCGTTATATTCACCGATCACAAGAGCCTCCAGCACATCCTTAACCAGAAAGAGCTAAACATGAGACAACGATGATGGTTGAACTGCTTAACAATTACGAATGTGAGATTCGTTATCACCCTGGCAAGGCTAACGTTGTAGCCGATGCTTTAAGCAGGAAAGAACATGCCAAACCGCGCTGTGCTCGAGAATTAAGTATGACAATATGCTCGAATCTCACGTCACAAGTTCGTGATGCTGAAATTAAAGCTCTTAATCCTGAGAATCTGAAAACAAATGCATGCACCGCATGGAGAAACAACTGCTTGAAAAGCCTGATGGAACCATGAACTTTATGGATAGACTATGGGTACCTAGCTTTGTAGGCTTGAGGAAGCTAGTGTTTGATGAAGCCCACAAACCAAGATATTCCATCCACCCAGGATCGGACAAAATATATCACGGTCTGCGAGTTCAATTCTGGTGGCCTAACATGAAAGCCGAGGTAGCTACCTACATCGGTAAATGCCTGGCATGTTCAAAGATCAAAACCTAGTATTGTCTTGGAAAGACAATAATTTGGTCTCATAAACTAGGAATGAAAGCTCCTTGTTTGCATTGGAACTTTCGAGATCCAAGGAAGAATCTGATCGAAAGCTAAGCGACCCGAACCACTCCATAAGACCAATGGAGTCCCTGACACATTTCATTTTCCGACAAACTGAAAACTCAAGTATGAGCAAAGCTGAGGCTTATCATGTAAGGCAAATCACAATTGTGGGTGCACACATAATTGTAATTTGAACTGCATGAAAATCCTGGTAGAGCCCATTCATGAGAAATCCTGACTTGTCCAGAAACCGTCATACACAAAACCTCGTTCATCTGTGTGTCAATCCTCATCCTTTTATCAGACTATTGAGATTTATCTGCCAACAATCATCGCAAACCCTTATCCTTTAATAAGGGTGACCGCGTCATGCTAAAAGTGTCACCTTGGAAAGGTGTCATCAGTTTTAGCGAACGAGGAAAGCTTAACCCTCGTTACATTGGTCCAATTGAAATCACTAAGACAATCGGACCAGTAGCTTACCAAGTACGCCTTCCCGTATAGCTAAGCAGTTTGCATGATGTCTTTTACGTTAGTAATCTTAAGAAATGCTTGTCTGATGAAACGCTTTTCGTCCCACTTGACAAAATACAAGTTGACGAAACGCTTCACTTTATTGAGGAACCTGTCAAGATACTTGACCGAGACCTTAAGAGAACGATGCATTGCCGCATTCCCATTGTCAAAGTGTGCTGGAACTCACGACGAGGTCCAGAGTACATTTGGGAACGCAAGGACCGAAATATCCTCGTCTTTTTGGAAACTTCACAAACAGCCAGTGATAAAGAACTGAATTTCGGGACGAAATTCTTCTAACTGGGGGAGAATGTGACACCTCGTATGAAAACCTAGGTCAACCCCTTTTACTTTGACTTTTAGATTAAGTATTAATGTGCATTAACTGATCTGATTACTGTTTAAACTGTTAATTACTGTGCCTGACTGCTAACTAATGACGTAAACCTAATCCCGCGTTTGTATTAGAAGCGTATACCCGTAGATTTCATAGAGATTCCATGGATTAATCATGGAATTTCAATAACAAGAAAAATAAATATCAAATGTATTTTTATATTTTATCCGGAACTGGTGTCGAACATTTATATAATCGACACGTCAAACTGATAAGCGATCGATCATCTAAAACTATTCGGTTTTAAACAATTTGGACGGTCAAGGTTAAAACTGTTACAAACTGACAAACTGAAAACGTTATCCGTAACCGTAAGAAAAACTGAAAACTATGACTGATTTCTGAAAAACTATTATAACCGACTTAAACAATTGGTTTTATGAAATAAAATCATCACAAACTGAAACCGTTGTTAAGACTTAATCCAAACCTCAACCGTTAACCTATTGGGCCCGACTTGGCCCAATAAGCCCAAGAAGCCAAAAACAATAAAACCGAGCCCGAAACCTTGACCCATTACATATCTTGATAATCCGAGTGATCGTGGCGATCCGTGAACCCAACCGATACACAAACGAACCCGGGCCTCGAACCGGTGCCCTGTTTGGATCCGTATGGCCCACAATCGACGAACCGGTCCAATTACGTCTTTACTTTAAACATTTAGGCCCAATATCAAGCCCAAACCCAATGGGTTAATTTTAATCATATTGGCCCATCACCTTTACAATTTTTATAAAAACTTGTTACTACCTTTCATTTTTATAAAGATTAGTCACCAACTTGTATAAGTTTTACAATTTTTATAAAAACTTGTTACTACCTTTCATTTTTATAAAGATTAGTCACCAATGAATTCCAAGACCCAAATAATTGGGATTATTGTAGGCCAATATTGGAACTCGGATTATTATCCGCCAATACCCAATAACTTGGATTATTTAATTCCAATTTTCCTTTATAAAAGTTATGATTTTCACCTTTGCCATCCTTTATATATTTTATAAAGCTTTACCCTACACAAACAATTTTATAAAAACATGGCAATGTTTTTATAAAATAAATTCACCTACTTGTTGGTAGATTTTATAAAAAGAATTAGAATATTTTTATTTATAAAAACAAATAATAATAAAGTGTGGAGAACACTTTAGCCACATCACCACCCTCTCACACCATACACCCCACCAACCCTCCTTTTTTTCCTCTCCTTCTCCACGTAAAACAAAAGCCATCCACCACCAAATTTTTTCTTTCTTTCTTATTCTAGGTGGACCACACAAAACAAACCAATTCACCTTTGCTCACCTTTTCATCCTTTTTCGAGAGCAACAACAGACCATCACTCCCCTTTCTATTTTCATGGCCAACATACCCACCACCGCCAACACCATGAACCACCACTCCCATCACCCTTCTTCTTTCTCTCGGTGAACAACCAAACAACATCATCGCCACCTATTACCTTGCTCCCTCCCGGAAACAACCACCACCACTCTCCCTGTTGGAGTCGCTGCTACCAGGACCGCCGCCCCTAGCCACCATCACCTTCAGTCACCGCCACCCCCTTCACCTCTCTATTTTCTACCAGAAGCAACCCACCAAAGACCCCATTGGTCTCTCTCTTTTTCTGCCGGAGAACCAACCACCACCATCGCCGTGGATCACCGCCACCTTGCATCTGCCGGAGAAGCTGCTACTGCACTGCTGCTGTCGAGAACCGCTACTACTATGCCGCCACACTGCTGTTGCGAGCACCTGCTACTACTGTCTTGTTGCTGTTGATCGCCACCACCCTGTCCGGCTGCTGCTGCCGCTGGTACTGCTGCTATCGCAGAACTGCGGCTGCCATAAACTGTCGCTGCTCCTATGCTGCTGCTGCCGCGAACCACCCACAAGCTGCCACCTTTTCTTTTTCCTGGCCAAACAACACACAACCCTCTCCTCTTTTCGTTCGGACAGAAAATAACCGCCACCACCGCGGCCGGAACTGCTGCTGTAACCGGAACAGCCTCTGCTGTCGCTGCTGTGCAGCCGAGACCCGCCATCGCTTTTCTCTTCTCTCGATTTAACCCCTCTCCATTGTGAGTCCTTTAAACCGGTTATTACCTTTATTTTGTTACGTTTTAAACGTTCCCTAACGATCCCCGAGTCTTGATAACAAATCCTTTAAAACCTTAAGGTTTTAAAAGATCAAAATCATCTAACCGACTCATGCATCTTTTCTTTGATTTTCTTAAACCTTAATGTTGTAAGGTTTGAATATGTGGGTTTTGTTGATGATTTTATGTTATCTATAAAATATTAGCATGATTCTATGATGATTATATATATGTTATCTATAAAATATTAGCATGATTCTATGATGATCATATGCTAAAAGGTTATAAATGGTTAAGTATTGTTAAAATCATGTAGTAGTATGTTATAAAATGCTAGAATCATTAGTTGCGATTTATGTTGTTAATCATCTTGGTTATAAACTAAAATATGCTAATGATGATCATCATGGACTAATTTAGTGTTTAAATACATGCATGGACCTAATATTGGACTAATTTGGACATTAGGAAGGTTATAGAAGAGTTGGACATAAAAAGATAACACTAAATCTTTTAAATGAATTTTTATGGTTAAAATAATAAGTTTAGTAATTTATAAAAATTACTAGGATGAATTAAACCATAAAATTTGGCCATGGGATTAAATATATAAAATGGTCACCTTTTATAAAAAAAAATATAATATCTAAAAATACAAGACTTAAGAGACTTGTTTAGATTTTATAGAAAATAAAATGGATAAAAAAATATATATATAAATATATTTTTATATAAAAAATGATAAAAGAACATATTTATGTGACTTGATATAAAAAGTATAAATTTTTGATTTTATATAAAAGTGAAAAATATTTTATGTTGGAGAATTTTCTATCAAAAGTCTGTAATTTAAAACATTAGCTTTATTTAATAAATAAAGTTATTTAAAAATGATTTTATAAAAATAAAATCAAAAGACTTATAGAAATTATGAAAAACATATTTTAAACATTTTTTATTATTTTAAATAAATCAAAATAATCAAAACGTTTTAACCGGATCAAATGTTTTTTTTTTTACGTTTGACTTAAAACGATATCTTTAAAACAATTTAAAAACGTTTTACGACGTAACGAATCGTAAATAATTATTTTCGACAAATAATTATTCTTATGGATTTTAGAAACCCTAATTTGAGTTAATATCATTTTGGTTTGTTAATATAATTATTCTAATAACAATTATATTTATATTAACTCAAAACCCTAATTTTTCCTAAACATAAGTTAAATATTAAAATAACCTTTAATATTTATCTACTTGTGTTAAATCATTTAATCTCTAACTTGTAATAATTTAATAAAGTTATTCCGACAAGTTAGAATTATTTCGATAATAATTGTGAACCATAGTTATATATATTATAACCTAAAGGCGATCGAATTTTCAATCGATCGAGCAAACTTAAAAATAATAATAAATATTATTATTTAAAACAATATTCAAGACTTGATTGAACTGGGCTTCATGATACGTTAGCATTTACTGATTTTAAACTGAATAACTAACGGGTTTTCAAACGCTACAAACGGGATTATACGTCAAGACTTGACCGGTATCATTTGGGTAACGTTCGTTACTCAAATGATTATGTGGACCCTTATGCATATTGTCTTATGTTTTATTAGGACTTTACTTGCTAGTTTCCACTCGGTAATCCATCATCATCACTGAATCAAGTGAGTTTCACGGCCACTTTTCTTTACAACTGTTTTACACTTATGGGGGAGAAATCATGAACTGATAAAATGCTTTTTACTTAATGTTATGGTTTACCTGTTAGCCGTATGACTACATGTTCCATTCTGTATCCCAAACAACTGGTACTTTATCGTTATCAACGTCAGTACAACTGAATCCCACTATTAATTGAATTCGATTAGTTCTGCTCGAAACGATAACTAGTGAATAGATCTATTTCGGTTGACAACCCTGCCTAGATTGGTAGCTCCAATCCTGACTTCGTACATTGTCAAGGGGTACACGTCAGTTATTCTAGCCTGTTCGGTATTCTTGGGATAGAATGCCATGAGTGGGTAATCCGTTAGTATTCGAATTTGAGGTTCATGGGAGATCTTACAACCACGACAGTAAACCAACGTAACATTTAAGTATACCGTAAACTGTTTTACCAACATATTGTAAACTGTTTTTACAAACTTACCATAGAGTCATAAACCTGTGAACCTCACCAACTTTATTTTGACCTTTTAAACTCATGATTTCTCAGGTATCTAAGCTTATCATGGAAGACGTGCAAATGGAGCTTCACTGTAACTTTCGGCCCTGCCTTACCGGAGTCGTAGTCCCGACCTATCTTAAACAAACTGTTTTATGATTTTAATATCAAATTAAGACTTTTATTCAAATGTAAGACAATATCATTTCACCACGACTTTCCGCTGCAACAAGAATGGTATTATGCTTTAAATGACGTTTGAATTTAGTAGAAGTTGTTCTGTATATCTGCGACTATCATTTCGTCTCGCTCACACCCAATCCGTTGACCGAGGTGTGACACCAATTCACGCTTCTCATCCAAATACTTCTCCATAACAGCTTAATAACTCTCAATCTTAGCAACAGATTCTTCAACATCCTTTGTAAGCAGATCTAGCTTGATTTTTGACTTTTCAAACAAATTTTGATAATCATTAGCAGCATCCTCTGCTTCATCCTTCCATTTCTTGACTTCATTAACCAACTCATCCCCCTCTTCACATATCTTTGCATTTGTAGCTTCAAAATTCTTTCTATCTTGTTTTGATTTTTTCTAAAACTTCATTCAGCAACTTGATCTTTGTAATCAACCATTCATTTTTCAAAACTAATTCCTTCTCATATTCCTTAGAAATCTCCAAATCTGAACTAACCAACTTGAAATCCTCAGAAAGCTTTTGAATTTTATTCAATAAGGAAGCATTTTCTTTCAACAAACTTTCCATGTTTTCAGCAGATTCATAGGAACTCGGTGCCGAACTTGTATCTGAACTTATATTTGAACAATAATCGGCTTGTTGATCATGAGTAACAATCAAAGCAGATGAGTCAAAATGTTTACCCCAATCATAAACACCATCATTCTGACTCGTTAAAGCTGTCTTGTTTGCATTACTCGATGATGGTTGAGTAAAACCAGGTTTGCTAACATGCGCTTGGTGACATTCTCTAGCAAAATGTCCAAGCTTCAAGCATTTGTAACACTTCAACTTGGATTTATCAAATCCCATTTTGCCATTGAAATCAGATGAACTCCTACCATGTTTCTTGAAAATCGTTTTGATCTTTGACCTAACATAGCATATTGCCAAGCTAATTCTAATTTGTTCAATTGATCATCATCAAGTTCATCAAGACCATCCTTTGTAATCTTTGTATTAGCAACATTCTTGATAACCAACCCAAATGATTTGGTTTAGCTTTAGCATTCATGCTAGCAGTATTCTCACCATGATACAACTTAGGATTTTGTAACGTTGCAGTTGACTTCTTTGAATTTAACATTTCCATTTCCCGAGCATGTCCAGTAAGATCATGAAATGTCAATGTAGAGTATTCTTTATCATGAGTAAGTAGCAAAACATAGTTTTCCCACTTTTCAGGCAAAGCTTCCATAATCTTTTCTTTCAGATCTGCATCAGTTTTCTCAATTCCAACTACCTTTAATTCACTAATCAGAAGCTAAAACCGTGAAACAAAAGCGGTAATGTTTTCAATGTCATAATGTTAAAAGTTATCAAATTCTTTAGTCAACACCCTTCATCGACTCTTCTTGTATTCATCATTCCCCTCACATCTTGCTGATAAAGCATCCCACAATTGTTTTGATTTCTTGCACATACTAAATTGATGTAACAACTCAGTGGGTAATGCCATCGTAAGATAACCGAAATCTTTTTGTTCAAGCTCGTATGATTTCCTTTCAGCAATGTCGAAGGTATGAACCTCCTTGAAATCTCCTTGATCAGTCGGTTGTTGATAAAGCTTCTTGATTAGAATCCACAAATCAATATCATTCGTGCTTATATAAGCAGAAAATCATTGCTTACAATTCTGATAATCTTCCAATTTCAACAACTTGGGAACTTTCTGATTTGTTCCAATTTCCTTATCAAAATTCATCGTGGTCTGCATCGCACTCTGCATTGCGGCAAAAGCTTGAAATTCTGACTTCGTAGAAAATTTTAAAATTGATTTGGCCGAACTCTTTCCGAACCTTAGTAATGTGCCAAACCTTAACCGAACCTCGAACGGACCCTTTTCAAAAATAGTACCACCGAACCTTCAACGAACTCTCAACGAACCTCTTCCGAACAGAAAACACGCCGAACTTTGAACGAACCTTAAATGAACTAGAAGATACTTCGAACTCCCAACAAACCCTAGACGAACTCTAAGTTCGGAGCAGTTATTATGACGAACCTCAAGTTCGGACGACGGTTAGCCCGAACAGCAACATAGTTTCTCAAAAAGTTCGAATTTGGACGAATTTTGACGAGACTTGCAACAGTTGATCAGAAAGAGTGATAAGGAACGATTTAAGAACAAATTTGGCATAGAAAGCTTGACAGGTTTGATTGAACTCACGAAAACACACTCTAAAAACACCAAAAAGTTTCAAAATTCCGAAAATAGCAACCACAGATTAGTAGAATGAACCAGAAAGCTCTGATAACACTTGAAAAGTCGTGAGCATCGGACCGTCTACTCAATCTAGCTATATCGGATACAAAACGAGTAATTAAGAGTTGTTTTATTGATCAAAGAACAATTACAACTCAAGACACTTAGAACACAGACTTAGAGAATCTCACCACAGAAACACACACTTAAGATTCATGCTGCTACACACTCAGAACTACTCCAGATAACAAAGAACAAACCTGTATTTATACTGACCCGCCGAACCTCAGCCGAACCTGGGGTTCGCTTTGATCCGAAGTCCAGGTTCGGACCAAGTTCGGCCAGTCACACATAGGCTTGAACTTGCTCTTGACTTGATGCAACTCGATACTTCACATGAAGCACAGATCAGGTATCAACAAAACATCATGGCTCTTGTATCAAGATTTTCACATTTAATCAGTGAATTGAATATTGTCGGGATTGAGAAAACCGATGAAGAGTTGAAAGAAAAGATAATGGAGGCTTTACCAGAAAAATGGGAAAATTATGTTTTGTTGCTTATACATGACAAATAGTTTTTCACATTATCATTTCATGCATTAACTAGTAAACTTCATGCTCGAGAGATGGAAATGATGAATTCTAACAAGTCAACTGCTAAATTGCAAAATCCAGAGTTATATCATGGTGAGAATGCGGAAATCATCACTGCTAAGGCTAAACCACGTCTTAGTTCTGCACCATCAACTGCCTTTGTTGGAAATGTGTCTTGAGTTTCGGAGGGTAATTCTTCAAGGGGTTGTTGTGTTACAATTCCCAGATTAACAAATCAGAATGCTTTTTCTGCTGAAACAACGGATGAATGTGCTGCTCTTATAACTGCTTTAATTTCATCTTCTATTGGTTTTATAATAAAAAATGTTTGTGATGCTAAGATTACTAAAGAAGATTTCAATGAAATTGATGAAAACAATCTTGATGAGATAGATATGGCATGGCAACTGGCTATGTTGTCACAAAGAGTAAGAAGGTTTATGAAGAGAACTGGTAGGAGGACTATTACTCAAGATGGGCATTTGGGTTTTAACAAATCAAAAGTCAAATGTTACAAATGTTCAAAACTTGGTCACTTTCAAAGAGAGTGTCAGCAATCTTCATCAAGTACATCTTATTCAAAAACTAGTAGTGGTTCTTAAGCTTTATCAAGTACAACAGCGTTAACTGCTCATAATGAGGATGGTACTACTTATAATTGGGGAAAAATATTTTTTGATAAGTCAGCTTTGATTGTCACACATGAACAAGATGAGTATCATTTAGATTCAAGTTCTTATGAATCTGCCGAGAATGAAACTTCAGAGTCTAAGATTAAAAGTTTATTAAAGGAAAATGCGGAATTATTGAAAGAAAATGATTCTTTGATGAAGGAAGTTAAGATGCTTACTGAAGTTTTTTAATTAGTAAAGGAAGATTTGGAAATATCTAAAAAGGATGGGAAGGATCATGAAGCAAAGAATGCAAAATTGATTGAAGAAAGGGATGAGTTAGTTAAAGAAATTGAAAAATGGAAAGCTGAAGCAAAAGACGTTAAAAAAATTTCAATAATTTATTTTAGAAGTAAAAAAATAAGCTTGATTCGCTTAATAAGACTTCTGATGAGTATGCTGCAAAAATTGAAGCCTATCAGATTGATATGGAGAAGCTACTTGATGATAAGAAGGAGTTAGCAAGAGTGAATAATTGCAAAATGCAAATATTGATATTCAGAAAAGGAACGAAGACAAAAGGAAGAAAGAACTGTTTGCTGAGCTAGATAATATTCAATTGCAGAAATTTGAAACTCACAAAGTTGCTAAAAGGTTGATAGCTACTGAAAAGGATTTGGCTGAAGAATAATAGAAGATTTCTGATTTGAAGATCCAAGTGATTGATGCAAATCGTCTTCTAAACAATGTCAATAATATTCAATCGTTCACAAGTTTCTTAGCAAATGATGAAAATTTTGAAAGAATGTTTGATAAGACAACGTCACCCCCAGCTAGTATCAAAGAAGATATTAATGAGGTGAAAGAAAAAGTTAACGAATGTGATTATTCAAAGTTTCATCATCAAATTCACAAGAAGAGAAAACTGTAACGGAGAAGAAAAACAAGAAGGCTGATAAAACAAATGCGAATAAATATGAAATTCCTACATTTTTTAAGTTTGTGCCTTGTATAACATCATCAGAATTGAGAAGTCAGCTACTTCTAGTGAGCAGATTCGTTCTCAACCTGATTTTGATGAGACGATTTTCTATGAAAAAAAGAATTTGCAAGAAGTCAAAGATGAGTTTTCTCATTTGGCAAAGAATGGGCATAAATAATCTGAGGAGAAAATTTCTGGTAATGTATTAGTTTGGGGGTTCAAGTCAAAGATAGTTGAAGATTGTGAAGTTTACGGTCCAAAACCACAAAATCTGAAGAAAATGAAACTGAAGCAAGTCAAGAAGGTAGTGTTTAAGGCCGAGAAAGTTCAACCCAAGAGGTTTACAAACTCAAGGGTTCGGAACAAATATTTTATGACAAAGAATTTCCTCTACATTGTGTTGATGCTCAAAAGATTTCTGAAGTTTTTGTAAAAGATGCTACTTCAAAGACCAAGAATTCTTCTGGTGTTCTACTCCCAAAAGCCCAACATCAAAATGGGTTCATGATCACAAGCATTAGGTATATGATTCTTTTTATGATCATTTTGGAGATATTCATGTTTATGAAGCTTTTCATGTTCCTAAACGGAAAAACATAAACAATCGTTTGTGTTACATTCGTCGCCAAAAAGGGCATATGGCAAAAAATTGTCCGGTTCCTGATGCTTCTATTTCAAGGACTCAAAAGGTTCTAGTTTTTGCTCAACCTGCCAAACCAAGGTGCATTGTTGAACATGACAGAGTTTTTGATGAATTTCAGCCTACATTCTCTCAAAAACAAAAACATTTTGTTCAGCATTCTCAAAAGTACAAAATGTAGGTTGTTCGTCACAGTCACTTGTGATTGATTCATCAAAAACTGAATTACCAAAACCACAACAACAATGGAAACCTAAGGTGGTTTCGAAGCAAAATCAGGACAATGGTCGACCAGAAGAACTTCACTTTGGGTCATTTATAAACTGATAAGTTTGACCAGTGTATAGGTACTTCTAGAAGACCTACTAGTGATTGAAAAGTTATTGATGGAGGAGTATTTTGCTTAACTTAAATTTCATGATATATCTTTCTAACCTGAAAGTTTTCTAAAACTTTAAACAAAAAAAGGTATACGTGTTGATTGATCAATTTTCTTTTTTTACATTTCGTTTGTAGTTTAAGGGGAGAAAATTGAAAAAGTCAAAAATAGTGTCTTGTTTTTATAAAATGAACAATCCGAATATAGAGTTTTTCATTTTAAGGGGGAGAATTGCAAGTAAGGGGGAGAAATGGCATGTTATGGACAAATGCAAAATATTGAGAAAGTGAATACATGCAAAATATATAAAATTTTAAGAAATTGATCATTGGGAAATGATGGTACATTGGCTTACGTATCTGACTCATGGATATAGTAGATGAAAAATCCATAAGATCATTGTGTAATGTGTTTGGTAGGCTCGGTAAATCAGAAAGTATTCAAATGTGATATACACTAAATACAAATGCTTGACCATATGGATAACATCTTGAAGCGTATTTCATGACAAAAAGAGAAAAAATAAGTGTGAAAAAGAAAACAAGAAGTCTCTGTGTATACATGTGTTTATTTTGCAAAGATTTAAACTTGTTTTGTAACACTCGAAATATCGCAGCGGAAACAATTCCGTGTGGTGGTAACGGAAGTTGGTTGTGACACCCGAGAATTTCAAGGTTAACTTCCGTTAGACAAACCCGTTAGTTACGTTATAAGTGTTAAACTAGTAACTAATGCTTAACTAGGTCGAATACGTCCACGACCTTTGGTTGATCACCGAACCCGTCCATATGTGTTATGTGTTCATCATTGATTGTCTTTATGTGCAATGTGATTTAAATACATGACTTATTATTGTGAATAGCATGATTAATTGTAAATACTTGATTATGTGAAAATTGCCTAAATTTGGTAGTCAGCGAAACTACCGAGCGAAACTACAGATTCGCCCGATAGCAGACTAGACTGATCAATGTACCCGAGACCAGAGCTAGTTTCGCCTGGCCAGCGAAACTGCCAGCGAAACTAGCCTCTGATATAAATAAACTTAATAAACCCTAGTAGCCTCATTTGCTCAAACCACACAACAACACACACACACTCTCCTGGTCAGCTGAGAAGATCACCTAAGGACCAAGACCCCAGGCTCGAGACCATCATCTCACCTCATTCATCGATCCTAGAATCATCCGTGAGTCCCAAAAACTATGTTTTATGCTTTTCTATATGTTTTCTTCTTAAAGCATGCTCAAATCTTTATGTAACTGCTTGATCTGCTAGTATATTGTTTAGGAATGCTAGATCTGTACTAAAGTTGATAACTTTACGTGTGAAATCCATCCATGTTAGACATTTGTGCAAAATAGGTCATTTTAGGGTTTTGAACCTATTTTAGAGATTTGATGATCAAAATACATGTTAAACTTGTTAAAGCTGCTTGCTTTATGTTGGTAAATGCCTAGGGATGATAGATAATGAATTGCATGTATGATCAGAAGCTGTTAGGTTGATTTTTAGGCAAATCCGTATGTTTTTCGCGACCAGCGAAACTGTGTGTTCTCTGGGCGAAACTAAGTAGCGAAATTATATCTCCTTCCAGCGACACTGACCAGCGAAACTATAGTGTCGCCGGGTAACCTGACCAGACCAGCTCGAGCGAAACTATCGAGCGAAATACCTGAACGAAAGTTCAAACCAGTTTCCCTGCGAAACTAGGCTAGCGAAACTGCGTCAGCAGTTTCGGGCGAAACTAGCCTAGCGAAACTGTGCTACCGGGCATTGCCTAGCGAAAGTGCTGCCCGTGCACCTAGCGAAACTGCCTAGCGAAACTATGATAGCGAAACTAAGGCTTGACCTAAAAACCAAACTTGTGAAATTTGCTTAAGTGTTATGCCATGACTTACATGATTATGCCATGATGAAACATGTTTGATTTCTGATTTATATGAACCCTTATCTATGATCAACCATTGGTGTCGTGTGTCGGTATGTCGAGTCGTAGTTGCAACGTGCTATGTTATGGGCCATAGTGACGTTAAGTAAAGATTAGACACGAAACTAATACCTAAGACCTAAACGTGTTCTAGGTCTTCGTTAAACAACAATATTTGGATTACTTGAAGTGTAGCAGTGCAACCAAAGGTGAGTGTCACTAACCCGCTTACCGTGAGTCCGATGGGCCACACAGAATAACTTAACGAAAACAATGCTGATAAACTCGAGAGTGCTAGGCACCTCACTGATGAACATGAGAACCCGGGATGCTTGGCACCCACTTGATGAACTGAAGTGTTTTATGGGAAACACTTGTGTACTCTGAACAAACTATTTTTGAAACGAAACTGAAAACGTTTTAATATGGCTAGTGTAGGTTAAAGTCTAAACCATATGATATCACATGTTTTCTAAGGATGCCTTATAACTTAAAAGTCCTCAACTAAAATTGTGCCATTAATTGTAAAGCGAGGGGATGTTGGGTAGATCTACTGGAGTTTGACAAACTCCGCCCCGTGGCACGGGAAGTGCACGGAGGAACAATATCAGCCTATTTGACCGTGGTCCCGAGAGGACACGGGGGAGGCAGAAACCGCGATGACTAGGTCCGCACCGTACGGGATGGCTCGGCCCCCACAGAATAAGTCAGCTTTGGTACAAACTTCCTTAGAGCATGGAACAACGGATTAGCTACCCGCGATATCGGTTGAGTCCTTTAACCTTACGGAACTAGTACATACCCGATGACGTGGTCACGGACACACCATTTATAAACCGAGAATTAAATACGAGCATTGCTTTTCACAAATGAATATTTTGTAAGTACATTTTGATACGAACAATGATTATGAGACCGGGCCAATGCATGACAAGCCCACTGTGAACTCACCAACCGTTAGGTTGACACTTGCGTGGTTTAAACTTTTGCAGATCGCTAAGGGGTATCCGCTGGAGGTTGGCATGGCATTTGAAGACCCTTGTTTTTGATAATTAAACTAAACTTGGGAATTTTAAAACAATGAAATTGTAAGGCACGTGGTTAGTGCCAGGATAACTATTTCCGCTGCGTATGTAATTTAAGATTTTGATTTCTATCTTGTGTTTGAACTAACCCTGATTCGTTTAGTATTTGTAACTATGGTTGTGGATCCTGGTCTAGTCGCGCCCCTTAACGGTATAAACTCCGTTAGTGGTATTTTGGGGGTGCGACATTGGTACCCATAATTTTATCAGGCAATACGTTTTACTGAACTAGTTTTAAAGTTTAAAACTTAAGTAAATCTAGTATCGAAAACATAATTATATAAAACATTTAAAACATTCCAACGTCATTTATTCAAAACATTTGTTTAAAGACATTCATGATACTAGTGCTTAAGTGGTCCCGAAAACAAAACAATGCCAACCAACGTATGCCCTTGCCAACATGTGCCAATCCATCCAAGCTTGAACTTACGATCCTGAAAATATGCCCGAAAATAAAAGTCAGCATAAAGCTGATGAGTTCCATAGAGTCTTAAATAAAAATTTCCTAGCGAGCCATGCTCCCAACATAAATAATCCAACACCACGACCGGTGTTATTAAATACCATTGATATAATTATCATGCAATATCCCTTATAATGACTTAAAGTAAATTAGCTAGATTTACGATAGTGATGTAACCATTGAGACCATAATCAACCCAAAATGTCCACATGCCCCTTTCTATTTATATTACCCCAATTCGGATCAAAACCAGCGCGACTGGCTAGGGGTGGGATGCCACACCCAATAGATCTATCAATACAAACAGTGGCCTCTACAAGGCTAATAATTATGGCATAAATAAAACAACAAGGGACAAAATTTAAAACAAACCAAAGGCCATCACATGTCAATTATAAGCTTCACGCCATCTTTAATTACATCAATAAAATTATTTAGGCATATTTTCCCCAAAAACAGTAAAAACATAAAAGAGGGGCTATGGAAACTCACAACGATAACCTGAATATTATCTGAACTTTCAACCGTTACAAACACGCCCTAAATCAACACATAAGAGACTAGTAAGGACGCAAGTCTTTCTAACGGTAAGTTGATCCTCCAACTTACTAGACTTGATAATGATTCCTTGAAAACAAATTTTTTTTATTATTTTTATTAACAACCCGTTGGTGACCCATTTTACAACTCAATAATGGTTTTAATACATCAACCTTAGCGTTAAATTGTATATTTTCTCAGTTTTCTAAAGGTATCTCTAGATCAAGAACTCATGGAATAAAACTAGTTTTAAAAGTTGACGTTTTAACGTCTCTTCAAGGCATATAGTTTTATCAAACAAGTTTATAGTTTTTAAATTTGTTTTTATAAAACTTATAATATTTTATTTTTCCTATAAAATATACATTCTTAGCTGATCCGTTTTTATT
>JBCNJP010000003.1:43018963-43074175 GCA_039602395.1 Deinandra increscens subsp. villosa | reverse complement strand
TCTTAAGTCTTGTATTTTTAGAAATTATATTTTTTTATAAAATGTGACCATTTTATATATTTAATCCCATGGCCAACTTTTATGGTTTAATTCATCCTAGTATTTTTTATAAATTACTAAATTATTATTTTAACCATAAAAATACATTTAAATGATCTAGAGTTGTCATTTTATGTCCAACTCTTCTATTGCCTTCCTAATGTCCAAATTAGTCCAATATTAGGTCCATGCATGTATTTAAACACTAAATTAGTCCATGATGATCATCATTAGCATATTTTAGTTTATAACCAAGATGATTAACAACATAAATCACAACTAATGATTCTAGCATTTTATAACATACTACTACATGATTTTAACAATACTTAACCATTTATAACCTTTTAGCATATGATAACATCAACATTCAATCATGCTAACATATATATAATCATCATAAAATCATACTAATATTTTATAGATAACATAAAATCATCAACAAAACCCATATTTTCAAACCTTACAACATTAAGGTTTAAGAAAATCAAAGAAAAGATGCATGAGTCGGTTAGATGATTTTGATCTTTTAAAAACTTAAGGTTTTAAAGGATTTGTTATCAAGACTCGGGGATCGTTAGGGAACGTTTAAAACGTAACAAAATAAAGGTAATAACCGGTTTAAAGGACTCACAACGGAGAGGGGTTAAACCGGGAGAAGAGAAAAGCGATGGCGGGTCTCGGCTGCACAGCAGCGACAGCAGAAGCTGTTCCGGCGACAGCAGCAGTTCCGGCCGCGGTGGTGGCGGTTATTTTCTGTCCGAACGAAAGGAGGAGAGAGTGGTGTGTTGTTTGGCCGGGAAAAAGAAAAGGTGGCAGCTTGTGGGTGGTTCGCGGCGGCAGCAGCAGAGGAGCAGCGACAGTTTATGGCAGCCGCAGTTCTGCGGTAGCAGCAGTCCCAGCGGCGGCGGCAGCCGGGCAGGGTTGTGGCGATCAACAGCAACAAGACAGTGGCAGCAGGTGCTCGCAACAGTAGTGTGGCGGCACAACAGTAGCGTTTCTTGGTAGCAACAGTGCAGCAGCAGCTTCTCCGGCAGCTGCAAGGTGGCGGTGATCCACGGCGATGGTGGTGGTTGGTTCTCCGGCAGAAAAGAGAGAGACCAAGGGGGTCTTTGGTGGGTTGCTTCCGGCAAAAAAGAGAGAGGTGGAGGGGGTGGCGGTGACTGAAGGTGATGGTGGCTAGGGGCGGCGGTCATGGTGGCAGCGACTCCAACAGAGAGAGTGGTGGTGGTTGTTTCCGAGAGGGAGCAAGGTAATAGGTGGCGGTGATGTTGTTTGGTTGTTCACCGAGAGAAAGAAAAAGAGTGATGGGAGTGGTGGTTCATGGTGTTGGAGGTGGTGGGTATGTTGGTCGTGAAAAGATAAAGGAGAGTGATGGTCTGTTGTTGCTCTCGAAAAAGGAAGAAAAGGTGAGGAAAGGTGGGTTGGTTTGTTTTGTGTGGTTCACCTAGAATAAGAAAGAAAGAAAAAAATGGTGGTGGATGGCTGTTGTTTTACGTGGAGAAGGAGGGGAATAAAAGGAGGGTTGGTGGGGTGTGTGGTGTGAGAAGGTGGATGGCCATGTTTTTATAAAATAGTTTGTGTAGGTAAAGCTTTATAAAATATATAAAGGATGGAAAAGGTGAAAATCATCACTTTTGTAAATAATAAATTGTAAAACTTATACAAGTTGGTGACTAATCTTTGTAAAAATGAAAGGTAGTAACAAGTTTTTATAACAATTGTAAAGGTGATGGGCCAATATAATTAAAATTAACCCATTGGGTTTGGTTTTGATATTGGGCCTAAATGTTTAAAGTAAAGACGTAATTGGACCGGTTCGTCGGTTATGGGCCGTACGGATCCAAACAGGGCACCGGTTTGAGGCCCGGGTTCGTTTGTGTATCAGTTGGGTTCACGGATCACCACGATCACCTGGATTATCAAGATTATGTAATGGTTCAAGGTTTCGGGCTCGGTTTTATTGTTTTTGGCTCCTTGGGCTTATTGGGCCAAGTCGGGCCCAATTAGTTAACGGTTGAGGTTTGGATTAAGTCTTGACAACGGTTTCAGTTTGTGATGATTTTATTTCGTAAAACCAATTGTTTAAGTCGGTTATAATAGTTTTTTCAGAAATCAGTCATAGTTTTCAGTTTTTCTTACGATTACGGATAACGTTTTTCAGTTTGTCTGTTTGTAACAGTTTTAAGCTCGACCGTCCAGATTTTTTAAAACCGAATAGTTTTAGATGATCGATCGCTTATTAGTTTGACGTGTCGATTATATAAATGTTCGACAGTTCCGGATAAAATATAAAAATACATTTTATATTTATTTTTCTTGTTATTGAAATTCCATGATTAATCCATGGAATCTCTATGAAATCTATGGGTATACGCTTCTAATACAAACGCGGGATTATGTTTACGTCATTAGTTAACAGTCAGGCACAGTAATTAACAGTTTAAATAGTAATCAGATCAGTTAATGCACATTAATACTTAATCTAAAAGTCAAAGTAAAAGGGTTTGACCTAGGTTTTCGGACGAGGTGTCACAATTGGTAAATGTGAATAAAGTTCAAACAACGAATTTGGAAATTCAAAAGCGTAATGAAGATAAATTGAAGAAGGGGTTATTTGAAGGGCTATAAAATCTTCGAATGTAGAAATTTGAAACACATAAAGTAGCAAAAAGATTGATAGCTACTGAGAAGGAGTTGGCTGAAGCTCAAAAGCAAATTTTAGATTTAAAGATACAAGTAAATGATGCTAATCGATTGCTGAATAATGTCTCAAATTCTCAATTGTTCACAAGCTCTTTTAAAGAAGAGAAGGAAAAGGTTGAAGATGTTGATTATTCAAAGTTTTCATCTACTACTGAAGAAGAAAAGATTGTACAGAAGAAGAAAACAAGAAAATTAAGAAGAAGAAGGGAAAGAGATCTGAGATTCCTCCAGCTCCAAAGTTTATTTCTGGTTCATCTTCGGCTGATAATAAGAAATCAGCTACTTAAAGTGAAAGGATTTGTTCTCAACCTGAATTTAATGAGATGATCTTATTTGAGCAGAAAAATATTAAAGAAATCAAAGCTGAATTTAAGTTAGCAAAGGATGGACACCAGAATTTACATTCTGAGGAAAAAGGTTTTGGAAAAAATGTTGGTTTGGGTTTTAGAGCATGGCATGATAAAGCTGAGGAGGTTCCAGCATCGACATCGCAAGATTTGAAGAAGCTTAAAATGAAGCAAGTGAAGAAGGAAGTTTTCAAGCCTGAGAAGGTTCAACCTGAACGGTTTTACAAACTCAAGGGTTCAGAACAAATATTCTTCGACAAAGAGTTTCCTCTTCATTACGTGGATGCTAGGAAAATTTCTGAAGTTTTTGAGAAGAAGGATGCATCTCGAAGCCCAACATCTAAATGGGTTCATGATCACCGTCAACAGGTATATGATTCTTTTTCTGATCATGTTCAAGATATTCATGTTTGTGATTCTGTGCATGCATCTAAAAGGTGGGACAAATATGAACGTATATGCTATGTTTGCCGTTAAAAGGGCATATGGCAGAAGATTGTTCACTTTCCGCTGAATCAAACCAAAGGTTTCAACAGAAACCAATTAACCAATTTTTGGTAAACCTGCCAAACCAAATTTTTTTTGATGAAATGGTAGAGTTTTTGATGAATGTGAACCTACATTTTTTCTAAAACAAAAACTTTTTGTTCCTATGTTTCAAAAGATTCAAAATGTAGGTTCTTCATCATAGTCCCCTGTGATTGATTCATCAAAACTGGTCACAATACTGGAAACCAAAAGTGGTTTCAAAACAAAATCAGGACACTGGTCGACCAGAAGCAGTCGCTTCGGGTCAAGTTAAAAACTAATGAGTTTGACTAGTATGCAGGAACTTCTAGAAGACCTATCGACGATTGCAAATTTGTTGATGGTGGCGTATTTTGCTTAACTTAAATTTCTTGCAAAATATTTTTCTAATCTGCAAACATTTCTAAAATTCTAAACTGCAAGGTATCCGTGTTAATTGATCAATTTTTCTTTCTTTATTCATTTTCATTTGTTTTAAAAAAAAAATCCAAAAATAGAGTCTTGTTTTTGTAAAATGAAAATCCAAAAATAGTGTTTTCATTTTAAGGGGCAGGATTGCATGGAAGGGAGAGAAATTGTGAAAATGCATGTTATGGGATGAAGGTGAATACATGCACAATATATAAGGAATGTGAATACATGCACAATATATAAAACTTTAAAAAAATTGATCATTGGGAAATGATGGTACATTGGCTTACGTATCTGACTCATGGATAGAGTGGATGAAAGGGCCATAAGATCATTGTTTAACATGTTTGGTAGCCTTGGCAAATCAGAAAGTATTCAGATGTGGTATAAACTAAATACTAATGCTTGACCATGTGGATAACATCTTGATGCTTTTTTAATGATAAAAAGAAAAATAAGTGTGAAAATCAAATTGAGAAGTCATTGTGTATACATGTGTTCATTTTTCAAAGATTTAAACTTGTTTGATTTTCTTTATTTTGTCAAACGATCGGACTTTCTTTGCGTGCTCACAAGGCCGACCTGATCGTTGCTCGTTTGACGTTCTGCTTTATTTTCTTTGGTGTTTCGTATAACTCATCGGACTTTCTCTGCGTGTACGGGAGTACCGAACTGATTGTTGTTGGGTTATACAATTTCAACTTGTTTTATTTTCTTATTTTGTTAAATCCGAGACCTTATCTGCGTATCGAAAGATCGATCTTAAGGTAGATGATTTAACGTTCTTATTTCTTTTTGCATGGAACACAGTTAACGATATCATGAAAATATTATACTTTGTGAAAATTCACAAGTGTAATCACACAAAAAGAAAAAGCAAAAGAAAAGGAAAAAGAAAAAGAAAATGTCTGAATATGTTTGATAGTGTGGGATACACTGGTCAAAGCAAAATCTAATCATTACCTTAACATATCCAGATGTTATTAGTATGGTTCTGCCTGAGTTTAAGATGGACAAGTTATACCGGCGATCAGCATGACTTATGTGGTTCGATTAGTTGAAATTGAAGTGTAGTTCAGTGCGTCATGTCCAATTTGATCGCATATAGTGATCTTTCTCATACCAAAAATAGAGTATGATTCTGTATTGCAATTTATTTTCATCTGTGTTTCATGTGAAGTATCGAGTTGCATCAAGTCAAGAGCAAGTTCAAGCCTATGTGTGACTGACCGAACTTGGTCCGAACCTGGAGTTCGGATCAGGGCGAACCTCAGGTTCGGCTGAGGTTCGGCGGGTCAGTATAAATACACATTTGTTCTTTGATATCTGGAGTAGTTTTGAGTGTGTAGCAGAGTGAATATTAAGTGTGTTTTTCCGTGGTGAGATTCTCTAAGTCTGTGTTCTAAGTGTCTTGAGTTGTAATTGTTCTTTGATCAATAAAACAACTCTTAATTACTAGTTTTGTATCTAATTAAGCTAGATTGAGTAGACGATCCGATGCTCACGAATTTTCATGTTTTCATTTTCAGAATGTTGAAAATTATCAAACTCTGTGTTCAACACCTTTCTACGACTTTTCTTGTATTGATCATTGCCTTCACATCTTGCTGAATAATGCATCCCATAATTGTTTAGTTTCTTGCAGATGCTGAATTGATGTAGTAATTCCGTAGGTAAAGCCATAGTATGATAACCAAACGCTTTTTGCTCAAGCTCATAAAGTTTCCTCTCGGCAACATCAAAAGTGTGAATTTCTTTAAACAATTTGGGAACTATCTGGCTTGTTTCCAATTTTGATAATCTTCTAATTTTAACAACTTGGGAACTATCTGGCTTGTTCCAATTTCGTTGTCAATATTAATCAAGGTTTGCATCGCGTTTTGCATAACTGCAAAAGCTTGGAAATCCAACATTTTGAAAATTTCAAATTCTGGTTCGCCGAACCGAACCCGAACTCAAAAACCTCTATCTGAACTGAAACTTTAACCGAACAGAAACTGAACAGAAAACAATATCCGAACCGTATCCGAACTGGAGCTTAACCGAACTAAAAACTCTCACATAAACCTGTCCGAATTGAAATTCACTATCCGAACTGTACCAAACTGAAATCTTCCAAACCAATACTTCGTATGAACCGAACTAAGCCAACCTCAACCAAACTTAATCGAACCAATACTTCGGACAACTGAACTGAAACGGATCTATACGAACTGTGAGTTCGGACGACGGTTAACCCGAACTAGAAGTTCCTCAGCCGAACCTAAACGTACAGGATCAATTTTCACTCAAAACTCACGATTTTGGACAGATTTGAATGAGATTTTCAATAGAGGATCAGAAAAAGTGATGAGAATGATTTAGGAGCAAAACCATTCACCCAAGTAATCTCCAGTTGTTAGCCGAACATCGCAATCATCATCGAATCATTCAGATATAAGAAAAAATATGAAAAATTAAGTAAAAGTCATCCCTGGTCGGTTCAGGCCGAAACCCAGTTACGAGAACCCTAAAAATCGAGTTAAGAGTCTTTACATACGTTGCAAAATTCTGCCGACTTAGACCCCTCGCTTACCGCGAGGGGATTTCCTTAATATTGCGGCGACACGATCCGTTTTGTAGCTTCAATTTTCTATTTCTTGCTGATATGTGTTCACATCTATGTAAGATTATGTATTTTTAGAGCTCACGTGCACACGTGTTATACCATACCATTCTTTTCCTTCATAATTTCTCAAAATATTAATCTTTAATTGCCACCTTCAATTTACAAATTGAAATCAATAAGTAAAGATATATGAATTCATTTGTCAAATTATATCACTTTAATTTAGCGAAATAAATAGTTATGACAACTAACATATTAATTCGTTATGATTCTGACTCAACTTAATTACACCATTTAAGCTGATTCACATTCAACACATTAATTATTCAAAACTAACTAAATTAGTCTCTTTTTATGCCAAACTCAATGTGTTTGGGGGATGATTAATACTAAATATAATGTAATTTCAAGCCACTCATCATTTTTGGAACGAATGAAATGCCTCTTTAGCTTCACTAAATTAGTCTCTTTTTATGCCACTCATCATTTTTGGAACGGATGATTAATTCAAAACTAACTAAATTAGTCTCTTTTTATGCCAAACTCAATGTGTTTGGGGGATGATTAATACTAAATATAATGTAATTTTAAGCCACTCATCATTTTTGGAACGAATGAAATGCCTCTTTAGCTTCACTAGTCTTGCTCATTTGGTAGTACTCTCTTGGAAGGCTTCTTGCATTTGTTCCCATGTAAAAATGCTTCCCGCATGCAAGCTATGAAACCAGTGCCTTGCCCGATCTTTGAGTGTAAACTGGAAGAGCATCAATTTTACATCCCCCAAGGTGAACCATGTTGCCCCAATTGTAACACAAATGGACTCAAAGGAGTTGAATGAAGATAGGGTTCCTCAGTCTGTTTCCTAAAGAACTCCGGTAGATGACCCAAGTATTGAGGACTAACCTCAAAAGCTCTCCCATTTGCCCCAATCAATGGAACCACAACTGACGAACTTGGCATTATAACGGGCTTGGAGTGGCTAGTTACACCTTGGACTGGTGCATTCGCTATTATCCTTAGGACTCCTCTCTCAATCTGTATCTGAGCCGCTCTATTGTTGATCTGATTAAATTGTGGGACCCCCACGCCGGTTGATTATACTGAACATTTTGAGGCATATTTTGCGGAATATTCTGAGATGGAGCTTGTGCCGGTTTCTTGGAACCTCATTTTGTCCCCTCACACCATATCCATACCCATCAACTTCGTTTTTCTCATACCAATCTTGGTTCCACTGATCCTCATATCTCTACCAGTCTTCTTGAGCCCCATAGCCATCAACTGCATAACCATACCCTTGGTGATTGAAAAGTCGATTTTGTCTTACATTGTTAGGTTGGTTAACATGGTATGGGGTGCATGATAGATTGGTTGTTGTGGTGGAGGTTGTTGTGGTATGTGTTGCCTTCCTTGATAACGAAGGTCTTCAACTTCATGGTGAGATGATTTAGGAAGAGGGGTGAGACCTCACATGTCCATGTGGAAAGTCATATAAGTTAGGTAGTGGGTGTTGGTAGAAATTCGGTGGATCTTGTTGTGGTAGCTGGATCTTGTGGTTGGTTTAATGGGTCTTTGTGGATTTTGGATGATTGCGTCATTTTGAGGTGGGATGGGTGGTTGTTTCTGTTGTTGGTTATTCATCCTTCTTTGTCTTACTTGGTTCTTCCAAGCTATCCTTTCAATCTCAGGATCGTAGATCAGTGGTGATGAAATGTGGGAAAACCGCGTATGCATGCACTTTCAGCTGAAACATAGAAAAATCTGTCAAAAACAAAAAAAAAATGAATTACCTAGCGCTGCTTAAGAGGTTAAAAGGGACACGTTGGAAACAACAAATCGAAAAGTCGGAGGGCCAAAAATGGCAAAAACATTCTGTCACCCAGCTACAAAGTGTGTCGCGAGAGGTCTAGATAGGTCCTTGTGACACGATCCACGTAATTTTGCCTAATTTTTAATTAATTTTTTTTAAATGCATGAATTTAAATGACAAAAATAAAAAACACTAGTTTTTAGATTTTATGGATTTTTAGAAAATAACATAAATTCGACTAATAAATAAGCTTACTATCCCTTGGCTATGATGCCAATTGGATAATGGTTGTCGAGACCGTTACAAATACCTAAACTTAAACCTGTAGTTAGAGTAAGCTAAGGGTTATCGAACCAAGGGAATATGTGGTTAGCAACTAGTTGAATATAATTAACTAACTTAAACAATTTAACTAAAATTTCCTCTTAGCTGTTAAATTGATTTGTGACTGAAAACCTAGTAGGAAAATGATCGATTACCAAATTAACTAAAATGAACTAAATTGATTAAATTGCTTTAGGAAAAACCAAATTGAGAAATATGTAGTTAGTTTCGGATCCAGTTAATCTGTTTTTACAAAATTGAGTGTTTCGATGACTACATAAACATAGTCCTATTTCAATTGCTCGACCCAACCCGATTATACCAACCCCAATCCATGTTACAAGAGAAGACCCAACCCGATTATACCAACCCCAATCCATGTTACAAGGTTCAAAATCGTTAATAGTTTACAAGCCAAACGTACTTCAAATAATCAATAAAAGCATATATCAGACTAACAGTAACCACAAAAAATCGAAATAGAAAACATTGTTTTGAATGAAATCATCAAAATACTCTTAATCTTCGAATCAGAATCATAGCCGAATGCTTCTGATTGCTTCAAAGTGCTTAAATAGCCAAACTCTACCTTCATGCTTATTTCCTTCCTCACGCCAAGAGCCCGCCAAATTAGTCGGGGTCCAAATCTTCAACACATGTCGTGTCGCGCCACTGCTACCAATGTTTTCACAGCACCATCTGACATGGCTTCCAGAATTCTTCTTCACTTTATAAGTACAATCACGACCAATTCCACTCGTTAACGTTAAATACCTGAAATGTACAAAACTCTAAAAGTGATTGTTCTCAACTAGATATAAATATTAAAATCAGAGAACTAACACTAAGAAAGCGCTTTAAAATATTATCACATCAAAGTTCATGATGTGTTCCATGTTTTAAATTTGCGCAAATGCTTGGTGGATAATGCCCATGCGACCTCTCTGAAAGAGACCAGAGTGGATGAAAAGCTCAACTTTACTGAGAAACCCATTGAGATCGTGGAGTGGATTGTCAATGAGCTACGTAGAAAGAAGGTTCCAATGGTAAAGGCTAAATGGGATGCTCGCCGTGGACCTAAATACACTTGGGAATCTGAAACCGATATGTAGAGGATATATCCTCATCTCTTTGTGCCTAAGTGAATTCCAGGACAGAGTTCTTTTAAAGGGGAAGGATGTAACATCCTTGATAATACCCTAATAGTTGGGCTATGATTTTTGCAAGAAAAATAAAGAAGAAAAGAAGTATTCGGATCGATGCGGATCGCATCGCATAACATGGTTTCCTCGTGTTTCGCAGCGCTCAGCGGGTCATCGGGTCAACCGGGTGACTCATTACCGAATTGACTCAAAACATCCCCAAATTGCATCAAAATACCAACTGAACACATCTATAAGCATTTTAAGACCAAAATAATCATTTCCATCATCATATGCTACTGTTCCGGTGGCCGGAGGCCATGGCCACCGGCCACAGGCGTAAAACCACCGCTATTCTTCACCAGTAATCACCTAAACCCATTAGAAACTTGAATCTGCAACATGCATGTGTAGATTGGGAGTTTAGAAAGTGAGGTATGAGTTGAAATGAAAAGAATAGCAACAAATTGAACCCAACCTACCGTACGTGGCTGAGGCCGTCGAAAACAATGGCAGCAAGGTTGCCGGAGTGCAGATGGGGTTACGAGTCAGCCCTACGCGCTGACCGCTGCATGCAGAGAAAGAGAAAGAGAGGGAGTCGCGAATTCAGGGTCGCATGAGTGCTTCAGACGACACGCCGCCGCCGTCGTCACGGCGGAACCCTAAGGGGTTTTGTGGCTGTCGCCGCTGATTGGGTCTTCTGATTCGCGGCCCATGCTCAAATTTGACCTCAGGAGGCCATGGGAAGGAGAGCAGAGGAACTGGGACAGAAAAAGGGGGGTCGCTGCCACAAACCACCCCGAAGCCGCCGTCGGAAGGTTGCCGGACCATCGCTAGCTGGCCGGATTTAGGCAGCCGGCTGGGAACTCTCGAAAGAGGGTTTCTCTCAATGGTTTTTGTGTGTTTATCGAGAAATGAGGAATATTATAAAAGCCTCATAATTATTCTCACGTTAAATATTTAACGTCACGTAATTTATCCACGATATTCCAACATATCTGGAACTTTTAAAATGTAAGATTAAATATAATCTGGTGACTATTTGGTTAAATACCCGGTATAAAGCGCGTATTAGACGCGAGTGCCGTCCATCACTGTTTTGCGAACCGAATATATCTTCGTGACTGTAATTATTAGTAAATACTCAGGAAACTCTTTAAGAGTTTATAGAGACGTTAATATCATCTCAAATGATTAAACGATCATTTTCGGTTAATATCGTGTAATGAAACGATTTACTGATTTCACCGTTTCTCACAGTTATTATTTCTCACAATCAAAACATCAATAATCAAGTGTCTGACAATACCAGACACCATAATTCCGTCTCAGTGACCCCTCCGTTACTGCCGGTGAAATACGTGCGTTAAGCGTTGGTTATCGTTTCCGCATACGCACAACGCCTGTAATTATCCAAATTGTCTTCATGACATATATTAACATCCGTGTTAATATAATCATCATTGTAACTTATAAATTCAACATATTATGATAATGTTCGGTTATCCGGTACGTTATCCGATTAAACACTGATCTTTGATGTTTAACCCGAACTCTGCTTCTATAGCTTTATAATGTATCTAATTGAATAACGCTCTGTTAGAATACTTCTAACAACTTATCCGAACATAGGTTATGTGTATTGGGCCTTTATTAGGCCATAAATCTCCAAATGGGCCTAACGGGCCTAACTAGTCTTACCGAGTCCAATCTATTAATGGAAAAAATTCCCACCAATTAACTGGATTTTCCCCAGGTGTTACAGGTTCAAGGCTCAATCGTGTGACTCGGTAAGTAAGTTTAGTTGTTTCTAGTATGAAAATTATGAACAAAATATGAAACAAGTATGAACTTGAATGTGCATGATGTATGCAATTCAAGTAAGAATGTAAAAGAGGGGATGAAATCAAGCACAGGGGATGATGCTGAAAGCATCATACCCAAGTATATAGACAAAACAAGAAGGCCAGATTAGGCTAAGAGGTGTGAACAAGATGTAAGAGTGCTGAAAAATCCTGATTTGTGATATTTACAATGAAGGATAAGGATGAAATAAGCAAGTGGGGGTGAATAACCTACTTGCAAAGCAAGCAAGATGGTCCATGTTGAATTTATTTCAACATAAGAAGTATGAAATTGTTATGATAATGCTAACCAATTGTAAACTTTCAGTTTACAATGACAAATGAAGATAACCAAGGTGGAGCTTTGATGGAAGCCGTGATGGCCGAAGAAAAAAAGATTATGTCTAATGAAGTTGAGACCTTTGTGGATGCTAGTGTACGGATCCACATGGGTAAGATGGAAGAAACCCTGAGGGTGTTATTAGAGAAAAAGTTTGAAACTTTAAAGAATGACTTTAAGTGGGAAGAGAATGCAACGAAAGAAAAGGGGAAATGCATGTATAAAGACTTCATAGAATGCAAACCCCCTCTCTTCACTAGTGATGCCAGTCCGATAGCTCGTCATAGTGTCTAACGGATATGGAAGATGTGTTTGAAAGAAGCAAATGCGATCCAAGGGATCAAGTAATGTTTGCAACCGGGCAACTTTGGTCATGGGCAAAAGATTGGTGGGATATGCTGAAGACTGAAAAGGGGAAGGAAGTAACTAATGTAATGGATTGGGGGCAATGTAAGGAGTTATTCAAAACTCACCACAACCCTCAATCAGAGGTGGATAAATTGCAAGACGAACTCTCATAGTTTCATCAAAAGAAGGGGCAACCAATAGCGGAAGTGATAGGCTTCTTCCTTGATCGGGTCAACTTCTGTAGAGATGAGCTAAGGACTGAAAGATAGAAAATACACCGGTTCAATA
This sequence comes from Deinandra increscens subsp. villosa, assembly GCA_039602395.1. Taxonomy (NCBI): domain Eukaryota; kingdom Viridiplantae; phylum Streptophyta; class Magnoliopsida; order Asterales; family Asteraceae; genus Deinandra; species Deinandra increscens. Next base: position 43,061,440 of record JBCNJP010000003.1, on the reverse strand, counting down.
TCATCTTGCACTTGGATTATAGAGAGTTTATCAACGCTTCAAAATGTGTAACACTTGAAGAATTGATCAATATGGCTCGAGAAAGAGAGATAGAAACAAAGAGGCAAGTTGAAAGAGGAGAGAAGATGGAGATTGAAAGCAGCTCCACACCCAATAAAAAACAAAAAGTGGCGGAGACTCCAAAGAAGAATGAGGGTAAGAGTAGTGGGGCCTCGGGGTGCCCACATTGTAGTCAAATGCACAAGGGGGAATGTTACTTGAAGACAAGGCCATGTTATAATTATGGAAAGACGGGACATGGGTATGTTCAGTGTCATATCCCTACTAAGCTATGCTACAACTGTGGTCAATCAGACCACAAGAAGAGTGAATGTCCAGGTTTAAATCCTGGTGGAAGTTCAAGTGGGACAAGAGTGGAGGTCCCCAAAGCCAGATAAAGGTCTTACCAATTAGCAGTAGAATTGGGGAAAGCAGATCCAGGGGTGGTGACAGGTATACTCCTTGTTAATTCCATTCCTGATTCTGTATTGTTTGATACGGACGTGAGTAGGTCGTTAGTTTCACACGACCTTGCTTGTCACGCATCATTCATTACTGATAAGTTGTCTGTTCCACTAGAAGTGGAAATAGCAAAGAACAAAAGTGTGTTAGTCCTTGATACGTGTCCTAACTGTAAAATTTCCATTGTAGATGAGGATTGTCCGATTGACCTCATACCCATGTAGATGGGGGAGTTCAAGGTAACAGTGGGGATGGATTGGTTATCAAAACACCAAGCCAATGTAATCTGTAGACGTAAGGTGATAGAAATAGTGTCACCGAGGGGGAAGAATGTTAGTGTTCAAAATGAATGGAAGAGTGAGTTTTGTTATGCTCTGTAATGGAAGCTAGAAAGTACATCCGACATGGGTGTTAGTTGTATCTCGCTTATGTGGTAGACACCAAAGTTAAAAATAAGAAACTGGAGAATGTGCCAATAGCCCGGGAGTATGTTGATGTATTTCCGGAAGATATACCCGGTATTCCATAGGATAGAGAAGTGAAATTCTGCATCGAGCAAATACCCGGGGCCAAGCCAGTCGCAAAGGATCCGTATTGATTAGCTCCTTCAGAAATGCAAGAGTTGATGAATCAGTTGCTAGAACTACTTGATAAGGGGTTCATCCGACCAAGTGTTTCCCCATGGGGACCACCGGTCCTCTTTGTCAAAAAGAAGGATCGTAGTATAAGTATGTGCATAGACTACAGAGAACTAAATAAGCTGACGGTAAAGAACCGGTACCTGTTGCCCCGAATCGATGATCTGTTCAATCAATTGCAAGGCGCGAGTTGGTTTTCTAAGATTGACTAAAGATTCGGTTATCACCAGTTGAAGGTGAATGAGGAAGATATACCGAAGACGACATTCTGGAACCGTTATGGACATTATGAATTTTTGGTGATGTTAGTTAGGCTAACCAACGCAACCGTAGCTTTCATGGATCTTAAGAACCGTGTGTGTAGGCCCATGTTAGATTGGTCGGTTATCGTACTTATTAACGTTATACTCGTGTATTCGAAGACTGAGGAGGAGCACACCCAAAATCTACATGAAGTGTTGGAAACCATAAGACGAGAAAAGTTGTACACAAAATTCTCAAAGTGCTCATTTTGGCTAAGAGAGATACAATTTCTGGGGCATGTGATTAACTCTGAAGGAGTCCTGGTGGATCCTTCTAAGTTTTAAGCAATAATGAAGTGGAGTAGCCCTAGAAGCCCGACGGAGATCCGAATTTTCTCGGGTTTGGCGGATTATTATAGAAGATTCATACAAGTTTCTCAAAGATAACCTCGCCTCTAACTTAGCTAACTCGAAAACATGTAAAATTTGAATGGTGAAAAGAGCAATAAGAGTCCTTTAGAATCCTATAGGAAAGATTGATGCACGCTCCGGTATTGACCTTACCAGAGGGTACGGAAGACCTAGTGGTGTATTCAGACGCTTCTTACCTTGGCCTCAAGTGCGTGCTTATGCAACGGGGAAAAGTAATTGCCTATGGTTCTAGGAAATTGAAGACCCATGAGGCTAAGTATCCTACTCATGATCTTGAGTTAGCGGTAGTGGTTTTTGCTTTGATGATTTGGCAGCACTACCTCTATGGAGTTAAGTTCACTATATATACCGACCATAAAATCTTGAAATACTTATTCGTTCAGAAGGGGTTAAATATGAGACAAAGGAGATGGATAGAACTTATCAAGGATTATGACTGTGAAATACATTATCATCCTGGAAAAGCTAATGTGGCGGCGGATGCCTTAATTAGAAAAGGGAATTTAGCTCCTATAAGAGTGAAATCCATGAGGATGGTCATGACATTGGGTTTCCTTGATACAATCAAAAATGCCCAAGTGGAAGCTATAAAAGAGGAGAACTAGAAAAACAAGCGAATTAAGAGGGTGGTGAAGGATGTAGTCGTTGACGAAGATGGCCTTAAGTACCGTTTCGGTCGAGTATGGGTTCCTAATACTTGCAGAGTGAAAGAGTAGATGTTAAATGAGGCTCATAAGTCCCGTAATTCAATTCACCTGGGAACCATAAAAAAGTATCGTGACTTTGAACATGAATAGTGGTGGCCTAGTATGAAGCGTGATATCGTGAAATATGTGAATAAATGTATGACTTTCTTTCAAGTCAAGGCGGAGCATCAAAAGCCGTATGAGAAAATGCAACCTCTTGAGATACCCGTGTGGAAGTGGGAGCACATCACTATGGATTTGCTCCCCAGCTTGCCAAAAACGACAAGGAAAGCGGATTCTATATGGGTGATTATTAATAGATTAAGTAAAAGTGCACACTTTATGCCTATTAGTGAATCTAGCGACTCGGAAACTTTGGCGGGGGTTTTCATAAAAGAGATTGTATCATTTCACGGTATTCGAGTGTCGACAACTTCTGACAAGGATACGCGTTTCATGCCGCAATTCTAGCAAGACTTCCAGAGGATTATTGGTACCCGATTGCATTACAGTACCGCATACCATTCTCAGACGGATGGCCAGAGTGAGCGTGTAAGTCTAGGATTTGAGGCTTGTAATATTAAATATAGTTGGGCTGGGCTTAGTGGGCTTGAAATGATTTAATTGTTTAATTGTGTTAGGAATGGGCTTGGGCATAAAAGGGCTTGTATAGGAAATAAGTATAAATACACATTTTCTAGTCATTTGCAAGGGTTCACGATTGGGAGAGACTAAAGAGAGCAAAGGAGAATTCTGTGTACTAGACGAATTCTAGTGAATTCGTGTGCACAATTTGTTTAGTAATCGTACACTAATTGTGATTCTATTGCCTTTTATTGTGTTCATTAAGATTTCTATCTCGTTTGTTTCTATAATCTTGAATCATCGTTATCATCGGATTCCGCACAGTGATTATCGATCGTTGATATCATGTTTGGGTTATTTTTCAATTCTACAATTGGTATCAGAGCCAAGAAACTACGTTTTCAAGGCTCTCACGATATCTGATTCAGGTGTCATTGTATCTTTTAGGTGATATTTGGTGTGATTTTTAGGTGTCGGCTGCGTTTTTGTTGGAACTTTTAATAAGTGTGACTGACGCCATCAAATCTATTCTCGAATAATTCGGTTGAAGAATCCATTGTGATTTGATTCAGAGACGCGGGTTGTGATGATCGAGGATTGCAAGTTTGGACCGAAGAGCGTTTTCTGAAAAGTCAACCGTTCGGGTCAACGGTCAACTTAAAAGTCAACAGAAGATCGGTTCGAGCGAGTCAAGCTTCATATTAATTAAATCATCTTTGATTTAATTAATAATAATTATGTCATTTGTTTATTTGTATTTGCTCATTTTTATTTGTGTTTTTGCTAGTTAGTGGGCTAGTGAGCACATGGGCTCTCTATAAATAGGAAGGGATAGCTCTATTAGAAAGATGATGAATAAATGATGAATAATGAGTGATGTGAGCTATCATTTCTAGAGAGAGAGTCACACATTGGGTTTGAGCTCAACCCAATGTGACCATGGATTTCCAATGACGAGTTTGTAATCATTCGGTTCGTTGTAATCATTCAACAATAATCAATGAATCGTTTGTTTTATCATTTCTTGTCATTTATTATCTTTGATTCTCTTCATCCCGTCTCCTTCATCTCACCTTTGTTCTTACTCAAGATCGAGATTCTCGAAGTGAAATTCGGTCCTGACAACATGAAAGTGAAATTCACTATCAAATTCCCCCTTTGGTGGTAATACAAACATAAAAAGAAAACTAGACAACTATCTGAGTTGACCAAGCAGCTTCAGCAAGAATCTCCAGTACTTTCGTGCAAGGTTCCTGTAACGATCATCAAGGCAGACAATTTGTGCATCGTACAGAATCCATAGATCTTCTCGTGCAAACTTCTTCAAGTCAGAATAGTGCCACATTTCAATCACCCTTTCACTACCCCGAGAGAGATAGCAGATTCCACGTCCACCCATGGCCCAGTATTTCAAGGTACTTAGGCTTTCCGTCTTCATCTTCCTAGCAGCAATACACTCCCAACACCACCATCTTAGAAACAAACCAAAGTAGTTTGCATCCACTATCTCATATGGCCTAAGCCTTCGAGGGATGGTGTCAAGGCGACTATAGAATAACCACTTTAAGTAGCTTCGATGCAGTAGTCTCAGTTCGATTGCTGCGAAGAGTCTTATTGTGCAGCCGTCTTCCCTTTCAATAACCAGCTCATGAGTATCACCACTGTAGTACCAACAAGTTATAGGATTGCTCTTCTGATCTCATTTTATTTTCTTTGTGACCAAATCTTTGCTGATACTTTTGTACATAACCTTGTGAGGGCTTCAGCTCTTTGCCTTCTGAATGTCTTGTATTTCTTTTTCTCGGTCTTGATGGGACGATTTGAGCTCACATTGTAGATGGCCCTTATTTGATCCTCAGCATCTCTGCCTACAGGATCATTTGAGTGATTTATCAGTGGACGCCATCTGAGCTGCTTCAACTCCCAAGAAAACAGATTTAGAAGATCCTTTATTTTGGCAAAGAATTGAACGAAACCATTTCTGCGCTTGACAATGAATGCCTTGAATTCATGATCGTATTTCCACCCAAGAATCTTCATTCCATCATCTGATTCAACGTTTGGAGGCATGTCCTTAAGCTTTTTAGCAGTAAACTGCACTAAGGCTTTCCGATAAGGTTCCATCTCCTTCCATTCGTCAACCAAAGTAGGAGCGTCTTTCCTTCGGTGTTCCTCCACTCTTTTAGCTTCACGATCGTCCTGCTGACGCTTTATTTTCTTATTTTCTTCAAGAATATGTTCTTTGACCATAGTTCGTAGACCGGGAATTTGCTTTCTGCTGTAGCTTTTACGAGCATATCCCCTTAAGTCTAGAAAGTCTTGTAATTCTCTCTTGTTCATTTTATTAACTTCAAGCGTAGCAGTAGCTGGACTGGGTGGTGGTGAAAACCGATCAAAAACCTCAGGAGGAGGAGGCATGTATTGTGCGTGCATCTCTCGTATCTTCTCCCTTAGATTATCATTGAACTGAACATATTCAAACTTCTTGTCTGTATCAGCAAAAGGATTTGCACGAGGATCAGTAAACTTCTCTGCAAGTTTGTAGTTGTACAGATGTTTATCCATGTCTTGCTCATCAGTATACAGTTCCACTAGCTGTGACTCCGTGAGATTCATCAGGTAGGATAAGGGAATCCCACGAGAGATTAACTCTCTGATATAATTTGCAGTCATAGACTCGTCAGAAGGATCAACATTATCACCAGCTAGATTAGGAGTTATTCTGATTCTGGGTTCTCTCTCTTCAGAGTTGTGAACTTCTGGCTCAGAGTATTCTGATCCAAGGCCTATTTTTGATGGAGGACGGATGGATTCTTCCAATTGTTTGATGGCCTCTTGCCTTGCAATCTCATCCAGTGTCCTTTCAAGAAGTATTTCATCCTTAGCAGCTCTGATGGATTCTTCCTTCTTCCTTTGCTTCTCCATTTCCTGTTCATACACCTCTTCAGGAGTTAGCTTTCTTTTACCTTTGTCAGGCCTAACTGAAGGACCAGCTTCATGAGATGAGACTGGATTATTTGTACCCTGACCACCACTTGCACTTGTTATCGGAAGACTCTGAACAGGTTCAGAGTCAGTGCCAGTGGCGGTTGCAGTAGATGCTGACAGTGAAGGTTGGACTGGAACTCCTTCAGGGTTTGCCTGTTCTTCTAAGTGATGGACTGGTGAAGGAATAGATGATCCGATAGCATCTTCTACGTTTTGAGGTTCGCTTTCCACTGGCTCAGATCTAGGACGAGTTGGAGAAGTAAACTCAACCGGTTCATCTTTGATCTCATAAATTATCTCCTCGTCATATTCATCGTCAGCAGTGAATTCCAAGTTTATGAAGTTTGTTGCACTGGAGTCATAAATGAGGTTATTTAGACGCTCAGCCAACCTTATATCATTGAAGATCTCATCTGGAATCATGCTGAGAGGTTGAATTTCCAATACTTCTCCAGCTTCAATGGATTCCTCAGTAACAATTACACCACTTCTGCTACTTGGATCAGTAGCCAGGGTGTTTGCATAGAATTCTCGAAATGTCGTTCTTCCAAGATCCAGAAATTCACTTTCAACGTGTAAGTGTTTCTGCTGTTCAGAGATCTCAGATATACCAGCTTCAGTCATAACAATGCTTATTGGCTGTTGTACTAGAGGAGCCAACTGGAGTTGCAATGAATCTTCAGGAATGACAGGAGGTTCATTAGGTTCACCCATGGTTAAAGCAAGTACCTCTCCCGAAGATGATTGGTTTGCTTCAAATGCAGTCCTTGAGAATCTTGGTAGTTTGATATTCTCAGGAAGCGGCACTAAGCTTATTACGGATTGATAAATTTCCTCTTCCTCTTCATCGTTCAGTTCATCATTCAGAAAAGCATCACCAAAGGAAATGTCAACATTAGGTTCGGAAGATTCGTTGTCATCTGATTGAAAATCAGCAAGATGAGTATCATCTATATCTTCTTCCGTGACAACGGTAAGTTTTATTGTATCAGAAGCTTTGCCAGGCAGGCTAGGACTTGGTTCTTTATTTTCTTGAGTGTCTTCTGATGCGGGAGGCTGATCTAGCATCCGGTCGTCACCCTGGTTACCACTTCCACTACCTCCAGCTTCATCACCATTGGTACCGGTAGTTTATTTATTTTGGAGAGCTTCAGCCAATAGCTTTTTCAACTTTTCAATTTCTTCAGCTTGCTCTTTTATTTTCTTATTGGCTTTGAGAAGCTCTTGATCTTGTTCTTTAATTTTGTCAAATGCTTCTTTAAGCTTGTCGTCAGAGGAAATGTTAGAGACATCAGGATTTTGCCTCAGGACCACTTCTTGAGCAGGAGCAGTTGAAATGAGTTGAGTCTCAATTTGTGCTACCGGTTCCAAGTTTGTGATGTTAATATCAGCAGAGGCATCAACTTCAAGGACTGTGGCTTCTGTGGTGGCGACAGGAGTAGATTGAGTAGCAGCACCAGTTTCAGCTCCAGATATTGGTCCTCGTCTTATTTCAAGCTTTTTCCTTTCCTGAGCATACTTTGATCTAGACACTCTATTGTAGTGTGGTTTAATATGACCATCAAACAAAAATGATGTTGAATCTGGTTCACGTGAATCAGATTTTGAATGATTTGGTGAGAGGTCATCTTGAGTCGGCCTTGACTTTATTTTCTTTAGCTTCTTTTGGCTTGAAGCTTCAGGTTGTTCACTAACTTTAGCTTTTTCTCTTGTTTTCAATTTCTTCTTTTTGGGACCCCTAGCATCAGAACTGGTGGAGTCGGAACCAGATTCTGATCCAGGTTGGAATCTTGACCCAGATTCAGGTTTGGATACAGAGTTATTAGATTTATTTTCACCATCATTTCCAGACTTATCTGCTTCACTATCAGATCCTTCCTCTTCATACTGGTGAAAGAACCGCTCTGTCTAGTTTTCTTTTTACGCATATCCCCTTGACTGACGCTTTCAAATCTGTCATACTGGTGAAGAACCGCTCTGTCGTGCATCTTCAAAGAATAACTGATAAACCGGAATCTTTCTGTTGTAAAGATTCCCCCTTTGAATAGGCATCTTCTGTTCTTGTTGCTCCAGTTGAGATCCAAGTGCTGCAGTTCACTCGGTTCACACGGTCGGGTACAATACTAAGAATGCTGAACATCGGAGTCAAAATCGCAACAAATCGAATCAGATAAACCAATCAATCACTGAAAATGCTCCAACTTCAGATAATCGACCCGATAATCCAAATCCATAGAAGTTCCCCCTTTCTCTAGATCCCTCTGAAAACATCCGATGTGGAAGCGGAAAATCAGATGCAGAAAGTGGAACCGTTCCGCTCAGTTCCGAAGAGAAAACAGTACTAATATCCTGAAATCGGACAATCTTGCGAAAAACCGGAAGCCGGGTTCTGACAGTTGTGAATGATCCATAAATACTGAACTTGTTCCGCGTGACTGGGTTGGATGCGAAAATAAAGTGTCAAATCAGTGAAAAACCGAGATCCCAAGCATAAACGCAAAATTTATTCATAACTGGAGTCTTCAATAATTTTGGCGAAGAAAATCGAGCTCGGAAAAATATTCCGTGAAGAATTCTGAGTAAAACGGTGCAATTTGGAATGAATCTGAGAATACCGTTAATTTTATTCAAGTAACGGTCTTCCGTTAGAGATTTAACGGAATATTCCAATATTTAACTGAGATTGCAGTTAATTCGGTTAGATGACATCAGCGCTGCATCAGCTAAACAACTTGGAGTAAGACATAACGAAATAGTCACAAACTTAACCGAGAAGTGAAACCAGTCCGTCAGTGGTCGTTAGCTAACGTGGTCTTGACGTCAACAAAAACTAGAAACCCGGTCGAAATATGACGGAATAAATCCATGAACCGACGAAAATTTCAAAAATTCCGTTCGGGGGTCATCTTATAAGTCTCGTTAAAAACTGTTAAGAAAAACCCCGCATTTAACGAAAATACTGGAAAAATTCGTTATTATTTGTTAAATCTCCACAAGAAAACACAATCCATGTGAGTGAATTCTGACCAATAAAAATTTTCTGCAACTCCGTTGAAGGGTTTTCTCCGTTAGTCTCGTAAAAGACTAATAAAAAATACCCCGCATTTAATTAAAATGCTGAAAAAAATAATTATTGGAAATAAATCCTCTAAGAAGAAGCACAATCCGTGTGTGGATTAATCAACCAATCAGATTTGAGGAATTCATCAAGATCCACGGCTGGAAATAAAGGAATTCAAGGGCTGGATTTGTGATCCATGTCATGTGGCGGCTGGCCAATCAGGATGCGCCAAAGAAAGCACAAGAGAATATCTGCCGTCCAGATTAAATGGGATCTAATGGATAGGAATCGCTGAATCCGCGTGAGTTGGTCCCAGCCAATGAGAGGCTGACAACCTATCATTCTCCAACGGTTGTTTATTCTAGCACTGGTCCCACCAATGTTTCTCAGCCAATCCATTGTCAACAACGTGAAGGCTCAAACGGATACATGAGCAGATGGGGCCCACGTGCCAATTCTCTGCGCCAATCAGGAATCAACAACGATGAGGGGTTGACCTAGTAGGCCGACAAGAGGAGAGAGAGTACGCAGTAATTTATTCCCATGCAACGAATGGAGATCTGCCACGTCACGAGCAAGTCACCTTAATTCGTCTTCAACCTTGCGTAACCCTAGTCTGGTCGGAAACCTCGCCTGAAAAACGCATATCCGCCGGAAAAACGTGAATGAACCGTATCTTGGTGAAAACTGGATGAAAGTTCGCGATTTCAAATCTAATAAATCACCATTGTGACTTTGGCGATTTGAGGTTGGCGACCTCGCTAACACTTGGCGAGCTCACCAAGGTTGGCGACCTCACCAAGGTTGGCGACCTCACCAAGCCTTGGCGAGGTCACCAACAGCCTTGGCGACTTCAACTTGTTCTTGGCGACTTCAGACTTAGTCTTGGCGATCTCGGCTGTCTGATGTCATAAATTGCACTAACTTCAATAACATTCTCTTGTTTTCAGCACAATCACGACCTGTGCTCTCTATAGTATAAATAGCCACTCTAGAATAACCCTAGAGACACTCTTGGACGGCTGTTTTGAAGATAGAGAGAACTTGTGTGTGAAAACCCTCAAGTTCTTGAGTTTCAGAGGCGAAATCTAAGGATTTCAACAAGCAAACACTATGATTTGATCATGGATTCATGATTTCCGCACTTGAATCTGTGTATTGGATGAGTAAAGGCTTAAATTTGGTCCTGACAAATGGTATCTGAGCCATTGTTCTTCATGTTCTTGAGTTTTCTCAAAAACTTGAAGAATCACTCATTCAAGTCATCAAATCTAGGTGTTTGTGTGATTCCTTGAACCATTTTGAACGAAATTTCATAAGGAATCTGTTGGAATGCTTAGATTTCATCAATAATCACAATAAATGGGTCAATTTTTGAGATTTCCAGATTTATGCGAACACAGAGCATACGTGCTGTGCGTTTCTTTTGAAAATAAATGTCTATCTTTCACTGATTTTGAGTCAAAATTGAACATGCATACATGTTAGACTCATGATTTAGGGATGATAGCAACTTGAATCACTCAAAAACATCAAGTATTGAAGATTTTAGAGCAAAAATTGTGTTCTTGGAAGTTTTTCATAAGAATCACTGTTTGATCCGATTTCACATAGATTAAGTGGTTTTTGGAGCTTGTTGTAGTTAACAAATTTGTTCCTAAGCAAATTCCTAAACTATTGGTGCATTAAAAACTTGATTTCGTGAAATTTGATTTTGACCTGGTGATTATGCTCAAGAACATGGCTGAAAATTTTCTAAGTCTTGAAAATTTGAAAATTTCAAATTTGACTTATTTACTTGATTGATTCGAACTAAATAAACTTCTTGATGTTTGTTTTGTAGGTTTTTGAGCAATTAACGTCAATCTTACATCCGTTGAAGAAATTTCTGAATTCTCGACCCGTTTGACCCATTAAGCTCTTTTGTGAAGAAACACCACTTGTTTCACCATGACTGAGTTTACCTCTGCAAATCAAATGTTCCAAGGGAATAACCGGCCTCCTAAATTGCTTGGGGCTGCAAATTATGATGATTGGAAGAAAAAGTTTCAGTGTTACCTTGAGTATGTGGATTATGACTTGTTGACCTTAGTGAAATGTGGTCCTAAGGTGTTTTATGTGGAACCAGTGCCTACTGTTGCTGGAGCTGATCCTCCACCTGCCCAAAGGCGTATTCCAAAGAAACCTGAGGACTACTCTATTTCTGAACATAACCAGATGAAGGTTGACAAACGTGCTCTCGGGTGCATCAAAATGGCTCTGTCTGATGACATTGCGTTTCATTTCACTGAAGCAACCTCTGCTCATGAAATCTGGGTTGCACTTGAGAAAAAGTATGAGGGAAACCTTGAGAGTAAAGAGAGAAGACTGGATTCTCTCAAATTGCGTTTCAACACCTTTGCTCACACTGCTGGAGACTCCTTTGAGACTCATGTGACAAAGTTCTGCAGACTCATATGTGAAATGCAAAATAACCAAATTCGACCTGAGATGCCAGTCATATCCAAGAAAATTCTGAAGTCACTTCCTCGAGACTTTGCTCCATATGTCATATACTTGCTTGAAAGCAGTGACTTAGCCACTGTGGACTACATGGATCTTATTGACAAAGTAAGAGGCTATGAAATTGCTGCTATTGAAAGAGATGGAAATTCACTTATGGGGAAAGTTACCAATAAAAGGGCCACTGAGGTTGTTCCAAATGCTGCCTTCGTTGCTCCTAATGAGGCTGACGTTGAATTTCCTTACTTTGCTGGTGGGTCTTGCTCTACTATTCAAGTTGCTGCTCAAGTTTCTCCTCAACAATCTGTTTGTCAGACTACCTTCGTTGCTCAACAACCAGTCACACCTGTGATTCGGTCATCTGCTGCCTATCCATCTGGAACCTCATCTGTTGGCCTGACTGACAAAGATCAGGAGATGTGCAATGCTCTTGTTGCATGCCTGGCTTCCCAAATGTCAGGATGTATTGAGGGCATGTCTCTGTGCCAAGAAGACCTGGATCAAATTCCTGCTGATGATCTCGAAGAAATGGATATCAAGTGGCAACTTGGTATGATCGCTGCCCGCACTAGGAAGTTCTTCAAGAAAACTGGGAGGAAAGTTTTCCAGTCACAACCAGGTGCCACTATTGGCTTTGACAAATCGAAAGCCCAGTGTTATAACTGTCAAGGTCTGGGACATTTTGCACGTGAGTGTAAGAAGCCAAAACTGAGGCAGATTCCTGTGACATCTGGAGGGAACAATAATTCGAGTCAAAAACAGGGCATCATCCAGAGATTCAGCTGGTTCAGATAATTCAGAAGATGATGAGGAAGGATCTGATAGTGAAGCAGATAAGTCTGGAAATGATGGTGAAAATAAATCTAATAACTCTGTATCCAAACCTGAATCTGGGTCAAGATTCCAACCTGGATCAGAATCTGGTTCCGACTCCACCAGTTCTGATGCTAGGGGTCCCAAAAAGAAGAAATTGAAAACAAGAGAAAAAGCTAAAGTTAGTGAACAACCTGAAGCTTCAAGCCAAAAGAAGCTAAAGAAAATAAAGTCAAGGCCGACTCAAGATGACCTCTCACCAAATCATTCAAAATCTGATTCACGTGAACCAGATTCAGCATCATTTTTGTTTGATGGTCATATTAAACCACACTACAATAGAGTGTCTAGATCAAAGTATGCTCAGGAAAGGAAAAAGCTTGAAATAAGACGAGGACCAATATCTGGAGCTGAAACTGGTGCTGCTACTCAATCTACTCCTGTCGCCACCACAGAAGCCACAGTCCTTGAAGTTGATGCCTCTGCTGATATTAACATCACAAACTTGGAACCGGTAGCACAAATTGAGACTCAACTCATTTCAACTGCTCCTGCTCAAGAAGTGGTCCTGAGGCAAAATCCTGATGTCTCTAACATTTCCTCTGACGACAAGCTTAAAGAAGCATTTGACAAAATTAAAGAACAAGATCAAGAGCTTCTCAAAGCCAATAAGAAAATAAAAGAGCAAGCTGAAGAAATTGAAAAGTTGAAAAAGCTATTGGCTGAAGCTCTCCAAAATAAACAAACTACCGGTACCAATGGTGATGAAGCTGGAGGTAGTGGAAGTGGTAACCAGGGTGACGACCGGATGCTGGATCAGCCTCCCGCATCAGAAGACACTCAAGAAAATAAAGAACCAAGTCCTAGCCTGCCTGGCAAAGCTTTTGATACAATAACTCTTACCGTTGTCACGGAACAAGATATAGAAGATACTCATCTTGCTGATTTTCAATCAGATGACAACGAATCTTCCGAACCTGATGTTGACATTTCCTTTGGTGATGCTTTTCTTAATGATGAACTGAACGATGAAGAGGAAGAGGAAATTTATCAATCCGTAATAAGCTTAGTGCCGCTTCCTGAGAATATCAAACTACCAAGATTCTCAAGGACTGCATTTGAAGCAAACCAATCATCTTCGGGAGAGGTACTTGCTTTAACCATGGGTGAACCTAATGAACCTCCTATCATTCCTGAAGATTCATTGCAACTCCAGTTGGCTCCTCCAGTACAACAGCCAATAAGCATTGTTATGACTGAAGCTGGTATATCTGAGATCTCTGAACAGCTGAAACACTTACACGTTGAAAGTGAATTTCTGGATCTTGGAAGAACGGCATTTCGAGAATTCTATGCAAACACCCTGGCTACTGATCCAAGTAGCAGAAGTGGTGTAATTGTTACTGAGGAATCCATTGAAGCTGGAGAAGTATTGGAAATTCAACCTCTCAGCATGATTCCAGATGAGATCTTCAATGATATAAGGTTGGCTGAGCGTCTAAATAACCTCATTTATGACTCCAGTGCAACAAACTTCATAAACTTGGAATTCACTGCTGACGATGAATATGACGAGGAGATAATTTATGAGATCAAAGATGAACCGGTTGAGTTTACTTCTCCAACTCGTCCTAGATCTGAGCCAGTGGAAAGCGAACCTCAAAACGTAGATGATGCTATCGGATCATCTATTCCTTCACCAGTCCATCACTTAGAAGAACAGGCAAACCCTGAAGGAGTTCCAGTCCAACCTTCACTGTCAGCATCTACTACAACCGCCACTGGCACTGACTCTGAACCTGTTCAGACTCTTCCAATAACAAGTGCAAGTGGTGGTCAGGGTACAAATAATCCAGTCTCATCTCATGAAGCTGGTCCTTCAGTTAGGCCTGACAAAGGTAAAAGAAAGCTAACTCCTGAAGAGGTGTATGAACAGGAAATGGAGAAGCAAAGGAAGAAGGAAGAATCCATCAGAGCTGCTAAGGATGAAATACTTCTTGAAAGGACACTGGATGAGATTGCAAGGCAAGAGGCCATCAAACAATTGGAAGAATCCATCCGTCCTCCATCAAAAATAGGCCTTGGATCAGAATACTCTGAGCCAGAAGTTCACAACTCTGAAGAGAGAGAACCCAGAATCAGAATAACTCCTAATCTAGCTGGTGATAATGTTGATCCTTCTGACGAGTCTGTGACTGCAAATTATGTCAGAAAGTTAATCTCTCGTGGGATTCCCTTATCCTACCTGATGAATCTCACGGAGTCACAGCTAGTGGAACTGTATACTGATGAGCAAGACATGGATAAACATCTGTACAACTACAAACTTGCAGAGAAGCTTACTGATCCTCGTGCAAATCCTTTTGCTGATACAGACAAGAAGTTTGAATATGTTCAGTTCAATGATAATCTGAGGGAGAAGATACGAGAGATGCACGCACAATACATGCCTCCTCCTCCTGAGGTTTTTGATCGGATTTCACCACCACCCAGTCCAGCTACTGCTACGCTTGAAGTTAATAAAATGAACAAGAGAGAATTACAAGACTTTCTAGACTTAAGGGGATATGCTCGTAAAAGCTACAGCAGAAAGCAAATTCCCGGTCTACGAACTATGGTCAAAGAACATATTCTTGAAGAAAATAAGAAAATAAAGCGTCAGCAGGACGATCGTGAAGCTAAAAGAGTGGAGGAACACCGAAGGAAAGACGCTCCTACTTTGGTTGACGAATGGAAGGAGATGGAACCTTAGTGCAGTTTACTGCTAAAAAGCTTAAGGACATGCCTCCAAACGTTGAATCAGATGATGGAATGAAGATTCTTGGGTGGAAATACGATCATGAATTCAAGGCATTCATTGTGAAGCGCAGAAATGGTTTCGTTCAATTCTTTGCCAAAATAAAGGATCTTCTAAATCTGTTTTCTTGGGAGTTGAAGCAGCTCAGATGGCGTCCACTGATAAATCACTAAAATGATCCTGTAGGCAGAGATGCTGAGGATCAAATAAGGGCCATCTACAATGTGAGCTCAAATCGTCCCATCAAGACCGAGAAAAAGAAATACAAGACATTCAGAAGGCAAAGAGCTGAAGTCCCTCACAAGGTTATGTACAAAAGTATCAGCAAAGATTTGGTCACAAAGAAAATAAAAGGAGATCAGAAGAGCAATCCTATAACTTGTTGGTACTACAGTGGTGATACTCATGAGCTGGTTATTGAAAGGGAAGACGGCTGCACAATAAGACTCTTCGCAGCAATCGAACTGAGACTACTGCATCGAAGCTACTTAAAGTGGTTATTCTATAGTCGCCTTGACACCATCCCTCAAAGGCTTAGGCCATATGAGATAGTGGATGCAAACTACTTTGGTTTGTTTCTAAGATGGTGGTGTTGGGAGTGTATTGCTGCTAGGAAGATGAAGACGGAAAGCCTAAGTACCTTGAAATACTGGGCCATGGGTGGACGTGGAATCTGCTATCTCTCTCGGGGTAGTGAAAGGATGATTGAAATGTGGCACTATTCTGACTTGAAGAAGTTTGCACGAGAAGATCTATGGATTCTGTACGATGCACAGATTGTCTGCCTTGATGATCGTTACAGGAACCTTGCACGAAAGTACTGGAGATTCTTGCTGAAGCTGCTTGGTCAACTCAGATAGTTGTCTAGTTTTCTTTTTATGTTTGTATTACCACCAAAGGGGGAATTTGTAAGAACTTTATAGGGTTGGTGGCAACTCAAACATAGCATCCTTTGCTTTTGTGCTCATGTGTATATCTTTCACTTATGATTGTATCTTGTACTTGGACAATTATCCTGATGTTTATATTAATCATTCAAGTGTTTGATGTTTTGTATGTCATGACTAAATGTCTTAGCTTGTGTTGATTATGGATATTGGAGAAATTGTCTTTGTACATTTCAATTGCAGTGTGATTGTCTGTATCCAAGATCTAGGTCATTTCATGATAAATTACTTGGTAAATGCTAATAATTGATTGTGTCTTTGTAATAACAACCCTTGATGATTCAATAATGATAATTGACGTTTCCGGAGCATACTTGGTGATTTCTGGACTTTCTTGGCGACCTCACCAACATTCTTGGCGACCTCACCAAGAATGTTGGCGATTTGGGTTTGTACTTGGCGACCTCACCATTGTGACTTTGGCGATTTGAGGTTGGCGACCTCGCTAACACTTGGCGAGCTCACCAAGGTTGGCGACCTCACCAAGCCTTGGCGAGGTCACCAACAGCCTTGGCGACTTCAACTTGTTTTTGGCGACTTCAGACTTAGTCTTGGCGATCTCGGCTGTCTGATGTCATAAATTGCACTAACTTCAATAACATTCTCTTGTTTTCAGCACAATCACGACCTGTGCTCTCTATAGTATAAATAGCCACTCTAGAATAACCCTAGAGACACTCTTGGACGGCTGTTTTGAAGATAGAGAGAACTTGTGTGTGAAAACCCTCAAGTTCTTGAGTTTCAGAGGCGAAATCTAAGGATTTCAACAAGCAAACACTATGATTTGATCATGGATTCATGATTTCCGCACTTGAATCTGTGTATTGGATGAGTAAAGGCTTAAATTTGGTCCTGACAGTTTTTTTAGGACATTCAAATTAGGGTTCTTTATTTTTATCATATTTTGGTGTTTGAATCCTTGAATTCGATTATTTGTAGCTATTGATTCATGCAATCTGGTGTTATTTTAGTCTACAATTCCTAATTTGTGGAGATTCCGTATTAAAAAAAAATATCGGTGGTTTCTTTGATAATAATCTCTTGATCAAAAATAATAAAAATAAAGTAAAATAAAACTGCAATCATCGTCTTATTTATCATTTTGGAAGGTTGTTTGTGTGTGTTTTTAAGTTCGAAGGTCAACATAACTCAATTGGTAGGAAGTCTATTGATTGCTAGGTCAAACAGGTGCCAATCTCATTTATGTATGATTCTATTTTTGGTGGCAAGAAAATCATCGGAAATCAGAGTTAAATTGAAGTTTTTGGCCGATCTTTTCCAAATCCGGCTCCCACCTTGGGTTTTCGATCAACATTGTACGATCTCCGGTTGGAAATTTGGTTTCGGTCACAGCTCGAGTTGGTTTTTGGCTGCAAAAGAAGTCTTTGGCCTTAATTGAGGTTTTCGGTTGTGTTTTCTTCGGTTCTGCTCCTCGGTCCGACTAAATTTCTTGGTTCGGTCTTCATAGGTTTACGGAGAAAACCTACAAACTCCCAAATTAAATACGTAAACCGAATAAGGAAACAGAAGAAATGATAGAAAGTAAACAAGGCAATTAAATGCAATAAACAAAGAACTCCATTTTGATGTAATTTTCTGGTCTATGTTTTATTCTCTTCTCAAAGCTTAAATAGCAACATCAAATAACAAGAAAATGTTTCAGATCCTAAAAACAAGCAATTAACGTAAACATGGATATAGTGGACTTCATGCTCCACGTAGTTGACTTTTGAACTTGCTCTCCACGTTGGAGTAATCCAACGATCTTCTAGGCTTGGCAAGAGTTCGTAGTTTTGCTGGGCCGAGCGGGTTAGTGGTGGGTTTTACGTATCAATACTCCCGCCCTAAAAAACGTCCTTGTCCTCAAGGACGGTATGAAATCCTAAGGGGGTCGCCATTCGACTCTTCCAAATGCATTCAGTGTAGTCATAGTCGGCCGTGACGGAGATTGCCACGGTGGTCTCCAATCGAAGCGTGCAATGGCATTAGGACCGGTCTCAATGGAGCGCGACAAATATTTCCAAGGTGGTTGCCACTCCCGTCGCACTACTAGGAAAAAATAATTTTGCTACAAAAATTTGCGACACAACCATATGTGTCGCAACATACTTTCACATTTGCGACATGTTTTTACCATAAATAATCTTATATTTTGTTACATATTTGCGTCAAAGTGGCAACAATATTTATAGTTTCTCACGGGTGCGTGTTAAAATCGTCGCAAAAAACAACTTTTTATTAATTATATTAATATTAAACTGAAAAATATTATTAATTTTATTGAAATACCATATCTATCGCAAATTTATTATAAATATAGAAATGTTATTTTACTAAATTCTTTATTGCGACATGTTTGCTACACCTATGAGTAAATTATTTTGATAAATCTGGTATTGTAGCAAAGTTAAAGCAAACTATGAGTTTATATATTTTTGTTATTCTAGCATTAACACTTGTAATTAAATCATTAATGAATTTATTCTAAATTTGTAGCAAATGTGTAGCAAATCTTGACATGTGTAGCAACTTTGTCAAGATTTGCTACACATTTGTAACATAGTCAAACAACTTTTTATTTTTTGATATTCAAACTTTGTATTTTTCATTCCATATTTTATATAACTTAATTAAACCTCAATAGGTTCCGTTACACAAAATTATACATATATTACACTAATGTATATTTGTGTACACCGTCCGTATTATAGTCTTTTATAAGTTCGGAGTACATGTGTAAAAATAGACATATATATTTGTAAGTTCTTTTAAGGTTTAAAAACTTTTAAAGTAAAATATTTGACATACAGTGAAGTTATACAAAAGATAGAACGGAAAAAAATAACGTTTAGGCCTTGAAAAAAGAAAATAAAAATTAAGGTTGTTGGAAATTGTAGAAACTGTGTAGCAATTTTCTCTAGATTTGATACACATTTGTAACAAAGTCAAACTGTTTTTTAATTTTTCAATACTTAAACGTTATGTTTTTCATTCAATATTTTATATATCTTCATTAAACCTCAATAGGTTTCATTACACAAAATTATACATATAGTACACTTATGTATATTTGCGTCGACCTTTTGTATTACAGTCTAAAATATGTTCGAATTACATGTGTAGAGATGGACATATATGTTTTTAAGTTTTTTGAATGTCTAAACACTTTAGATTATAATATTAGACATATAGTGAAATTATAGAAACGTTAGAATGAAAAAAATAATGTTTAGGCCTTAAAAAAATGAAAAAATAAATTAAGATTGTGGGGGAGTGTAGCAAATGTGTAGCAACTTTCTCTAGATTTGTTTCACATTTATAACTGTTGATACCTCGTGTGACAACATGCTGGATCAGATAAAGCGTTTGAAGAATTGAAGATTTCAACCAAGGCCTGTTGGCCCAACTCTGGCCGAACCCAGGCCGAACCATGGTCGAACAAGGGGTTCGGACTAGCTGGGAGTTCGGACAGCAGGTTGCCCTATATATAGGTTGTTTTGCTTAGTCTTTTGGAACGAGTTTTTGTAAGTGTGTGTGTTCAAAGGTGTAATTTTTCAGATTCTCTCTGTAACTGTTCTTTGTTATTAAATGAGAGATTGAATTGATATTTACACGTTTTGTCATTGCTATAATTACACGTTGATGTCAAACTAAGCCGATCCGTACGCTCCAGCGTTTTCAAGTAGTATCAGAGCTATCTGGTATTGCTCAGTTCGATTGAGTCAATTGTGTGATGGCCCTAGTTTTCAGGAAGATTACATGAGGTTTTTGAATGATGATCCCGATCTGGATGATCCTCAAGGGAATGTAGGTGGAGGATCTGGCCCGACTGGAACCAATGGTTCGGGCGCTGGGACATCTACATCCCAGGGGGAGAAAGACTCGAGAGAAGCAATGCCGATTACTTCTATCCCATCAAATAAAGCTACAGTTAGTTTGGGTGAATTCAAAGACATGCTACAAACACTTGAAGAAGGAGATTTTGTTGGTGATCTTACTGCTGAACAACTGCAAGCGGTGTTTGATTTGAATGATGAGGATATGAAGAAGGCTTCTGAATCTGGACCAAAGAAATATGAATCGTCTGATCCTGAGTTTGATGAAGATGAAGAAGATATTTTTTATGAAGAAATTGAGATCGAAGACATTACCGAGAAAGAATATCCTGGTATGTACTCAAATTTCAATGATTAGACTAGGGACGATTTTGAATTCTTTCCTAAGGAAAAGAGTGATGAAGCTGAGGAAAGATTGAAGAAGAAAGAGGCTGAGAAACCTGAAGACCCGGTTGCTAAGGAGGCTAAGGAACAAGAACAATGTTGGGCATTTGATGAATACATGAAGACGTTTCATGCCGACTACGTTCCTCCTCCAAAGCCAATCAAGCAAAGATCATCTGTAAATTTCAAGGGTCAATCTTCAGGTGATAATATTAGTTGGATGTATGCTGATAGTTTGAAGTGCTACGGAATTAAACAACAACATGGTATCCAGTACTTCAAATGTGCAAGAGATTTCAGCAGTTTACCAGTTTGGGATGTTCGAGAGCTAACGCGAAAACCTTTGTGCAACTATGGCACTGATTGGAAGGGTTATCACTTCAAGAAGCTTATCGAGAAAGAATGCCAAGAAGGATTTCAATTTTTGAGTCCTCAAAAACCAAAAAGGCGTCAACATCCAACTAAGGTTCATAAAAAGACTGGGAAGAAGCTGATAATATTGACTTTCAAAAAGAAGCCTGCTGTGATGAAAAAGATTCCTCTGATGAAGATGGAATTAGATTTCATTAAAGAAATGAGGCGGTGGTATTACAATGAAAAGACTGGTGAAGCTGTGATTGTGCTGAAAAAAGAAAACATGGCTGTGAAAGTGTATAATCCGATGTGGCTGATCAATCTATCCGAGGCTGATATAGATATGCTATATCACAAAAATATCTTGTATCATCCTGACTATATGGAGCAGGCGTTGCAGTTTCAAGGGTGATACGGATTTGTTTTGCTTTCAATATCTATGCCGGGCATAATGATGAACTGATATGGACTGGGAATGAGGCTGCTAATGTTCAAGGCTGATAAAGAACGGTCCAGCATTTGCCAAGGGGGAGATTGTTGATACCTTGTGTTGCAACATGCTGGATCAGATAAAGCGTTAGAAGATTTGAAGATTTCAACCAAGGCCTGCTGACCAAACTCTGGCCGAACCCAGGTCGAACCTGGGGTTCGGACCAGCTGGGAGTTCAGACAGCAGGTTGCCCTATATATAGGTTGTTTTGCTTAGTCTTTTAGAACGAGTTTTTGTAAGTGTGTGTGTTCAAAGTTGTAATTGTTCTGATTCTCTCTGTAACTGTTCTTTGTTATTGAACGAGAGATTGAATTGATAGTTACACGTTTTGTCATTGCTATAATTACACGTTGATGTCGAACTAAGCCGATCAGTACGCTCCAGCGTTTTCAATAACAAATTCAAGCTGTTTTTTTTAATATTTTGATACTTAAACGTTGTGTTTTTCATTCCATATTTTATATAACTTATTTAAACTTCAAAAGGTTTCATTACACAACATTTTACATATCGTACACTTATGTATATTTATGTGCATCGTTCGTATTACAGTCTTTTATATGTTCGAAGTACATGTGTAAAGATGGACATATATGTTTTTATGTTTTTTGAATGTCTAAACACTTTTAAATTATAATATTAGACATATAATAAAATTATATAAAAGATAGAACAAAATAAAATAATGTTTAGGTCTTGAAAAAAGGAAAAAATAAATTAAGATTGTTGGAGAGTGTAGCAAATGTGTAGCAACTATCTCTAGTTTTGCTACACATTTATAATAAATTCAAACTGTTTTTTAAATTTTCAATACTTAAACGCTGTGTTTTTCATTTCATATTTTATATAACTTATTTAAACCCCAATAGGTTTCATTACACAAAATTTTACATATCGTACACCTATGTATATTTGTGTGCACTGTTCGTATTACAGTAAAGATGGACATATATGTTTTTAAGTTTTTGTATGTCTAAACACTTTTAAATTATAAGATTAGACATATAGTAAAATTATACTAAAAATAGAATGAAAAAAAATAACGTTTAGGCTTTGAAAAAAGGAAAAAATAAATTATGATTTGGAGAGTGTAGCAAATGTGTAGCAATTTTCTCTAGTTTTGCTACACATTTGTAACAAATTCAAACTTTTTTTAATTTTTCGATACTTAAACGCTGTGTTTTTCATTCCATATTTTATATAACTTATTTTAAACCTCAATGGGTTTCATTACACAAAATTTTACATATCGTACACTTATGTATATTTGTGTGCACCGTTCGTATTATAGTCTTTTATATGTTCGAAGTATATGTGTAAAAATGGATGTTGAGGGTGTATTTTCAGGATACTCATAGGAAGCTTAGATAGTTCAAGAATCCCAGTACAGTTTGGGAATCCCACTTATCCAGGTATCCTGATGTATTTTATTCGACTAACCCTTATGATTGCCACGTGTTTATTTAACCCAGGTACCGTTGAGTCATCAACTACCTCCGAGATACATGCTCCAGCTAGTGAAGATCATGGACCAAGTGGACGAAGAAAGCTCTAACGGTAAAGTTAGTTGGACGATAGGATCCCGGGAATCCCGGAATGTTTGTTATTCATGTATTCATTATTTAATCGAGGACTCGATCGTTTAGAAACACACACAACACTGATACACTCTAGCTCTGTTATCATACAATCATTAAAACACTTAGTATCGATCGATCAATCCTCCAAAACAGTTGTAATTTCCAGTTTCTTATCAATAAAATTGTGAGGAAGCAGGCTCTTTAGGCATGCTCCTAAGGTTTTTTTGCTAGGATTCCTAGAGGCAA
The DNA here is from genome assembly GCA_039602395.1 of Deinandra increscens subsp. villosa. Taxonomy (NCBI): domain Eukaryota; kingdom Viridiplantae; phylum Streptophyta; class Magnoliopsida; order Asterales; family Asteraceae; genus Deinandra; species Deinandra increscens. Next base: position 43,038,358 of record JBCNJP010000003.1, on the reverse strand, counting down.
CTCGAAGGATCCTGGTTTTTTCCCTCGTTACGTCCTTGTATTCATCTCTATATTTCGAGCATATTAACAAGCACACTACCTCACATTCTAAGGTTTGAATACGAAATCATCTAGTTGATTTTTGACCGAAACAGTTTGGCGCCCACCGTGGGGCAAGTGGTGCTTCATTTTTCAAAAATTCCATTTTGCATTGACTCCATTTTGATTTCCAATTCGAAAATGTCGAACCAACAAAAATCTAATCAGCCTCCATTCCTCCTCTTCCTTCTGCTCCAGGAAATCAGAAGCAAAACCAATGATCGGCTGAAGAAAGTGGATGAGCAGCAGAGGAAAACTGATTATCCTATGTTCACAGGATCCCAGGTTCAATCTGTTGATCCTGTTATTACTAACAATGATTTGTTTACTTTGATCAAGCAAGTGAAGAATCAGATGGATCAGCAAGAAAAGACCAATCAAACGGTGATGCAGGAGATTGAGGAGCTTAAGAGGTCTAAGAAACCTATGGAGAAACAAAGTCCCCTATTTCCTAGCCTGCTGGGTATGCAAGGAGTACTGCTGGATTCTCAGGAGCCGTCCCACCAGAATCTTCATAAGCACGCTCCAAAGATCCTTGGACTCCGCTATCTTTGGGATCCTTTGGTGCACCACCTCAAGGATATCCATTTTCTGCGGGGAACCCAGGCCAGAACTCCCTGGGATATCAACACCCTAACCTTCCTATTTCTGCAAGAACCTTCAAGGCTAGCTCCTTGGAAGTACATGATGGTGATTTTATCCCCATGCAGACATCAGCCACTACGGAACCAAGCGTCCCAACAAACTATGGATATGATCCCAGGATCCCAATCCAGAATCCTAGCCCAGGTAATGTGTCCAACCCAATTCATGTAGTTTCTAACCAAGGTGCTCCTTATGGTGCAGATATTCATCCAAGTATCGCTAGGAAACTCCAAAAGTTGAAAGAGATGATATCGAGTGTTCCATGAATCCTGAAGCCTATTCCTGAGGTTCCTTTGGAAAGCCACAAGATCTCCAAATTTACTGGCCGACTTCTCAAGTGGAGATCCCGAAGCGTTTCCAGACTCCAAGCATGAAGCTTTACAATGGAACCATAGATCCTGAAGAACACGTGGCACATTACAAGGAGCGCATGGAGATTAATCCAATTCCGATAAAAATCAAGGAAGCCTGTCTGTGCAAAGGCTTTGGTTCAACCTTAATAGGACCAGCCATGAAATGGCTACTGAGCATTCCTCCTAAGACTATTATATCATTTTCACATTTAGTTAACCTATTTAACAATAAATTTTCTTGCAGCAGAACCTTTGAGAAACTCACATGCGACTTATATCGAATATTCCAGAAGCCCAATGAGCCGCTCAAAGAATAAATCGCTATATTCGGACGAGAATCCCTCGAGACTCCCCATCTGAATATGGCACCAGCCGTTAAAGCCTTTAAAATGGGGCTCTCTCGAAGTATGCAGCAGAGCCTTGAGATATATCCGTTTGGAAGATGATAAAAAGATCCACCAAAGGTTGGATATTCCTAAATATGATCCCAACAATAAAAAGTTGGAATCCCCCGGGAAGCCGTATAGATCCCGTCCATATTCCAGACCAGATAATCAAAAAGTCAATGTTGTGGACCAAGATGATGATAAGTAGGAGTATCCTAAGGTATCTGAGTATTGTTTTTCTGTTGATATTGGTGGTCTAATGTGTGCAATGCAGGATCTCGGTGAAAAAGCAAGATGGCCTAGAAAAAATGATAAGCAGGGATCCTGGAAAGACAAAACCAAGTGGTGCGCCTTCAAAAAAGACTTTGGCCACCTAACAGATGAATGCATAGCACTTCGGAAGGAAATCAGCTATCTACTTAGTAAGGGGCATCTCAATTAGTTGATAGGTAGAAAGAAGATCAAAACTCAGGAAGCCGACAAGGTGCCTCAGAGAGCAGCTTCTCTACCTCAGGATGCTCAAATAATCAACTTCATATCAGGAGGCTCAAACATCTGCGGCACTTCCTATTCCTTAAGCAAGAAACATGATAAGGAAAGCAAATCCGAATAGGGTGACAGACCTGTCCGCACATCCACCCTAACTCAAGACAAAGTCATATCCTTTGATCAGAGCGACCGTTGTCATGTTCAGGATCCCCATCATGATAGTCTTGTGGTCACTTTATATATCGCTAACTATTTTGTTCGTAGGATCCTGATTGATAATGGAAGCTCGGTAAATATAATCCGTCTTGATGTACTAAAAAATATAGGGATCCCAAAAACTGAAATAGTTGCAAGATCCTCAGTCTTGGTTAGCTTCAGTGGTGAAACCAAAAGTATCGTTAGAGATATTAGGTTAGCAATATACATAGAGGGGGTAAACTCAATGCAAAAAAATTATATTATAGATTCTCTCTTGTTGAAATATAATTCTTGGCGGGCCATGGATACACGAGATGAAAGCGGTCCCTTCAACTTATCATCAATGCATCAAGCTTCCCACACCTTAGGGAGTTGTGAGGATTGAAAGCGATCAGAAGGAAGCCAAGAACTGCTACTCAACTTCAATGAAGAACACCACCAATATGACAAAGGGATAGAAATTACTAGAAAAGAGCACTTGAAGTACAGGGGGACATGGAGCTTAATGTGAAAGATGTTCTTCTAGACCCTGAGAATCCTGAAATCAAGGTGCTCGTAGGTACAGGCATCCCAGCGGATGTTGAACGAGAATTGGTTCAGCTTCTGAAAGCCAGAACCTCAACTTTTTCCTAGAAGCATGAGGATATGACTAGGTATTCCTAAACTTGTTATTACTCATAAACTTGGTTTAGATCATTCTTTCAGGCCCATACAACAAAAGAGGAGAAAGTTTTCTCCGGAGAAGAATGCTATCATCCAGGAGGAAGTTGACAAGCTTCTCAAAACAAAGATGATTAGAGAAGTCATGTATCCTAAGTGGCTAGTGTTGGCACCGGATTTCAGGATATATTGAGCAGCTTGCATAGGCTCGCAGGCAATTCACTGTAAGGATCCTGAAATTTATTTTTGGCTAACGATTACCTTCCCTTTTGTTTATTTTTTGCAGATTACCTTCGATACAATTCACGTGTCCTAAAGACTCGGTCAACTAACAGAAAACATGGACTAAATGGACCATAACGGCTAGTGGGAGGACGTGGAGTTAGTTGCTAGTTTTTAGGAGAGTAGTTGCAATGTAATCTTATATATATCGAGCTTTAGGTTCACACACAAAACACGATACTGGTACTCTAAACTCTCTGTAACACTTAGAATTCGAGCTCATTTCATTTGTACTTGAACAATTTCCGATTATATAAAAGTTTCAGGCAGCAGACACTTTAAGCCGGCTCCCGAGGTTTTTTGCTAGGATCCTTGAGGATACTCAGTGAATCTTGGATTTTTCCCTCGTTACATCATTATGTCAACATCCAAACTTACATTTTCATTGCCAAATTCATCAAACACACTACCTCACTTACAAATTTTGACCAACTAATTGCTTAGACAGTTTTTGACCAAAACAATTTGGCGCCCACCATGGGGCAAGTGGTGTTTGAATTCAGCCAAGAGCCTTGATCTCCTTCCCGCTACCAATTTTTGAAAATGTCGACTCAACCGAAGATTACTTCAAAATCTATTCCATCCACCAAACCGACTGTTAGCACCGGTCTTCCTCTAATGTCAAAGAAGACGCCTAACACCGATGCTAAAAGAATGGAATATCCTACCTTTACTGGATCTCAAGGTATGTCTACCGACCCTGCTATTTCTAATAATGATTTGTATGTTTTGATCAAGCAGACGAAGACTCATGTGGATGAGCAAGCCAAAACCAACGAGAAAATGATGAAGGAGATCATGGAATTGAAGAAATCGAAGAAACCGGTAGAGGAAACCAGCCCTTTGATGCCGAAATCACTAGGTTTTGACTCTCCGGAAATATCGGAGCAGCCAAAACAAAATTCAAATTCCTCTACTGTTCCAAAGTCAAGTATTGCAACGGCTACTACTGCGGGAATCTCGGGTTCACAACATCAGAAGACTTCCAGGGTGATAGATCTGGAATACTCCGGATTCTACTCCGAGCAGCCCCGAGAATCTTACTACAGAGGATATGGAAGTCAGCAGCCGCCGAGAGGCTCGAGCCAACAACCATCCGGATTTTCAAGTCAGCAGGTACCGAGAGTCTCAGCGTAACTACCCAAATCTCAACTCAGCGGTTTACGACGTCTAACTTTCAAGAGCCTTGGAGCCAGCAGTCAGGGGCACCTACTACTCATGTGCTACAAGGATCTTCAACCCAACCATTCCCGGAATTCCTAAGCCGCTTCGGAGCTGCTCCGGATCCCCAAGGATCCTGATTTTCTAACCCTTCTGTCTCTGCAGGCATGTTCCCATGTTCATCTCAGGAGATGCACGAGGGAGATTTCATCCTCATGCAAGTGAAGACCACAACTGAACCGACTACCCTTAGAGATGCTGGATATGGACCCTAGATCCAGCCTCAGAATCCCCTGGCTGGTAATAACTTTGATAATTTTTATACTAGTCCTAACCAAGGAACTGTGCAGGATGCAGGTATCAACCCAACTATAGCCAGGGAGCTTCAGAGGCTAAAGGACATGATCTCAAGTGCCCCTGGTGTAATCCAGCCAATTCCTAAAGTGCCAGTAGGCAGTCACAGAGTTTCCAGGTTGCATGGCCCATTTGTGACGTAGAGATTCCAAAAAGATTCCAAAATTCCAATATGAAACTCTACGATGGGACCACAGATCCTGAGGAGCACGTGGCACAATACAGGGAACGGATGGAAATCAACCCCATCCCAGTAAACATCAAAGAAGCTTTCCTTTGCAAGGGATTCAGCTCAACACTAACAGGACCAGCCTTAAAATGGCTGCTCAGTATCCCTCCTAATACCATTACTTCTTTTCTGCATTTAGTTAACCTGTTTAATAACCAGCTTTCTTACAGCAGAAGCTTCGAGAAGCTCACTGGTGGCTTATACAGGATAGTTTAGAAGTCTGATGAGTCCCTTAGGGACTACGTGGCCAGATTTGGTCGAGAAGCTCTGGATATTCCCAACTTAGATATGGCAGCTGCGGTAGAAGCTTTCAAGATGGGACTTAGATGGGATTCTCGTTTTTATGATGACCTAGTTATGACTCCTTGCAGGAACCTTGATGAAGTCAGTTGCAAGGGCATTGAGATTCATCAGGCTAGAGGATGATAAGAAAATCCAGAAAAGAAGCGATGTGTCAAAACCTGAATCCTCAAGCACAAGGACGGATTCTCCTGGAAAGCAACAACGGTCCAAACCCTATTACAGGAGTGATAATCCTAGAGTTAATGCGGTTGAGGATGAGGAAGATGAAGAAGACTTCCCCAAGGTATCGGATTATTGTTTTTTGGTTGACATAAGTGGTTTGTTATGTGCTTTGCAGGATCTAAGTGATAAAGCCAGGTGGCCAAGAAAGTCCGATAAGCACGGATCCTGTAAGGACAAGTCTAAGTGGTGTGCCTACCACGAAGACTTTGGGCACTTAACAGACGATTGCATAGCTCTTCGAAAAGAAATCAGCTACCTGCTCAGCAAGGGGCATCTCAAAGAATTGTTTGGTAGAAAGAAGAACAAAACTCAGGATGCTGCCGAGCTGCCCAAAAGAGCGCAGTCACCACCAGCAGATGCCAAGGTGATAAACTTTATCTCGGGAGGATCTGATATATGTGGAGCTTCCTTCTCCTCAGCTAAAAGACATGCTAGAGAAGCTAAGATGGATCAAGGCAGCTGACCAAAGAAGAACACCGTCTTAACTGAAGACAAAATCATTTCCTTTGACGAAACTCATAAGCTACATATCCAGGATCCTCATCATGACAGTTTGGTAATCACATTATGCATCGCTAACCATTATGTTCACAGGATCCTAATAGACAACGGCAGCTCGGTTAATATCATTCAGTTAGATGTGCTCAAAAAGGTGAGTATCCCAGAAGAGGAGTTTATCCCAAGATCCTCGGTGTTAGTTGGCTTCAGTGGAGAAACCAAGCATACAGTTGGAGACATCAGGCTTCCTATGTACTGTTAGAGCATATACCTATGCTATGATATGTCTCGTGTAATGTATCTAGATTAGAGTGAGTCTGTGAGTTGTAGTGACAATATCATTGGTGTTGTACCAAATGGTACGCCGGATCATTTGGTATGCACGTACCAAATGGTACGCCAGTTGGTACGTAGGCTTGTATGTCACTAAATATAAATAGCGTGTGTTAGAATGATAGCTTAACACTTCTGTCATATCTACAGCTTTATTATGTGTTTTCTAGAGAGAGAAACCAGAGAGAGTTCATTGTAATCTTCAAGTGATTCAATACAAATCTCTTATTTACATTCGTGTTTACTATGATTGATTGATACACACAGTAGTAAGATCGTATCTCGGTTTTACATGTACGTTGAAGGGGTCAACTCCATGCAAAAATTCTGCGTAATTGACTCCCTTCCTTGTTGTAACATTATCTTGGGGAGACCATGGTTCCATGACATGAAAGCAAATACGTGAACTTATCATCAATGTGTGAAGCTTCCCACACCTTGGGGGGTCGTAAGAATATTGAGTGATCAACAAGAAGCCAAAGACTACTACACTTCGGCTATGAAGAATACCATTAAGCCTGGGCCAGCATAGCAATTAAAGGCACCGGCACAAAGAATTCGGATGACGAAGGAATTAGAGATCAAAGAAGTTCAGCTAAATCCTGAGGATCCTAAAATCAAAGTGCTGGTAGGAACTAATATTCCTGAGGATACTGAAGAGCAGCTCGTGAGCCTCCTGAAGTCCAGAACTACAACGTTCGCATGGAAACACGAGGACATGACACGTATATCTAAAGATATTATTACTCATAAACTTGGTATAGATGAATCTTTCAGGCCCATACATCAAAAGAGAAGAAAGTTTGCTCCTGAGAGAAACATCATAATCCAAGAGGAAGTTGATAGGTTGCTTAAGTCAAAGATGATCAGAGAGGTTAAATATCCTAGATGGCTAGCTAATGTGGTGGTAGTCCAGAAGAAAAATGGCAAATGGAGAGTATGTGTGGATTACACAGACTTGAATAAGGCCTGTCCCAAGGATCCATTTCCCCTACCACATATCGATTCAATGGTGGATGCAACTGCTGGGCATGAGATGTTGACTTTTATGGATGCATCCTCAGGCTTCGAACAGATTCAGATGGAGCCATCAGACCAAGAAGACACAACTTTCATAACACCCATAGGTATTTATTGCTATATTGCTATGCCTTTTGGTTTACGAAATGCAGGTACCACATACCAGAGGCTTGTCAATATGATGTTCAAAGACCAACTGGGGGACACCATGGAAGTATACATAGATGATATGGTGGTGAAGTCCAAAAAAGCTAAGGATCATCCTAGGGATCTCAAAGCTGCTTTTGAAATCCTGGATCAGTTCAACATGAAGCTAAATGCTGCCAAGTGCCATTTTGGTGTAAGAGCTAGCAAGTTCTTAGGCTATATGGTTACTGAAAGAGGAATAGAAGCCAGCCCTGAGCAAATCCAAGCAATCATAAACTTGAAGTCTCCAACAAATGTCAAAGAGATTCAAAGATTGACTGGAAGAGTAGCAGCACTTAACAGATTCATATCAAGATCTTCTGAAAAAAGCAAAGAATTCTATGCTATTATTATAGAAGAACAAGAAGTTCGAATGGGGTGAGAAACATGAAGCTGCTCTGAACTCCTTGAAAGAATACTTGCCATCTGCTCCACTACTAATGCAGCCAGTAAAAGGGGAGCCGCTCTCCTTATACTTAGCAGTCTCGGGCAGCTCAACAAGTGTCGTACTCGTTAAAGATCATGAAGGACAACAACATCTGGTATACTATGTAAGAAAAACATTATTAGATGCTGAGACCAGGTATTCTTACTTAGAAAAATTAATCTTAGCTCTTGTTTTGGCTTCTCAAAAGTTAAGGTATTACTTTGAAACTCATGTTATTTATGTGAAAATTAACTATCCTATTAAGTGTGTCTTGAGAAATCTAGAAATGTCAGGAAGAATGGTGAAATGGGCAGTTAAACTAAGTGCCTATGACATCATATATGAACCAAGAACGGCGATAAAGCATTAAGCTCTTGCGGACTTTGTGGCTGATTTCAGCAGTGACATGTAGGGATATGATCATGTAATAGTAAGCGTATGTCCGGAAATTATTTAAGCCTACGGGGTCACACGTCTCGACACCAAATGTATTAATATTAATTAATAGTTAATTAATATTTATCACGAACATATAACGAGGTTTCGCTGAAAATTGACAGTTAATTGTTAACAAAGGGTGTTAATTGTAATTAGAGAGAGTTGTAATTGGATTACAATTGAGAAAAGGCTGTGGATAGGGCCTATAGTCGATTTCGATCTAGGGCTCCTATGCGAATCCTTAACTTGTTTATCAAGTCTTTTAAACCTATATATAGACCCTCTGGGTTTAAGGTTTAGCTGCTGCTTTTATCTGATAAAAGGCAAACCCTAATTCTCTCTCTCTTCTCTCTCGAATTCGACAAACAAGAAGAACCCAAGGGGGGTTTCGGTTTTTGTGTGGTTCGACCAAGGCCAACTCGAGTGGAGGTGTTCGTGATCAAGTGCTAGCACATAGCATTGGTGTGTCGTGTGTGCGATCGTAGAGGGATTTGCTTTAAATCCTCCAAGAGATCAAGTCAATCCGAGCTCATAAGGTAAACATGTTCTATCCGGTTAGTTAGATTAATTCATAGGTTTCTTTCCGCTGCGTACTCGTGTGATAATTTGTTATATAACCCAACAGTGGTATCACGAGCCACCTATGACTTTAATTAATTACCGGGAATAAAACTTGGAAGGGGGGTAACCAAATAAGATTCTAGCTTTTCGATCCAATTAAAAATCGTGTTTTACAATTGGAAAAAGGTTTCGCAAATTGGTAAAAACGAATAACTCAAAAAAAAAATTCGATTGCAAACTGCTTTTCGACCCGATCGAAAACCACTTTTCGACCCAATCGAAAACCACTTTTCGACCCGCCGGCTACTCCCGATCGAAACCCTTGTTTTCCGATCGGAAACCCTACTCCCGATCGGAAACCCTTGTTTTCCGATCGGAAACCCTTGTCCCGATCGAAAACCCTTGTTTTTCGATCGGAAAGCCTAGTTTCGATCGGAAACACCTGTTTCGATCGAAAACCTAATCGAAAAGTGATGTTCTCGATCGGAAACCATGATTCCAATCGAAAACTATATACAGGATCGAAAACCTCTAGCCGAATCGGAAACCCTAATTTTAGGTCTAAAATTTGATTTTGTGATCTAAAATTTAGAACCCAAGTTTTTGTTATTTGATAAATCAACATGTTGTACCTTCATTTTAAATGTTAAAAGGAAGTAAAAACCATGATGTTTCATGCAAATCGTTCATGGTTATTACTTAAATCGAAAAGGATTGAAATTAAAATTATGTTAGATAATTAGAAACCCTAAAAATTATGTGATTATTGTGATAATTGTGACATAATAAAAGGTTTTAAATGCAAATTTGTTTTATGAAAATCGAAATTTGCTTAAAATATCTATTGAAATATGATTTTGTTTATAAAATAAAATTTGTGTCCTAAAACTCAAAAGAAACACCGGCTCACCCATTTGAACACACTCTAAGAGAGGTATAAGTCCGGTCGCCATGCTTCCCTAAAGCGGGTAGGTTTTTAATTGCAAAAGTTGCAAACCTCACCCCTACGCTTCTTTGTGTGTTGCGAATGGAGCTACCGAGCTCTTTTGATTTGGAAGACAAACTAAGAATTTTTATAAACACATTATGTGGTGGAGATGTGCATGAATCTTCACACATAACCTTTTTGATCACGCATCAAAATTGTTTTGACCCAAACAAAATTTAAGTCTTTGCCATCCACCTTGAAAAGGACACTTGTGGGTGTCATCTTACTCATTGGTACACAATGGTAAAATGGCATTTACATGGCAAATTCCCACTCATTGGTACACAATGGTGGACAATTTGTACGTTCTTAGCTGGACGACTTAAAATGAGCTAGGCGGTGAGACCCCTGGCCCGTGGCAAAAGATGGGATGAAACATGACTACAAATCACTTGGTGCAAGATTCACAAGTGTTATTTGTAGGTCACATAAAATCTAGGAATTGTACTTGGAGTATAATTATTGATCGTCACTTACCATTTGAATGCATCATTTCTAGCAGATCAACTGATGAAATGATGGCATGTCAATTGGATCCTAGCCTTAATAAGCTTAATTGTTTAAAATGTTTAAACATTGGGTAATTAAATTTATTAAGGAAAAGATTATCAAAAATACTGATTTTTGAACTTAATCTGTTTTGTAGATGGCAACAAACCCTCCTCAAAACAATGTTGGTCATGCTTTTTGTCAAATGTTTGAAAGAGAAAAGCTGAATGGATCTAACTTCAATGACTGGTACCGTCAACTGAGGATTGTCCTTAGAGTTGAACGGAGGACCGATGTCCTTGAACATCATTGGCCGACCGAGCCAGCTGCTGATGCTTCTGATCAAGAGAAAGCGTTCTACAATGCAGAGTATAACAGATACGATGAGGTTGCTTGCATGATGATCTCGAGTATGACTCCCGATCTTCAGAAGCAATACGAATTTCATACACCTTGTGATATGATCAAAGAGCTGAAAAAGATGTATGAAAAACAAGCTGGTGTTGAATTGTTCGACCTAGTTGTGGAACTCCACGACTTAAAGCTTGAAACTGGTAAATCGGTCAGTAGTCATGTGCTCAAGATGAAGAGCTACTTTGACAAATTGGAATCGCTCAATTATGGGTATAATCGTGCTGTGGCAGTTGGCATGATCCTCAAATCTCTTACGAAGGATTTTGAGGGTTTTGTGCGCAACTACAACATGCATAGTATGACTAAGACTATACCTGAGCTTCATGCTATGCTAGTCGAGTATGAAAAAACGATTCCTAAAAAGGCCACTGAAACACCCCAAGTTCTTATGATCAAGGGGGGAAAGATCCAAAAGGCTAAACGACTGCAAAAGGCGAAGGGCAAGAATGATGGTAAAGGAAAAGGCAAGGCAGTTGCGCTTGTTCCTAAAACCAAGCAGACCCCTCCGACCGCAAAAGAGCATCCGGCTAAAGACCAAATCTGTCACCATTGTGGTGAAGTTGGACACTGGAAGAGGAACTGTCCTACCTATCTAGCTGAGTTGATGAAGAAGAGAAAGAATACTAGTGGGACTAGTACTTCAGGTATCTTCACAATTGAATTATTTTCCTTTTCTAAGAGTGATTCATGGGTGTATGACACCGGCTGTGGAACTCACATCTGTAATTCGTTACAGGGTCTTAGAAAGATGAGGAAACTGAAGCCTGGAGCTTTGCAGCTGTTCGTTGGAAATGGTTTGCCAGCAGTTGTGGAAGTTATAGGAGAATTTCATTTAATTCTGCCTTCTGGGTTATTAATTGTATTAGACAATTGTCATTATGCACCTTCTATCACTAGAGGTGTTATTTCAGTTTCTTTGTTGAAAAACCAAGGATTTATTAATGCGTTTAATAATACCGGTATTTCAGTTTCTAAAAATAATGCTCATTATTTTGATGCTATTCCTTGTGATGGCATTTATGAAATTGATATGCGTGGTTGTGTTTCAAATAATTCAATGTTCACTGTTAGCAAACGAGCCAAAACTAGTTTGGACTCTACCTATCTATGGCACTGTCGTCTTGCCCATGTTGGCAAAAACCGCATTGAAAGACTTCAACGTGAAGGGATCTTACAATCAAATGATGAATCATTTGATAAATGCGTTTCCTGTATCTCAGGAAAGATGACAAGAAAACCCTTTCCGAATAAGCCGCAAAGGGCTAAAGAACTACTTGGACTCATTCATACTGATGTTTGTGGCCCATTTAGACATGTGTCAATAAAAGGTGCTAGCTACTTCGTGACTTTAACGGATGATTTTAGCCGTTATGGTTATGTTTACTTGCTTAAACATAAACATGAGGTATTTGAAACATTCAAAGAGTTCAAGAACGAAGTTGAAAATCAACTCGGTAAGACCATCAAGATCCTTCGATCGGATCGTGGTGGAGAATACTTAAGCCAAGAGTTTAAGGATTATCTTAAAGCGTGTGGAATTATCCAACAACTTACTCCTCCTTACACTCCTCAGCATAACGGAGTCTCTGAGAGGAGGAATCGAACCTTTCTAGAAATGGTAAGGTCGATGATGAACCTTACAACTCTCCCAATATCATTTTGGGATTTTGCTCTAGAAACCGCTGTACGCGTTCTAAATATGGTTCCAACCAAGAAGGTTGAAAAAACACCATATCAATTATGGCATGGAGAAGTCCCTGTGTTGTCTTACTTAAGAGTCTGGGGATGTGAGGCACTTGTAAAGCGTGATACGCCTGACAAACTACAACCCAGGACTACTAAGTGCATCTTCATGGGATACCCAAAGGAAACAATGGGTTACTACTTCTATAATCCTTCCGAAAACACTGTTCGTGTTGCTCGATATGCTGAATTCTTTGAAAAGAATTTTATAGCTCAAGAGAACAGTGGGAGAATTGTAGAACTACTAGAAGATGTGTCACCTTCTGAAACAACTAGCAATCATCAACTTGGGGGGGAAAATGTTCAAAGTGATGAACCTCAAGTCGATGATGTTGCGATTCCACTTCGTAGATCCGAAAGGGTCGTACGTAATCCGGATAGATGGATTGGTCTAGTCGAATCCGAGGATGACGTATCAGGAGATCTCAATGAGCCTCCGAACTTCAAAGCTGCATTATCAGATCCGGAATCTGACAAATGGCTTGAAGCTGCGAATGTGGAAATGAAATCCATGCAAGATAACCACGTTTGGACCCTGGTTGATCTTCCTCCTAACGCAAGAACCGTTGGGAGTAAATGGCTCTTCAAGAAGAAGACCGACATGGATGGAAATGTACACACCTATAAAGCTCGTCTCGTGGCGAAAGGTTATACTCAACGTTTTGGCGTTGACTATGATGAGACCTTTTCACCAGTAGCAGACATAAGAGCTATTAGGATTCTCTTAGCCATAGCAGCGTACTATGACTTTGAGATATGGCAAATGGATGTTAAGACTGCCTTCTTAAATTGTTACTTGGATGAAGAAGTCTATATGGATCAACCTGAAGGGTTCATTGATCCAAAACATCCCAACCAAGTATGCAAGCTTCAAAGGTCCATTTATGGACTAAAGCAAGCATCGAGGAGTTGGAATAAACGGTTTGATGACGAAATCAAAAAGTTTGGTTTCGTTCAGAATCCCGATGAGCCATGTGTATATCGTAAAGCTAGTGGGAGTAATGTTACTTTCCTTATCTTATATGTAGATGACATACTGATAATAGGAAAACACATTCCAATGTTGCAAGATGTAAAATCCCATCTTGGAAAGTGTTTTGCCATGAAAGACTTGGGAGAAGCAGCATTCATTCTTGGAATCAAGATCTATAGAGATAGAACTAAGCGGTTGATTCGACTAAGGTTGTGTTTGGCGCGCCATAAGCTAGCTTATAAGCTAGCTTATAAGCTAGCTTATAAGCTAGCTTATCAGCTAGCTTATAAGCTAGCTTATCAGCTAGCTTATAAGCTAGCTTTTTGACGTTACCAAACGGGGATTTTTTAATAAGCTAGCTTTTTTTAAAAGCCCCGTTTGGTAACGTCAAAAAGCTAGCTTATAAGCTAGCTTATAAGCTAGCTTTTGAAAAGCTAGTTGGAGTAGCTTTTCAACTAGCTTTTCAACTAGCTTTTATAATATTTCCAATTTTACCTTTCCCTAACTTATAAATAAATATCTTTATTTACATTTATGACATGTACTTTTATGTCATTTTATATTTTTAAGCTAGTTTATCAGCTAGTTTTTACCAAACGTTATTTTTTATCAGCTAACTTATCAGCTAGCTTATAATTTATCAGCTAGCAGCTAGCTTGTCAGCTAGCTTATCAGCTAGCTTATCAGCTAACAGCTAGCTTATCAGCTAGCAGCTAGCTTTTCAGCTAGTGCGCCAAACACAGCCTAAGTCAAAGTGCTTATATTGATAAGATCTTGAAGCGATTCAAGATGGAGAATTCCAAGCGTGGTAATGTACCTATGCAGGAAGGACTTGGTCTATCGGTCAAACAAGGTGCTTCTACACCTGATGAGGTGAAGCATATGCAAAGAGTCCCTTATGCTTCGGCTGTAGGATCTATAATGTATGCGGTGAGATGCACTAGACCTGGTATAGCGTTTGCGCAGAATATCGCTAGCCGATTTCAACAGAATCCAGGTGAAAGTCACTGGACTGCTGTTAAGACCATTCTTAAGTACCTACGGGCTACTAGAGATTTGTTTTTGGTATATGAAGTGACCGGATACTATGATGCTGGATTTCAGACTGATAGAGATGACACTAAGTCTCAGTCTGGGTACGTCTTCGTTATGAATGGAGGCGCTGTGGATTGGAAAAAGCAAGAAACAAACCACAGTTGCTATGTCTGCAACAGATTCTGAGTACATTGCTGCTTCGGAAGCTGCAATGGAGGCAGTCTGGATAAGGAAGTTTATTAGTGGGCTTGACATTGTCCCCACAAGTAACTTGCCTATTGATATGTACTGTGATAATACTGGTGCATTAATCATTGCCAAAGAACCTGGAGTTCAGAAGGGCGCCAGACACTATGCCAGGAGATATCACTATGTTTGTGAGCAGATCGAACTAGGTGAAATCAAGTTACTCAAAGTTCACACAGATATTAACTTAGCTGATCCTTTCACGAAAGCTTTGTCGAGGCCGAAGCTTGAAAGGCATGCCGAGGGCATGGGACTTAAATTAGCTAGTTAAATCATGTATGTCTGATGTTCGGTATTTGGATAAGGGATGATAAACAATTTCTATTTGCATAATGAAATAAAGTACTTGATATGTTTGATTTCATTAAATAGTAAATTGTGTCCCATATTTGCATGTTTAATCCTTGAGTACTTGTCAAGTATTCTAAATTGTCCATTGTCGATTAACTATATGGGAATATAGTTAAACTAAGACAAAATCTGAGTGATTGGTTAGGATGGTCCCACCAAACTCACATGGTATTCATTGGATGCATACTGGACTGACCCACTAACGAATTGTCACTTTATGGATCGGCGTCATTAAGTGAAATTCATAAATGGTTGCTTTACTTATCCTTAGACTTGAGATACAAGCAGGTCATGCATGTATGGATTGCACCTACTTGATATAGGTCTAACTATCCTGAATAAGGTAGTACAAAAGGGCTATTTTCAGTAGATGTAGTGAAGTATGTGACTTGACACGTGTAGTCAAGAGGATTTGTTCCTTCAGCTTTGTGCTGAAGAAGATACCACTGGGCCCCTCATTGGACTAATTAAGATGTTTCCATGGCCGTGCCCAAATGAAATCTAGAGATGTCTCGATTTGCAATTTGGTAATCTTAAGTTAGTTGTGAGAATGAGAAACAGAATCGTTAAAGTATGAAATGACTTGATCCATATTCATATTTAACACGGTATCGGAAACAAAGGGATAGTAAATGACTGTACCATTTAAATACACTTTGAGAAACTGTACTTAAATATTTCTGGGAGCATTGGCGTGTTGCTAGACGCTAACCAATGTTATTACCTTTACTATTGCAAGCTCAAGTGGGAGCTGTAGGGATATAATCATGTAATAGTAAGCGTATGTCCGGAAATTATTTAAGCCTACGGGGTCACACGTCTCGACACCAAATGTATTAATATTAATTAATAGTTAATTAATATTTATCACGAACATTTAACGAGGTTTCATTGAAAACTGACAGTTAATTGTTAACAAAGGGTGTTAGTTGTAATTAGAGAGAGTTGTAATTGGATTACAATTGAGAAAAAGCTTTGGATAGGGCCTCTAGTCGATTTCGATCTAGGGCTCCTATGCCAATCCTTAACTTGTTTATCAAGTCTTTTGAACCTATATATAGACCCTCTGGGTTTAAGGTTTAGCTGCTGCTTTTATCTGATAAAAGGCAAACCCTAATTCTCTCTCTCTTCTCTCTCGAATTCGGCAAACAAGAAGAACCCAAGGGGGGTTTCGGTTCTTGTGTGGTTCGACCAAGGCCAACTCGAGTGGAGGTGTTCGTGATCAAGTGCTAGCACATAGCATTGGTGTGTCGTGTGTGCGATCATAGAGGGATTTGCTTTAAATCCTCCAAGAGATCAAGTCAATCCGAGCTCATAAGGTAAACATGTTCTATCCGGTTAGTTAGATTAATTCATAGGTTTCTTTCCGCTGCGTACTCGTGTGATAATTTGTTATATAACCCAACATGACATACTACTGAAAGTTGAACTGGAAGTCAAGCAGCTCTAGGAAGCTTCAGTTAGTTGGATATTATACACAGATGGATCCTCTAACTTCAGAGGAACATGATTGGGTGCACTGCTAAAATCGCCACAGGGGGACATTATACCTCTATCTATACATTGTGAATTCAAGGGTACTAATAATGAAGTCGAGTATGAGGCTTTAATTGCGGGATTACAACTTGCTAAAGATATGGGTATCCAACACATTCAAGTTTTTATTGAATCCTTATTATTAACAAACCAGTTTAATGGATCCTATGCAGTGAAAGGCGAAAGACTAACCAAATATCTAGACCTTGTCAAAAAATTAGCATTATCTTTTGAAAATTGCAGCATATCACAGGTGCCTAGAGAGGAAAATGCAGAAGCTGATGCTTTAGCAAACTTAGCATCGTCTCTAAGGATCCCAGAAGGTGTCAAGATTCTCATAACTCACATCCTAACTCCGACAATTAAAGAACAGGAGGTTAATGATGTCACAACTGATAAAGATCAAAAAGTGATGGATTCTCAGGATCCTCAAGGATCCTGGACATATCCTATCAAGAAGTTTATCCAAGAAGGAGAAATCCCCAAGCACGAGAATCCTAGGATTTTCCGAACAAAGGTAATCCCGTATTGAATAATAAATGGTATCTTATACAAGAAATCCCTTGCACGTCCATACTAGAGATGCCTTGAGCAACTCAAAGCACTTGCAGTACTCCAGGATATTCATGAGGGAGATTGTGGCAATCATGTTGGGGGCAGATCACTGTTTTCTAGAGTGTTAAGAACATGATACTACTGGCCCACTATGAAGAAGGATGCAATGGTTTATGTTCAAAATTGTGATGCATGTCAACGGCATAGCAACATCCTCCATCAGCCTGCTGAGCCGATCCAATCGATATCATCCCCTTGGCCATTTATGAAGTGGGGCATGGACAAGAAGTTTGAATGGGGTGAGAAACATGAAGCTGCTCTGAACTCCTTGAAAGAATACTTGTCATCTGCTCAACTACTAATGCAGCCAGTAAAAGGGGAGCCGCTCTCCTTATACTTAGCAGTCTCGGGCAGCTCAACAAGTGTCGTACTCGTTAAAGATCATGAAGGACAACAGCATCCGGTATACTATGTAAGAAAAACATTATTAGATGCTGAGACCAGGTATTCTTACTTAGAAAAATTAATCTTAGCTCTTGTTATGGCTTCTCAAAAGTTAAGGTATTACTTTGAAACTCATGTTAATTATGTGAAAACTAACTATCCTATTAAGTGTGTCTTGAGAAAGCCATAAATGTCAGGAAGAATGGTGAAATGGGCAATTCAACTAAGTGCCTATGACATCATATATGAACCAAGAACAGCGATAAAGCATTAAGCTCTTGCGGACTTTGTGGCTGATTTCAGCAGTGACATACTACTGAAAGTTGAACTGGAAGTCAAGCAGCTCCAGGAAGCTTCAGGCAGTTGGATATTATACACAGATGGAGCCTCTAACTTCAGAGGAACAGGATTGGGTGCACTGCTAAAATCGCCACAGGGGGACATTATACCTCTATATATACATTGTGAATTCAAGGCTACTAATAATGAAGCCGAGTGTGATGCTTTAATTGCAGGATTACAACTTGCTAAAGATATGGGTATCCAACACATTCAAGTTTTTATTGACTCCTTATTATTAACTAACCAGTTTAATGGATCCTACATAGTGAAAGGCGGAAGACTAACCAAATATCTAGACCTTGTCAAAAAATTAGCATTATCTTTTGAAAATTGCAGCATATCACAGGTGCCTAGAGAGGAAAATGTAGAAGCTGATGCTTTGGCAAACTTAGCATCGTCTCTAAGGATCCTAGAAGGTGCCAAGATTCCCATAACTCACATCCTAACTCTGACAATTAAAGAACAGGGGGTTAATGATGTCATAACTGATAAAGATCAAGAAGTGATGGATTCTCAGGATCCTCAAGGATCCTAGACATATCCTATCAAGAAGTTTATCCAAGAAGGAGAAATCCCCAAGCACGAGAATCCTAGGATTTTCCAAACAAAGGTAATCCCGTATTCAATAATAAATGGTATCTTATACAAGAAATCCCTTGCACGTCCATACTAGAGATGCCTTGAGCAGCTTAAAGCACTTGCAGTACTCCAGGATATTCATGAGGGAGATTGTGGCAATCATGTTGGTGGCAGATCTCTGTTTTCTAGAGTGTTAAGAACAGGATACTACTGGCCCATTATGAAGAAGGATGCAATGGTTTATGTTTAAAAGTGTGATGCATGTCAACGGCATAGCAACATCCTCCATTAGCCTTTTGAGCCGCTCCACTCGATATCATCCCCATGGCCATTTATGAAGTGGGGCATGGACATAGTTGGCAAGTTGCTTACAACACCTGGGGGAAAGGTCTTCATGCTGGCAATGACATATTATTTCTCTAAATGGATTGAAGCTGAAGCAGTTGCTCAAGTTAGAGAAAAGGAGGTGATCTCCTTCATTAAAAGGAATATCCTAACAAGATTTGGAATCCCATCAGAAATTGTATGCGACAATGGGTCTCAGTTTATTGGTAAAAGAACAATTGGTTTTTGTGAAGCATGGGGCATCAAGATGGTGACTTCAACTCCTGTACATCCACAAGCTAATGGTCAAGCAGAATCAAGTAATAAGATCATCATCAACAACCTTAAAAAGAAGCTAGGAGCCTGTTTTGGCTAAAAATTACTTAAGCTAGATTAGTAAAGTTTGAACCAAATAGGAATGTGAGGTTCGGTGCCTAGGATTTAGATATGAAAACAGTTTGAAGAAATCCTGGGATAACAGTATAATTCCAGGGACAAACAACTAGAATCCTGGGTAAAAAGTAAGGTTTGCTTATGAAATCCGTTAAGAAAC
>JBCNJP010000003.1:42985394-43018463 GCA_039602395.1 Deinandra increscens subsp. villosa | reverse complement strand
CTAAACACACCATATTGGGCCATAATTGGTCGTAAACACAACTTATTGGTTATATAAACACCTTATTAGGACTCATTGGTGCCAACTAACCCTCATTGTCCCTAAACCCACTTTATTGTGCCATCATTGGTCCTAAACACAACGTATTGGTTATATGCACACATTAGTGGGACTCATTGGTCCCAACTAAACACACCTTATTGGGCCATAATTGGTCGTAAACACAATTTATTGGTTATATACACACTTTATTGGGACTCATTGGTCCCAACGGACCCTCATTGCCCTTAAACACACATTATTGGGCCATCATTGGTCCTTAACACAACTTATTGGTTATATAAGACACACCTTACTAGGACTTATTGGTCCCAACCGACCCTCATTGCCCTACTAAACACTCCTTATAGGGCCATCATTGGTCCTAAACACAACTTATTGGCTAACCACCTGGGAAACTTTACTTCTCTGATCATCCTTGCTTTTAGGAGTCTATCAACCTCTTCCTGGATTATGACGTTCTTTTCCGGTGCAAATTTTCTTCTCTTTTGGTGTATGGGCCTAAAAGAGTTATCAATTCCAAGTTTATATGTAATAACGGATTTAGAAATACCTGTCATGTCGTCATGGGACCAAGCGAAGGTTGACATTCTGGTTCTGAGTAGATTTATTAAGTGTTCCTCTATTGGCCCTGGAATATTTGTTCTAATATAGACTTTCTTCCCTGGATTTGAGGGGTCCAGCTCGACAGCTTTGACGTCTTGCTCCCTTGCTTCCAGGGCTTCCCGGGCCTTTTTCTTTAATTTCTATGCTTGTCTTTGTTTGGAGGATATTTTCATTGATGTAGTATAACACTCCTTGGCCTCTTGTTGATCGCTATGTACTGTGATCACACCCCAGGGTGTTGGCAGCTTCACACATTGATGGTACGTCGAGGGTACAACCCTGTTATCATGAATCCAGGGTCTACCCAGGATTACATTGTACCCTGATGGTGCGTCCATCACACAAAAACTCTGAACTGAGTTGAGTCCTTCTACGTAGACTGGAAGCTTGATTTCACCCAGGGTATTCTTTGTTTCGCCACTAAAACCCACGAGTACCGTGGATTTTGAGATGATCTCTGAATGCGGAATTCCCATCTTCTGCAAGGCCTCCAACTGGATTATATTTACCGAACTGCCTCCATCAATCAAGATTCTTTTCACAATGTTGTTGGCAATGTGAAGCGTTATCACCAACCCGTCATGATGAGGGTCTATGATATCACGTCTGTCATCTTCTCCGAATGTAATTTCCTTGATATCAGGCTGAACGGAACTCTTTCTGGGTCTTCCCTCTCTATCCGACTTGGATTCCTTGGCATGTCTCTTTGCTGCAGAATAAGAGGTACCACAGATATCAGAACCACCTGAAATGAAATGGATTACCTTAGCGTCTGGGGGTGGTGAGGATGCTCTCTCAATACGGCCATCGGTGTGTCCAGAATCCTGGGACCTTGCACCATTTTCCCTGGATTTTGGATTCTGCTCCCTGGATTTGTCCTTCTTTTTTCCCAGGAGCTCCTTCAAGTAGCCTTTGCTGAGTAGATAGCTAATTTCTCTCCTCAGGGCCATGCAATCCTCGGTCTGATGACCAAAGTCTTCGTGATAGGCGCACCATTTGGACTTGTCCTTCCAAGTGGAAGGTCTATCGCTCTTCTTGGGCCACCTCGCTTTGTCTCCAAGGTCCTGCATAGCAAACATGACACCAGAAACATCACTAGTAAAGCAATAATCATTAAGGGAAGGATATTCTTCTTCCTCTTCATCTTGGTCCACACTGTTCACTCGGCGTTCATCGGGCCTTGAGTATGGCTTGGATCGCTGTGACCTAGTATGTGAGGACTCTGATTTTCTGTTAGAGCTGTTGAATCCTGGGGTGGATTCACCCTTTCCCAGGATTTGCCTATCCTCCTCTAGCCTGATGAAGCGGATAGCCCTATGACGAACTTCATCCATCTTATGACACGGGTTCATGACCAGGTCTTGATAGAAGGGCGAGTCTTTGTTGAGCCCCATCTTGAAGGCCTGGACTGCAGTTGCCATGTCCATGTTTGGGATTTCTAAGGCTTCTCTGCTGAATCTACTAACGTAGTTTCTTAGGGATTCTCCTGCATTCTGGGTTACCCTATACAAATCACTTGTTAGTTTTTCAAAGCTACGGCTGCAAGAGAATTGATTGTTAAATAAGTTAATCAAATGCGAAAACGAAGTGATAGAGTAAGGAGGAACATTCAGGAGCCATTTCAGGGCTGCCCCTGTTAGGGTGGACCCAAATCCTTTACATAGGCATGCTTCCTTGATTTCAGGGGGCATGTAGATAACCTCCATTCTTTCACGGTACTGTGCCACATGTTCTTCAGGGTCTGTCGTGCCGTCATAAGGTTTCATGCTGGGTGTTTGAAACCTCTTAGGTATCTCCACGTCACAGATCGGTGAAGCAAACCTGGACAGCCTATGACTTGCTGGCCCAACTTCAGGGATAGGCTACACAACTCCTGGGACACTTGAAATCATCTGCTTGAGTTTCTGAATCTCTCGCTCCACTCATGGGCTGATCCCTGAATCCTGCACTGAATTGTTAGTATTAGCATAATGGGTGAAAGTTTGGGGAGTGTTACCGACATCCTGGGGTATATTTGTCCCAGGATTAACGACTGGTTCTCTGATGGTAGACGCCCTGGCTAGATCAGCATGTACCCTGGAATTACTTCCAGGGGTGTTGAAATTCAGAATCCTGGGGTCAAGTGGAGAAGGTTGAGCTGGTGCAGCCCTAGGTATCTCCGATCTCACGCTCGTTAGTTGGGCCAGGAATTCCTGATTGAGCTTTTGTTGGCGTTCCATGTAGCGTTCCATTCTAGTGAGTGAGGAGAGGATATCATCGTTGGATATCAGAACAGGGTCTTCATGGACGTTATCCGTTTCAATCCGTTCGGAGTTGATTGTTGAACCATCGTTGCGTGTGGTTGCAGTTGAGGTATTGACCCTCGGCGGAATGGCTCCATTTGTTGAAGTGCTGAGAGCAGGAACCGAAGCATTCGAGGTGTTCATTTGTGTTGACATCTTTTGGTAGATTTTGGTAAAAATCAAGTTTAGGATGAATCTAAAAACAGTTTGACAAAAGATTGACACCAATTGCCCCACGGTGGGCGCCAAATTGTTTTGGCTAAAAATTACTTAAGCTAAATTAGTAAAGTTTGAACCAAATAGGAATGTGAGGTTCGGTGCCTAGGATTTAGATATGAAAACAGTTTGAAGAACTCCTGGGATAACAGTATAATTCCAGGGACAAACAACTAGAATCCTGGGTAAAAAGTAAGGTTTGCTTATGAAATCCGTTAAGAAACTCAGCAACACAAATGTAACCTGAAATGCAAGCAGGAACACCGAGAATTTTACTAGGGAAAAGCCCTTAGCCCTTAGATGTCTCTAAGGCGCCGCCGGCATAAAAACCCCGGGTAGCGATAA
This sequence comes from Deinandra increscens subsp. villosa, assembly GCA_039602395.1. Taxonomy (NCBI): domain Eukaryota; kingdom Viridiplantae; phylum Streptophyta; class Magnoliopsida; order Asterales; family Asteraceae; genus Deinandra; species Deinandra increscens. The sequence goes on along the minus strand of JBCNJP010000003.1, from coordinate 43,014,954 downwards.
CACACGCTACCAATTTATTAATCACGTAAATGTTTGAGTACAGAGAGTAATCAGAGAGTTTAGTACGAGAATACAATGAGTAAAGCTCGAATGAGCTGAAAATAAATGACTAAGTGTCTTATTTATACTCCTAGATCTTCAACAACTTGTCTGATATTCCAGGGATCTTCTCTCCAACGTCTCTTCCAGTTGGTTGACCGAATCTTCAGCTAACAACCTTTGACCACGTGCTAAATGAGTCTCTAGCTTCTTTTATTCGACCGTTGGGAGACTTCGTCAACCTGTCTTCACTTAGATAAAGGCACAAAATACGTTAGTAACAACGTCCTAGCATGCAGGGTCATTTCTACATGCTGGGTCATTCGTAGAATAAGGATGACCCTGGATTAGACTTTTCATGGATCATAATAATGCGTAACCAGAATAAAATAAAATGAATATGGACTTTCCTGGGTTACAGCGACATCCTGGGACATTACCTTACTCCCGATACATTCAGGGTCACTTGAACTTTACCTGTTAAATTCTGGGTTATACAATTCCTGGGTCACTCCTGTCCTTGGCCTTTACCTGCACCCTGGATTATCAGCCGAGAATTCGGGGTATAACAGAGCCAAAAAGGGAAAATGGTTTAAAGAGCACCCATTTGTGTTATGGTCTAATGGAACAACCTCCAAAAGGGCTACTAGGCAGACGCCATTCTCCTTGGTGTTTGGTTCAGAAGTTGTGATCCCTACTAAAATGGTGATGTCGACTACTAGAATGAGGTGCCAAGACTTACAACAAGCACTACAAGAAATTAGGGTGTTCACCCACACATGATATGTGTGGGAAAATGAGTATAACTCGTGGGTATTTGTTTGTACCTACACATAAATTAAGTGTGAGTATGTGTGGCCGGAGCACTGAAGATAAATGTCTATACCTACACATTGTTTATGTGTAGGTATATGGTCGGTTTTACCAACACATATATGTGTAGTTAATCTTATTAATATGTGTGGGTAAAAGCATTACATTTTCTTCAAATAACAAGCGCGTGGCGCGTGGTGGATGCTGACATGGCAGAGTTTTTTACCTACACATATTATGTGTAGGTATATAATAGTGACGTGGCATCTGACGTGGATGCTGACATGGCTGATACATTTTTACCTACACATACTATGTGTAGGTATATTATAGTGACGTGGCAGCTGACGTGGATGCTGACATGGTATATACAATTTTACCTACACATATTATGTGTAGGTATATAGTAGGATATACGTCATAATATATGTAGGTATTAATCTTTAAATTCCATAATCACCAATGCATAATATCTAAAAAGCGTTGTTTACATTCAATCCACAAATACCAACTACTTAAATAAACAAAGCACAGTACGTTGTATCATAAGTCACTACAAGTTAAATAAACAGAATCATCAGTCACAAAATTACTTGACAAGCACAGTAGTATCTTCATCTTCAAAGTCATACTCAGTTCTTCATAAAAGTCTGAACCATTAACTTGAGCAGCTCCATGAGTGCTAGGTGGAGGCAAGATATTATTATCAATCAATGCTTGTTTCATTCTTGCACACAAACCTTTCAGTGATATAGGTTAGTTAAAAAAAAATAAAAAAATAAAAGAATTCGACCGTTCCACGGTCAAAAATTTAAGGGGGTCAAACACTACACGACACCATGTTCATAGCGCCACCCACCTTCAAACCTAACATGGCGCCCTAGGGGGCGGTGCAGGGCGTTATAGGGGGCGCCATGTTACAAATTTTTGCCCTATAACGCCCCACTAAGAATAGCCTTAAAAGGGGAAAGATATTTTTGCTTTAATATTTTTAACAAAATTGCCAAAAATACTATAATTAATATCTTAAGATTGAAATTCAAAATTTGAACATAAAATTGAATAAAATCAATATTCTAAACACGTTTTGTTTGTCAGTATTCAAAATACTAAAAAAATAGTTATAACTTATAATATAAAGTTCAACACCAATTTTGGAATTATTATAAATGATATTGAGTTTACCTTTTCAAGTAATAGCGAGTTGAATAGGCGCTTCTACATCGGATGCTATCGAGACTCGAGATATCACAATGAACAGAACGACCATTAACCTGATATGCCAAGCTTGTGGATTCATTCAAAATGTCTGCAATGATGATATGTGCCCCATTCTATGCCATTAGCTTTGTTGTGGCACCACTGAATCCTCGTGTTCCAATAACTACCACCGCAACTTTGCTCATTAACCTTGGCACATGAAGAATCCTTTAAATTGAAAAGTAGGATCTCTAATTTTCCTAATCTAATATCCAAAATAAATATATTATTCTATATTAACAATGAAAATATAATTTTTAGCAAATCAAAGTTGACATGGATATTGATTAGCACCATTATATTAAGCATTCAAGTTGCTTAAATGTGATGTGATAAACACATATTATGCAAATCAATATCAACATGCTATTTTTAGCAAATTAAATTGGCTTCTAAAAGAAATGCATAAGTTTGGCTCGGCTTCGGGGAGAAATTGAGACAGTGAATAAGAAATGAATAAGTTTGCCTCAGCTTCTAAAAATAATAACAATATATCAAATCTACTATATACTATGAATGCAATTGAGACAATGAAGAAGAGGAAAAGGAAATGAGAACATAATAAACACCTATCTACCTGCTTGTATAGTTCGTTTGATTTCTTGAAGAGCAACTTTGCTTCTTCCACACGGTATGTGAGAATCAATTAAATCTTCAAGTTTTGTCAATTTTGAAAGAACCTGCAATGAAGATTGACATAAATTGTATTTGATATAAGATGCATTCTTACATAACTAATGCTTTAAATTCAAACTGCTAAGTGAACAAAATTCATAAAAATTTTAAGCAAACTCAAGGTATAACAAAAGAATATAAAATCATGAACCTAAAAGATGTTGTAACGAAAAGGATAGATGAAAGGATTTTCTCATAATGGTGCTATAAACTTAGTTTAGTTTTGTGTCTGTCAATATATAATGATTATAGCACACAGATTTACAAACATTGTCAAAGCCAACCAAATTTGAGAAGCTAAATAATACAAAGCCAATGACAGGTGGTATTAATCTTACTTCAACCAATCAACAAAGTTGCATTAAGTGAGAATACATAAAGAAGACAATTATACCAATAATAAATTCAAAAATATTAATACGTGAAAATGTTATAAAAACATGAAGTGAAATATATGTGGAAAACAATAACTTATTTAAAAGTTACAAACCTACACAATCAGTAGGTAATGAACTCATTAAAAAATATCACAAACCTAGGTTTAAAAAAAAAACTAACAGGAAACTACCATAGTAAAAATAATGACTTGAAAGTTATAAAATATATTATTAAAACATACATTCTTCAAAATTGACATTTTTATCTCTAAAATTCCCTAAGCACAACATCATAGACAAAAAAAAAACAAAGAAAATAATAATAATAATAAGCACGATATACATCAAGGAACCATAAACTGCCATGTATTAAAATTAAGAGACTAAACAATAATTTATGCATAAAACAAAACAAACCATATACAATAAAAGTATAAACAAACGTTATGTACCTATGAGTCAAATTGGTTAAGTTTAAAACCAACGCCGAACCAGAGATAAACCTTTAAATCCAAATGCCAAGAGAGAGATAACCATTAGGAAGTTATAAATCATTAACATGAAAATATAAAGATACTTGTGCTATTCATTACCAATTTGATATATTTGTTTATTACCTGTAGGTTCACATTACGGATGCAAGAACTCGATCATCACCAAAATTTTGCACGTCAAATCTTAAGTCGGTTCCTTAAATTGTTGATGAACTATCTTGTTGGTTCAAACATCGATCTAGAAGGTACGTGGTGTCATATGCATTGACCCAATTTCAAACACTTCCTTGCTGCTACAATTAAGTAAATAATCGTAGGGTTAGTTGGCTCAAAACTTTCTACAACAAAGTAAGACGGATCAGCAGAGAGATAAGTTTAAAAAGTATTAACAAAAACTAAGAATTATAGCACTGCCAAAATAATCCAACTTTAGTATCAAAATGTACTTCATTTGTGCACAGTCAGTATTTGAAGTAAAATTGTGAACTGTTATGGTTCATCTTATAATACAAACTCTTCATAATTGTTTGCGTTCATGTATGAAACTAATATTTACACTGCTAAAAGAGAATATCACCTATTACTGACATGATTTATCACCTAACTAAACAGAGTTATAATTCAAAATCTTAGGCATATCATTTAACCTTTCATAACCTCCTTAAACCTTCTAACCCTTTTCAATTAACCTTTCATAATTTGATAAAACTTTATATAAACAATGAGGGATAACATAATAAGCATATGCTTATATCAGTGGCATAGCTTATACAAACAATGAGGGTTAACACAAATATTTAGCAGCTGACACTAAATTAAAGAAAATTTGTATGGCATAGCTTCAGGATTATATCAGTGTCAAACTGAGGGACCTCTTATTTGCAGTTTCACTTTTTTACTCCATATCCCTCAAGAAACATCTGCTTCTAGTTTCATGAAGAAAAAAAAACTCAAGGTCCCTCTGTTCTATGAAACAATATCAGTAAAAAAAAAAAAAAGAATGGCTGACCTTTGTAACTTTTTTACTCCATATCCCTCAAGAAACACCTTCTTCTAGTTTCATGATGATTACCGATTGGAAACCCTAATTTCATCTGATGAATCACCCTGAACCTGCCCACCTTTCAAGTAATAGAACAATTCTCATGCACTAAAAAGAAACCAATCATCCATGATCAAAATCCAAAGATTCTTCATAAACATAACAGGAAAGATTCTTCATACATGATTTTTTATTTATTTTAACACACTCACTTTGAGATATAAAAAGTACTACCAAACTTTAGGTGCAAATTAAGAACAAACCTGTCGTAAATACTGGTTAATGAACCCAAATCATCGATTGGAGAGTAAGAGTTACCTTATTCTTGAAGTTTATTGAAATCTTCTCTGAGCAAAAGTGCGACCACAGAGAAAGAAGTGTGGCGTGAGAGAGATGAAGATGAAACCCTAATCCCCTTTGAGCGTGAATGAATGAAGCGTCTTTATGATTCAACCGTATATACGTCGGGATGAGGCTAGAGACTAGGGTTTACAAAGAAGAAAAAGCGAAGGAAGGAACCGTCAATGAGGGGGGGGGGGGGGATTTATACCACGGGTTAAAAAAAACCGGAAAGACTAAATGGGTCAACAGGATCCGCGTGTATTTTAGGCTTTTTCATTAAGTTTTTTTTATTTAAAGGTTTGAGAAAATGCACAATTCTAGTTGGCTTAATTTTAAAAAAAAGAGATATCACCTATCCCTTAAAAACTTGTGTTTAATATATATATAGAAAATACTTATTTCCATGTCACTATTTTTTATACCTACACATAAATTAAATTTTTAAATAGGTGTAGGTAAATATTTTGCCACGTCACTATAATAAGAAAAATTTAATTTACTTAATTTATCTACACATATTTTTGCTAATATTATGTGTATGTAAAAATATTACTTATTACTTACATATATTATTGTGTTTTGTATATGTGTAAGTAAATACCCACACATAACAAAAATATGGAATATGTGTAGGTAACTAAGTGTAGGTAAAAATTAGTTCCCACAAATATTAATTGTTAAGAACTTAAACAAATTGTCATCCGTCGTTACCCACACATATAAAAACATGTGTAGTTATTTACCTACATATAACCAAATGTAGGTATGTTATGTGTGGGTGAATACCCCAATTTCTTGTAGTGAAGAATGTCGACTACTAGAATGAGTTGACGAAATCAAGGATCTTGCAAAGTTCAGAATGGCGGCATACCAGCAAAGGATGGCTAAGTCTTACAACAAGAATCTCAGGATCAAAAGGTTTCAAGTAGGGGACTTGGTACTTAGAAAGGCTTTTCAGAATACTACCAATCCAGCTGATGGGAAGCTTGCACCTAAGTGGGAGGGTCCTTACTTAGTTGACTCAGAAGCTGGAAAAGGGGCATATAGATTGGCTACTATGGAAGGTGAGCTGCTCCCAAGAGCCTGGAACGCAATTCAGCTAAAGTCATATTTTATGTAAGTGCCCTCAGGATCCTCCAAGCATCTCAAAGAATCCTCTTTAAGTTTCAAAACTTCAGGTATGTCCCTGATTCTTATTTCAATTTCATATTATTATCTTTATTAAGTGGTTATTGACTTAGGAATCAGAGGGGTGTTAGCCAAGCTAACACCCACCCCTCACCAAGACTTGAGTGTTTTGCAGAAGTTCCGAGCATCATTTCATTAGCTAGAGGCTGATCGCCTCTTCTAAGTCTAAAGCATTCTGAATGCGGTCAAAGGTTTAGGAGGTTTTCACCTTCTCGTTCACTAATGGGAATTGCATGGGGCGCATGACCCTCGCTAGGAGCGCACGATGGTGGCCTATGGTTCAAGGTGGTGCGACCAGTCCAACTACGGGTGGCTGATAATTTCATCATTCTTGGCCATAGAGTACATCTCAAAAATGGGTGGCAGACGTGCCATCCCAAAAAAGGTCCGAAGGTTTTTGGCATTTTCATGTCAACAAAGGTTTAGGCACTTTCGTGTCTCTCAAGTTTTATGGGCTTGACCCCAGTTGGTTTAGTCCCAGTATTTTTGAGCTTCACCTCAATTTAACAAAGGCGTTTAATGTTTCCACATTAACTAAGCTTTAGCCACTTTCGTGTTTCTCAAGTTTTATGGGCTTGACCCCAGTTGGCTTAGACCTAAGATTCATAAGGCACTTTGTGCCTCAAAGGATTAAAATAGGCTTGACCCCTGTTTGATTCATTCCTAAGTGCTCAAGACTTATTCTCAGCTTTTTCAAGATTTCATCAATTCTAACTTAAGGATTCCTGAGGATCCTCAAGGATCTTGACTATCACAACAGTTGGAAGATTCTTCAACAAGTAACATTGGAAATGCATATATTACACATTTCTATTACTAACTGGGTATTGGCTAGCATCATGGTTTGCTAATTGAGGCAAGTTTTTTACACTTTTAAGTTTTTAAACTAAGTAATGCTACTGAGCATCATACTGGATCCTCACTGAACTGTTTTTCAGAATTTGCAACATAATCAAAATACGAACAACAGACCATGATGTTCAAAATACTACTAGATTATATATGCAGGAAATTAAAAAGTTGACCATAAGCTTCTTCTTGGAACCCAAGATCCCTCCACCTGAGGCCAACCATTTGTCTGAGAAGCTTGGACTTCGCCTTGAAACTCAAGGTCCCTCCATCCAAGCTTCTAAAAGTTAAACTACCATGGTTTAAAGAACCACAAACAAACAAAACAACCAAAAAATGTGGGCTCTGACCTAGTCAAGATTGCCTTCATCGCCCACTTTCTCCTCACCAACTGCCACCTCCTTGCCCTTACCCTTTCCCTTATCAGCACCAGCTTCCTTGTCCACCACCATGACCTCCGGCTCAGCCTCCTTAGCAACCTTCCCAGTAGCCTTGTCCCTCTCAGTCGTCAGCCTTTCAAGGCTCTCCTTCTAATCCTGAACCGGCCACCTCTCCGGAGTGAAGCCTTCAGCTTGTGCACTTGTGGCCATCTCGATCATACACTCGAGCACACTGATGGTGGCTGAGGATTTGGCATTTTGATCGGCCAGCTTCAAGGCTTTAGCAGCAGCAGCCTCTTGCTACTTGAGTTGCTTCTCATGGTAGCGGTTCTTGCTGGCAGTTATCTTACCCATCTGCTCGATGCGGAGTAAGGCTTCATCAAGTTTGAGCTCAGAGGCCTCAAGCTTCTGCTCAACTGCTTCCAGTTTGCCCTCGAGCTCTATGACCTCGTGGCTCAGCTTATCAATACCCTGCATCAAATCAAAGTGGATCGAAATCAACAAGGGAAGTATTCTATCTCTAATTCTAACATACTTCTTTAATTATCTATGTACACTTACGATGTTCACCACAGCTTGCAGAGAAAGCTGCTTGTTGGTTGCTGCGATAGGAGGAAGGCCATCAAAGTTGTCCACGTTGATGGTAGCGTCGGAGGTTTTGCGCTTCTTGGCATATGAAGTCTTGGACCGAGTGCTGGGAGGCGGAAATATGGGAGCTAAGACATCTTGGGGGGCCTTGCTGCTGGTTTCTTCAGTTTTTTCCTTCTTGAGAATTAAGGACTTGAGGTCCTGGAAAGAGAATTTGGAGGCTGAACCTGAGCTTCATTAAAGACAGATAGGGATCAGTTTCACAAAATAGTAAGATGTAGCTTAAAACGAAACAAAAAAAAGTGCCTTCATGTACCTGCAGACATGGTCTTGGATGGGCTTTGGGATTGTTGAGAGGTGGTCCGAGCACTTGCTACACCTTCAGGAAGGTAGCTTATTTCAGAGACTAGGATGCTGTAAAGTTCCTAGAGCTTCTTGGCAGAATCTCGGGCAGGCTTGATCAATGCTTCAAACTTGGGAGCTGCGAATACAAGAATCAAACAAATCAGTAAAACAAGTAAAAGAATTTACAAACTCGAAATAACTCAGGAAACTCTTCCTACCCCTCACGACCCATTGGGTAGGAAGGTTCTTGCTGTGACAATTTTAACCTCCCAAGTTAGCTCCGTTAAGTTTTTCCGTTAAATCCGTCAGTTCCGTTAGACAATCTCCGTTAACCATGTTATAAACAGTAACTAATGCGTGTCCAGAACGAATACGTCCATAACCTTTGGTTGATCACCGAACCCGACCATATGTGTTATGTGTTATTTACTTGTTACTATTATGTGAAGTTATATGCAACATGTTTAATTAATTAATTAAAGGTGTACTTGTGTGATTATCGAGAAATTGTGCTTAAAATGAAAATTGACCTTTTTAGTAGCCAGCGAAACTACCCGGCGAAATTACAGTTTCGCCCGGTAACCAAGCCATTTGGGCTACGGGATCAGTTTCGCGTGGCCAGCGAAGCTACCAGCGACACTGCCAGCGAAACTGTGACCTGATATATAGAAATCTTAGACCAACTCTCTCACTTTTACTCACTTCTCACAAAAACACACACACCTGCTCTCTCCCTCTCCTGAGATTTCTGGCCAGCAAGGACCAGCACGAACCACAGTGTTTTCAACACCAAATCATCATCTATTTCAAGCTTGGAGATCACCCGTGAGTCATAAGAACTCTCCTTCATGAATTTCTTGAATGCTTAACTCAAATGTATGCTTAGATTCTACATGCAATGATTTCTGCTACTGCCATGACACTTAGGGATGCTAGATGTAACCTGAATTCTGTATCTTACCATGCCAATGTGAAGATCCATGCTAGATTAGGCTTTTTAGTACAAAATGTGTTCTTGGTAAATTGAGGACTAAAATGCATGTTTTTGGTGGCTAAAATGCTCCTGTGATGTTCCCAAACGTTTAGGTATACTGGATATTGGGTTGCATGTGATATAGGACCTGTTAGAAGGATTTTTAGGCCAATTTACGGGTTTTTCTTACGACTAGCGAAACTGTGTATTCATCCAGCGAAATTATGTAGCGAAATTATGCCTATCTCCCTATAGCGAAACTAGACCAGCGAAACTATAGTGTCGCCCAGTAAACCAACCAGACCTGCTCGAGCGAATCTGCTGAGCGAAACACCGGAACGAAAGTTCAAACCAGTTTCTCTGCGAAACTAGGCTAGCGAAACTGCGTCAGCAGTTTCGGGCGAAACTAGCCTAGCGAAACTGTGTCACCGGGCACTGCCTAGCGAAAGTGCTGCCCGTACACACAGCGAAACTGCCTAGCGAAACTGCTAGCGAAATTGTGACCAGAATCCATACTTGTGCAATTTGTTTAAATGCCTCACCATGACTTATACATTTATGCTATGATGAACATGTTTGGTTTCTGTATTAAGTGAACCCCTATTTATGATCAACCATCGGTATCGTGTGTCGTTATGTCGTGTCGTGTTTTCCAACGTGCTAATAGTTTTAAACGCAACCTTACACCTAAGACCTTAATGTGATTATTAGGTCCTCATTAACAACCATACCCGGACTAATTGAAGCTTAAGCCGAGCAAATCTAAGGTGAGTTTCACTTACTGTTTTAGTTGCATCCGGTAAGGGATGGCAACACACGGTAAAGGTATTTCTTTACTTGAGTATTTATCCCACTATATCACATGTTCACTGAATTGCTTTATAAACAAAAGTCCTTACTTATCGGGCCATTAGTATTGAATAGCGAGGTAATGTTGAGTAGATCTACTGGGGATTGACACCCCCGCTCAGCGGTGCACAGGATGCACCCTCCCGACTGGCGGTCGGACTGAGACCAATATTAGCCTAGGAATACCGTGATCGGGAAAGACACGGGGAAGGCAAATTACATAGGTGAATGCCTATCAAATACCATGTCAGCTTTGGTTGCGAACGATTCAGGGGAGCATAAGCATAGGCTAGCTACCTAATGATACGGATAATACTTACATTCTCAATTACGGATTTTTACTTTACGATTCGTATGCAGTGTGGTCTACATAATGTAGTGTAGACTAATTAGTGAACTCACCAGCCTTTTAGCTGACACTTGATCGTTGTTTACTTTTCAGGTCGTTAGATGGATTCTCGGATGGCACGAGTGGCGGCAGTCCTCTTTATCATAAATCTTTTGGGAAATTCAAGATTTTAAACTTTATGAACATGTGTTTTTGTGCATCAAACTTGTAATCGCTTTAAGGCTTCCGCTGTACTTCTAAACTAACTTATGTATCTGCTAAACAAACTTCCCTTTTACTTTAACTTAAAAGCCCCCTCATCTTTTGTTTATTTACTGTTATGGCTTGGTTGTAACTAAAGTCTTGGATCCTGGTCTGGCTCACACCCCACACGGTTATACTCCGTTAGTGGAAATTTAGGGGGTGTGACAGATTGGTATCAGAGCCATTGGTTACAGCGAACCAGAACATTTTTAAAGGTAAAGATTTCTGAACTGTAACTGTTTTTGAAAAGATTTTGTTACAACCCATTCCCCAAGAGTACTGCCCTGCGTGCCGAAGATGATCCTCACTCAGAATCCTTGTCTAATGTATAGCCCTAGCAAATTAAAACGTGTCGTTCATGCAAATAGATATTTTATGAGATTTGTTTTAACGGAACTTAACAACTTTTTAGTATTGGGTATGCTAACCTTTGGAAGTTTTGCATCGATTTGCTAGAAAATCATGCCTCCGCGAAGAGCACCAGAAACCAACCCGGGAACCTTTACTGCTGCTCAAGTTCAGAACATGATCAACCAAGGCGTTGCTGCAGCCTTGGCAGCCGCTCAGCTTCAGTTTCAAGGACAACAACAACCTCAGCATCAGTGCACCTTCAAGACGTTTATGGATTGTAAGCCCCTTGTGTTTAAAGGCCATGAAGGAGCTGTGGGCCTGTTGCGGTGGCTCGAAAAGTCGGAAAAGGTTTTTGTCATGTGTAACTGCCCGGTGGGGGATCGGGTGAAGTATGCGACAGGTACACTTGAGGGTTCCGCTCTGACATGGTGGAATGCTCAGATTCAAATGCTGGGAGTTGATGCTGCAAATGCCATGACATGGCAAGAGTTCAAAGATGCGATTATGGAAGAGTATTGCCCCCGCGATCAGGTTAAGAGGTTGGAACTTGAGTTTGTAAATTCCAAGATGGTAGGCTCCGAGGTGGAGGAGTACACTGATAGATATCACGAGTATTCAATTCTGTGTCCTTCCATGGTCGATGCTGATTATAAGAAGATAGAAAGGTATGTGGATGGGTTGGCTCCACAAATTCAGGGAATGGTAACCGCTTCAAACCCTCTCAATGTGCGGCAAGCAATCAGGTTAGCACACAAGTTGACAGACCAAGCAGTGGCTCAAGGCACCTTGCCACCAAAGAAATCTCCCAAGACTGCTCTTGATGGAAAGAGAAAGAGTGAAGAGGAACCAAGTAACAACAATGCCAGTAATAACCTTGGAAAGTTTTCTGGCTCCCAGAACCAGAACAAGAGGTTTGATAACTCTAAAGGTGGTTTCAACAACAACAGTGGAGGCGGTAATCAAAACCGCCAAGGCAGTAGTGGTCAGGGTTCAAACAGATACAGGGGGAAGGCACCCTACTGTAACAGGTGCAGCATACATCACACAGGTGATTGCAATCAACCTCCCTGTGAGCGATGTGGTAAGATGGGGCATATGGCCAAGAACTGTCGGAGTGAACTACCAAACCGGTCAAGGCAAAACAATGATGGTCCCAGAGGATGTTTTGAATGCGGGAAGCCGGGTCATATAAAGAAGGATTGCCCCCAACTCAGGAGAACCGGAAACAACAACCACCACGACAACAACGACAACAACAACAATGGCGGCGGTGGTGGTGGAAACGGGGGAAACGGCGCTAGAGGACGAGCGTTCGTCATGGGCTCAGGAGAAGCAAAGAATGATGCCAACGTGATAACCGGTAAGTTTCTTCTCAATAACTACTTTGCAAATGTGCTCTTTGATTCCGGTGCTGAGAAAAGTTTCATTTCAACTAAGTTTTGTAAGTTGATAAAGGCCAATTCGAAACCTCTAGAAGCTAGGTACACTGTTGAATTAGCTAATGGTAAGCTTATTGACGCAACACATTTAGTCAAGGATTGTACCTTAGAACTCTCCGGCCATAAATTCAGCATAGATTTGATGCCCTTCACAATTGGTAGTTTTGACATAATAGTTGGCATGGATTGGCTATCCGCGCAACAGGCAGAACTCGTCTGCCGAGAGAAGATCATACGTATACCCACTGCAAACGGAGACGTACTCTCGATTCAGGGTGAGAAGGGAGGCACTGTCTCCGGGATCATATCGTACCTCAAGGCCCAGAAATATCTACGGAAGGGACACGTAGCCATTCTAGCAACGGTTACGGATCAAAACCTAACGGAAAAGAGAATCGAAGATTTCCCGATAGTTCGCGATTTCCCCGATGTATTCCCAGAGGAATTACCAGGTTTACCTCCGAATCGACAAGTCGAGTTTGGAATCGACCTTGTCCCTGGTGCAGCTCCAGTCGCCCGAGCTCCTTATCGTCTGGCAGTAAATGAACTACATGAGTTGTCTACCCAACTGCAGGAATTATTGGATAAAGGTTTTATTAGACCTAGTTCTTCACCATGGGGTGCGCCGGTGTTATTTGTCAAGAAGAAGGATGGGACGTTCAGAATGTGTATAGATTATCGCGAGCTCAACAAAGTTACTATTAAGAATCGGTATCCTCTCCCTCGCATCGACGACCTCTTCGATCAACTGCAAGGATCCAGCTACTATTCAAAAATCGACTTAAGGTCCGGATATCATCAACTCAGGGTCCGTGAGGAGGATATTTCAAAGACTGCTTTCAGAACACGCTACGGTCACTACGAGTTTCTGGTTATGCCTTTTGGCCTAACAAACGCGCCAGCGGTGTTCATGGACCTCATGAACCGTGTATGCAAGCCCTACCTGGACCAGTTTGTTATTGTTTTCATCGACGACATCCTCATTTATTCAAGGACGAAAGAGGAACATGAGGAGCATCTACGGTTAATTTTAGAGTTATTAAGGAAGGAACAACTCTACGCCAAATTCTCAAAATGCGATTTCTGGATTCGGGAAGTTCAGTTTCTAGGTCACATCGTCAATGAGCAGGGTATTCATGTTGATCCAGCCAAAGTTGAGGCAATCAAGAGTTGGTCTACGCCACGAGCACCGACAGAAATTCGACAATTTCTAGGGTTGGCGGGTTACTACCGTCGTTTTATTAAAGGGTTTTCTCAGATCGCTCAACCGTTAACCGCTCTCACGCATAAAGGCGTTCAGTACCGATGGGGCGACAAGGAAGAAGCAGCGTTTCAAACTTTGAAAGAAAAACTTTGTACCGCGCCCGTACTATCCCTACCTGAAGGTGTCGACGACTTCGAAGTCTACTGTGATGCTTCGATCCAAGGACTTGGATGTGTTTTAATGCAACGAGGCAAAGTCATCGCCTATGGGTCAAGGCAACTAAAGTCGACCGAAAAGAATTATACGACTCATGATCTGGAGTTAGGAGCTGTTGTATTCGCCTTGAAATTTTGGAGACATTACCTATACGGTACCAAGTGCACTATATTCACTGACCATAAAAGCCTCCAGCACATCATGGGACAGAAAGATCTCAACATGAGACAGCGTAGGTGGATCGAGGTGCTCAATGACTACGACTTGGCGATAAAGTATCATCCAGGAAAGGCCAATGTGGTGGCCGATGCTCTGAGCAGAAAGGTACACGAAAAACCTAGAAGAGTACGAGCTTTACAACTTACAATTCATGCAGGATTACCGGATAGAATCCGAGATGCTCAGAAAGAGGCTTTGAAGGAGGAAAATTTCGAGTCTGAATCCCTAAATGGCATAGATGGAACTTCGGAAGTTAAGACGGATGGAATCCGTTACTATAAAGATCGGATTTGGGTACCTCTACACGGAAACCTTCGAGAGCTAGTGATGGACGAGGCTCACAAGTCTCGATACTCGGTCCATCCTGGTTCAGACAAAATGTACCAAGACTTAAAGGAACTCTACTGGTGGCCTAAGATGAAGGCGGAAATTGCTGCATATGTCAGTAAGTGTTTGACATGTTCAAAGGTCAAAGCAGAACACCGTAAGCCTCCAGGATTGCTGCAACAACCAACAATTCCCGAATGGAAATGGGAAGAAATCTCGATGGACTTCATCACGGGATTGCCCCGTACTCCCCGTGGAAACGACATGATTTGGGTGATCGTGGATCGATTAACCAAATCCGCCCACTTTATTGCCCTCAAGGAAAAAGACAAGATCGATAAGTTGGCACAAATCTACATTGACGAGATCGTCAAGCTCCATGGAGTACCATTATCAATTATCTCCGACCGAGACCCCAGATTCGCTTCACACTTTTGGAGATCTTTGCAATCAGCCTTAGGCACTCGTTTGGATATGAGTACCGCATACCATCCGCAGACAGACGGCCAAACCGAACGCACAATCCAAACCCTTGAAGACATGCTCCGAGCGTGCGTTATGGATTTCGGCAAGAATTGGGAAGCTCACCTGCCACTGGTCGAATTCTCATACAACAATAGCTACCACTCCAGTATTGGAACCGCTCCCTTTGAAGCTCTGTATGGACGAAAGTGTAGGTCACCGGTCTGTTGGGCCGAGGTTGGTGATAGTCAACTAACTGGACCGGAATTAGTATATGAAACGACAGAAAGAATTGTACAGATCAGGAACCGTATGAAGGCCGCCAGAGATCGTCAAAAGAGTTATGCAGACCAGCGTAGAAGGCCACTAGAATTCGAGGTGGGTGACCGTGTACTGTTGAAAGTCTCACCTTGGAAAGGTGTCGTGCGCTTTGGAAAGCGCGGGAAGTTGAATCCCCGTTATATAGGACCCTTCCCAATAACTGAAAAGATTGGAACGGTGGCGTATCGTCTGGACTTGCCACCTGAGTTAGACGGAGTGCATAATGTATTCCATGTTTCAAACCTAAAGAAGTGTCTAGCCGACGAAACTTTGATAGTACCGCTAGAGGAGCTTCACATTGATGAGCAACTTCGGTTTATAGAGCAACCCGTTGAGATAATGGGACGCGAACAGAAAGCTTTGAAAAGAAGTAAGATTCCAATCGTCAAGGTCAGATGGCATTCAAGGCGTGGACCGGAGTTCACGTGGGAACGGGAAGACCAGATGAGAAAGAAGTATCCTCACCTGTTCGATCAAGCCTCTACTTCAACCCAAGGTACTAGCTAATTTTCGGGACGAAAATTCCTTAACATGGGGAGGCTGTGACAATTTTAACCTCCCAAGTTAGCTCCGTTAAGTTTTTCCGTTAAATCCGTCAGTTCCGTTAGACAATCTCCGTTAACCATGTTATAAACAGTAACTAATGCGTGTCCAGAACGAATACGTCCATAACCTTTGGTTGATCACCGAACCCGACCATATGTGTTATGTGTTATTTACTTGTTACCATTATGTGAAGTTATATGCAACATGTTTAATTAATTAATTAAAGGTGTACTTGTGTGATTATCGAGAAATTGTGCTTAAAATGAAAATTGACCTTTTTAGTAGCCAGCGAAACTACCCGGCGAAATTACAGTTTCGCCCGGTAACCAAGCCATTTGGGCTACGGGATCAGTTTCGCGTGGCCAGCGAAGCTACCAGCGACACTGCCAGCGAAACTGTGACCTGATATATAGAAATCTTAGACCAACTCTCTCACTTTTACTCACTTCTCACAAAAACACACACACCTGCTCTCTCCCTCTCCTGAGATTTCTGGCCAGCAAGGACCAGCACGAACCACAGTGTTTTCAACACCAAATCATCATCTATTTCAAGCTTGGAGATCACCCGTGAGTCATAAGAACTCTCCTTCATGAATTTCTTGAATGCTTAACTCAAATGTATGCTTAGATTCTACATGCAATGATTTCTGCTACTGCCATGACACTTAGGGATGCTAGATGTAACCTGAATTCTGTATCTTACCATGCCAATGTGAAGATCCATGCTAGATTAGGCTTTTTAGTACAAAATGTGTTCTTGGTAAATTGAGGACTAAAATGCATGTTTTTGGTGGCTAAAATGCTCCTGTGATGTTCCCAAACGTTTAGGTATACTGGATATTGGGTTGCATGTGATATAGGACCTGTTAGAAGGATTTTTAGGCCAATTTACGGGTTTTTCTTACGACTAGCGAAACTGTGTATTCATCCAGCGAAATTATGTAGCGAAATTATGCCTATCTCCCTATAGCGAAACTAGACCAGCGAAACTATAGTGTCGCCCAGTAAACCAACCAGACCTGCTCGAGCGAATCTGCTGAGCGAAACACCGGAACGAAAGTTCAAACCAGTTTCTCTGCGAAACTAGGCTAGCGAAACTGCGTCAGCAGTTTCGGGCGAAACTAGCCTAGCGAAACTGTGTCACCGGGCACTGCCTAGCGAAAGTGCTGCCCGTACACACAGCGAAACTGCCTAGCGAAACTGCTAGCGAAATTGTGACCAGAATCCATACTTGTGCAATTTGTTTAAATGCCTCACCATGACTTATACATTTATGCTATGATGAACATGTTTGGTTTCTGTATTAAGTGAACCCCTATTTATGATCAACCATCGGTATCGTGTGTCGTTATGTCGTGTCGTGTTTTCCAACGTGCTAATAGTTTTAAACGCAACCTTACACCTAAGACCTTAATGTGATTATTAGGTCCTCATTAACAACCATACCCGGACTAATTGAAGCTTAAGCCGAGCAAATCTAAGGTGAGTTTCACTTACTGTTTTAGTTGCATCCGGTAAGGGATGGCAACACACGGTAAAGGTATTTCTTTACTTGAGTATTTATCCCACTATATCACATGTTCACTGAATTGCTTTATAAACAAAAGTCCTTACTTATCGGGCCATTAGTATTGAATAGCGAGGTAATGTTGAGTAGATCTACTGGGGATTGACACCCCCGCTCAGCGGTGCACAGGATGCACCCTCCCGACTGGCGGTCGGACTGAGACCAATATTAGCCTAGGAATACCGTGATCGGGAAAGACACGGGGAAGGCAAATTACATAGGTGAATGCCTATCAAATACCATGTCAGCTTTGGTTGCGAACGATTCAGGGGAGCATAAGCATAGGCTAGCTACCTAATGATACGGATAATACTTACATTCTCAATTACGGATTTTTACTTTACGATTCGTATGCAGTGTGGTCTACATAATGTAGTGTAGACTAATTAGTGAACTCACCAGCCTTTTAGCTGACACTTGATCGTTGTTTACTTTTCAGGTCGTTAGATGGATTCTCGGATGGCACGAGTGGCGGCAGTCCTCTTTATCATAAATCTTTTGGGAAATTCAAGATTTTAAACTTTATGAACATGTGTTTTTGTGCATCAAACTTGTAATCGCTTTAAGGCTTCCGCTGTACTTCTAAACTAACTTATGTATCTGCTAAACAAACTTCCCTTTTACTTTAACTTAAAAGCCCCCTCATCTTTTGTTTATTTACTGTTATGGCTTGGTTGTAACTAAAGTCTTGGATCCTGGTCTGGCTCACACCCCACACGGTTATACTCCGTTAGTGGAAATTTAGGGGGTGTGACAGATCTTGCAACCAGTTAGACTTTTCCTTTTGACGAAGAAAAATTGGCGTCTCCAATCATGATCATTGTGAGAAGCCCTGAGAACCATTTGGGCTTCTCCAGTTCTGGTTTTCAGAACAAACCTACTGTTACCATGGGTGACAAGCCGGTACACCTTGCAGATTTCAGCAACCCCAATGTTCAAGTCACGGGTCTGATTGAGATAGTGAAGAGAAAAAAGGATTCGCCAAATCATTGGCATGACTTGAGAATAAGCTAAGCGGGTGACCGAAATGAACTCATTCACCAAAGGGGGGAATGGAAACATCATGCCGATGAGGAAAGGGTAGTACAGGAAACAGACCCAATCGGAGGATATGTGATCGGCTTTCAAACGAGGGTCGTAGGGGTGGAATTCAGTCCTGGCGAGGAAGCATAAGGATCGCTGTAACATCTCGATACTGCGATCATCGAAGTTTCAGGTTTCTTCCTCCGACGCCGGAAGAAGACCTTGATCGGTAAAACCCTCGGCCACATTGTCGGAAATAGTGGTGCTAGAGCGAAGCATCTTCTTTCCCATCATTAAAAGACTCAAGAAAAAAGAAGAGGGAACTGACCTATGGAAGATCGGAGAAGCTCTAGGGTTTCCGAAAAGAGTTGTGAAAAAATATGATGAAAAGATGGAGCTTTTAAAGCTGGATATGCCAACGGGAACTTCGCTTGGGAGTTGGTCCGAACTAATTTCTCTCAGTCATGATTACATTAGCGATAAGATCAGAATTCAAATTCTTGACAGCTATCTTGCATGCGCCATCCGTATAAAATTTGGGGGCAATTGTTGGCACCGGAATTCAGGATATATTGAGCAGCTCGCGTAGGCTCGCAGGCACTTGACTGTAAGGATCCTGAAATTTATATTTGGCTAACGATTACCTTCCCTTTTGTTTATTTTTTGCAGATTACCTTCGATATGATTCATGTGTCCTAAAGACTCGGCCAACTAATAGAAAACGTGGACTAAATGGACCTTAACGGCTAGTGGGAGGACGTGGAGTTAATTGCTTGTTTTTAGGAGAGTAGTTGCAATGTAATCTTATATATATCAAGCTTAAGGTTCACACACAAAACACGATACTAGTACTCTAAACTCTCTGTAACACTTAGAAATCGAGCTCATTTCATTTGTACTTGAAAAATTTCCGATTATATAAAAGTTTTAGGCAGCAGGAACTTTAAGCCGGCTCCCGAGGTTTTGATCCTTGAGGATACTCAGGGATTCCTGGATTTTTCCCTCGTTACATCATCGTGTCAACATCCAAACTTAAATTTTCATTGCCAGATTCGGCTACTATTGGCCTACTAAGAAGAAGGATGCCATGAGCTTCTCACAAAAGTGCGATGTCTGCCAAAGGCACGACAATATTCTACATCAACCAGCCACACATTTGCAACCTATAGTATCCCCATGTCCATTCATGAAGTGGGGCATGGATATTGTGGGTAAGCTGCCCAAGGCTCCTGGAGGAAAAGTATTTATGCTTGTAATGACAGACTATTTCTCCAAGTGGATTGAAGCAGAGGCCTATGTGCAAGTGAGAGAGAAAGACGTGATATCCTTCAACAAGAGAAATATCCTAACCAGATTTGGGATTCCGGCAGAGATCAAATGCGATAACGGCTCCCAGTTTATTGGAAAAAGAACAACAAATTTTTGTGTAAGCTGGGGCATAAAGATGATTACATCGACAACTGTCCACCCTCAAGCCAATGGACAGGCGGAATCCAGCAATAAGATCATCATCAACAACCTTAAGAAAAAGTTGGGCTTCAAGAAAGCCAAGTGGGCTGAGGAGCTGCCTTTCGTTCTTTGGGCAGATAGGACGACACCCAAGTAGGCAACAGGCCAAACTCCATTCTCATTAGTGTTTGGAGCTGAGGTTGTAATCCCCACAGAAATGGTGCTACCTACATCCAGGATCAAGTACGAGGATCCTGAAATCAACAGCCAGACCCTGCTTCAGGATTTCTAAACAGTTGAGAAGCTCAGAGATATGGCCAGAATCCGGATGGCATCCTATTAACAAAGGATGGCAAAGTCTTACAAGAGGAATACCAGGTTAAGAAGATTTCAAGTGGGAGATTTGGTGTTGAGAAAGGCATTTCAAAACACTACAAATCCAGCCGATGGGAAATTGGCACCCAAGTGGGAAGGCCCATATTTGATAGATTCTGAAGAAGGAAAAGGGGCATACCGTTTGGTGAATGTGGAAGCAGAACCCCTACCAAGAGCATGGAATGCCATCCATCACAAAGCTTATTTATATGTGAGAATTCCTTTGGAATCCCAAAGATTCTCGCTGCCCAAATACTACAAGGTACGTATACCAATCTAATTTCAATATTATTCTTATTATCCTCATCACATGATACTGACTTAAGCATCGGAGTGGTGTTAGCAAAGCTAACACCCACCGCTCACCAAGTATTGAGTGTTTTGTAGATTTTGAGAATCCTAAGTACATTGGGTATATCCCCAGTTAGAGGTTGGCCACCTCTCCTACGTTTAAGGTATCATGCATACCTTCCAAGGTTTGAGAGGTTGACTCCTCTCCTAAGTTTGGGTAATCGAAAGTAGCGCACGACACTCGCCAGGAGCGCACGTTGTCCACCAGTATGCTCAAGATGGCTGGAGCAGTCCATCTCATGGGTGGCTGACAATCTTGTCATCGTAGGCTGCTGGGCGGATTCTCAAGGTTTTTACCATAGACGTGTTAACTAAAGCTATGACATTTTCATGTCACTTACATACGGGTATATTCCCAGTAGGCTTAGTCCCAAGTATAAAATGGGCTTGTCCCCAGATTTGGCTTAGTCCCAAGAATCCCGGGTTTATCCCCAGCTTATTTCTAAACTTGTTATCTTATTTTCAGAAAAACTTCCTTTGGCCTCTAGCCAGGAACCTTATTAAACTCTTTTCAGATTCCCAAGGCAAGATATCAAGATAAACTGGCGAAGTTTTTTTTCAAGATTCCTGTCAGTATCCTGAACGAGATAAAATAAAAAACAGTAGCTTGGGTTGAGAAATGGTTTAAGGTAACACTTGAAGGTCAGGTGTGTTAAGTTTTTATTACTTGATTTTGAACTTTGAGCTATTCGGTTACTAAGTCCTAAATGGTTTTTCTAATATACAAACACCTTTTTAAGATTCTTAACAAAATTTCATAACGAGTCCTATATACAAGATTTCAATACAAAACACAACATGAGAAGCCAAAAGATTGTCATATTATTAACATAGGCAAACATGTCTTGATCTTACCAAGGTTCGTCCTGAAAACCTCAGGATCCCTCAGCTTGGGAAGCCCAGAGGTCAAAAGTTTTTCTGTTTAGGAATCCTGGTTTCGTCTTGTAAAACACAAGATCCCTCCACCAGGATCCCTACCATTGTTTGTTGTTTCTTACTTGTCTCTTACAGGAACCACAAAGAAACTGTTTGACAAAAACCACCAACCAAACATTAAAACCTAAAAAAAATAGGCTTAGACCGTTGCATTATCTTCATCGCCCATTACTTTCCCTTCCTTCACCGGCTTTCCCACCTCCATGGGCTTCTTACCTGTTATACCCTGAATTTTCGTTCGAATTCTTACTAATGATCTCCGACAGGTTAAGACCCCTGGATTTCGAACATACAGGGAATGCGTTTTCGGTAACTTAACCAAGGATGTCTGCTTATAATTTATTTAATTGTTATCCCAGGATATAATGCACTCTGAATATGTTTATCTATTTAATCCCAGCATGCACGGGTACCCTACATGCTAGGAAAGCTTTACTAATCTTTCTCTTTGATTCCGTGTGTATAAGCCAGAAACAAACGGAAAGATAATGGTCATATAGACCTGGTCAAGGTGAGAAGCACGTGTGGAAAAGGAGACCCACCGTTAAACTCAGTCAAATAACAGCCAAAATTGGTTGAAAGAAGATCCCAGGAATATCGGGATGTTAGTTAGGTTTTGTATGTATTTATACGCGGCATAGGACTTAGTTTTTCACTCTCTCGATCACCTGTATTCACACTACCACATAGAAATCAAGCCGCAATCAATTGTACTCGGAATATTTTACTTAGAAATAAATAGGCAATGTGTGTTATCGTTGTCGAAGGGGTTTTTTATGCCGGCAATTCTTGAAGACATTCAAGGATCAAGGGTTTTTTCCCCTTTAAAATTTCGTTGTTCTTAGTTGCATTCGGAGAAGTGTTCACTTGTGTTTCCATTCATATAAACTAAACCTTGAATTTCAACAAACTAATCTGATTTTTAGTATCCTACATCCAGGGCACCATACCTCTCAAACGAATTTGGTTACCTAATTTATCTTCATAATTTTTTACCAAAACAATTTGGCGCCCACCGTGGGGCAATTGGTGTCAATATTTTTTCAAACTCTTGTTAGATTCATTCTCAACTTGATCTTTACGAAAATCTATCAAAAATGGCAACACAACCAAGTACCTCGAATGCAACTACCCCTGCAAGCACTTCTACTACTACTAGCACTGCTCTTCCTCCACCACCACCACGGATCACCACGTCAACAACCACTATCGTGAACCGCAATACCAGCAGGGCTACCAATCAGGGTGTCACGGGCACATGACGTCGGGGAGAAATTCCACTAATGGTCTCTAACGATGAACTCCTTACCATGTTCGCAAAAGTATAGCAATATATGGAACAACAACAGAAGGTGAACCAGGACAAGTTTGGAGAGGTAGCCAAGCTGAGGTCAGAGATGAACAGGGTGGATCATACACCCATGTCTCATGTTCAGGCCAGGAGGCTACAATACGGCAGTCCTGGGAACGGATCCAGTCTGGCAGATGACATTCAAATCATTGATCTGAAGCCTACATATGTTGCTGCCCATACTACCTTGTATGACAAGCCCAGGATGTCTACATTCAGGTATTCTGCCTCGAATCCTGAGAGCACCGCTACCCAGGATACTGGTAACATCCTTGGAACCCCTAACCTTAATGCTCATATTAATGAATTTGTGCAGGATACATGCTTAAGCCCGGTAGTGGCAAAGGAACTCAAAAAACTGAAGGAGATGATCTCGAGTGTTCCTGGGGTGGTCTAGCCTATCCCTGAAGTAGCACCATAGAGCCATCGATGTTGATACATGGTTCCTGATCGTCATGTGAAGTATCAGATACAAGACAAGATCATGCTTGATGGCTACTGGTCGAAATCCTGGCGAACTCCAGGTTTGGGCAAGTCCGAACTTGTCCGAACTGGAGGTTCGGACCATCGAGATTTAGCATGTACAAATAGGTTGTCTTGTATTCAGTTTGGTAGCTTTTGGTCATTTCTCTTAACTGTGTACTCTGTGGTCTCTGTGGTTTAATACAAGTGAATTGTATTTACATCTAGTGTTCATACTCGTTTTACATCGATTTCATTACGATTAAGTAGACGATCTACTGCTCACGCATTTTCAAGTGGTATCAGAGCATTTTGTTTGTTCTACTGGTCGGAAATCTCTGTTTTCAGAGTTTTGAGTCAAACTTTCACGTGTTACGAAAATGAGTATCATTTTGGAGTTTGTTTGATCTTCTCGAGTGTGTTTTTCATCAAAAATCTTCTCCTACATTGTTTCTATCGAGTTTGCTTGATTTCCTGTCAAAAATCTCATCCAAAATCACAGAAATTCGAGAAAATGGTGTCGAGTGAATTATGTCTCGTTTGAGGTTTGGACAAGCTCAAAATAACCGCTCTAAACTCCAAGTTTGGACGAAGTTTGGTCATCTTTTGGTTCGGTGAGGGTTCGGACATCATTCGGTCAAAGTTCGGCACAAGTTCGGTCAAGTTTGGTTGTTTTATCCGAGAGTGAGGTTCGGACAGAGTTCGGTCACATCTTAGTTCGGATAAGGTTCGGCAGTGATTCGGAAGAGGTTCGGACCAAGTTCGGAGTGAACAGTAACTTGATTTTTTAAAATGTCAGATTTTCAAGCATTCGCGGCTATTCAAAATTCGGTTGAAGCAACAAGGCAAACAATGATGAATTATGATAATGAAATTGGAACAAGTCAGAAAGTTCCCAAATTACTCAAATTTGAAGATTATCATAGTTGGGTTAAAAGATTTAAAGCATACGTTGACACAAATGACATTGATATGTGGTTGGCGTTTACTGAGCTATATTGTGACAACCCGTAAGTTTCCTAAGTCAAATCATATAATAATACGTGTAATTAACTGTTTCTGTG
Source organism: Deinandra increscens subsp. villosa (assembly GCA_039602395.1). NCBI lineage: Eukaryota > Viridiplantae > Streptophyta > Magnoliopsida > Asterales > Asteraceae > Deinandra > Deinandra increscens. Next base: position 42,990,483 of record JBCNJP010000003.1, on the reverse strand, counting down.
AGCATAAATCTGTGTTTTAACGTATATAACGTATTATGCAACTATCCGTTAGTCTTGGCGTAACCCTAAATTATTATCTTGACGATCGACCTTAAAAACAATGATATCATATATATATATATATATATATATATATATATATATATATATACTACTATATAATGTATATTGGTAAAAAGGGTATTTTCGTAATTAAGAGCGTCTTAATTTTAAGACGCATTCCTATTTAGGCCGGAGTCTTCTTCTCGATCCATCCAACTGACGAAAACACTGCCATTTTTATGTCTCTTGCATCGACTCCTCCAAATTGAGAATTTCTTCCATTCTCTTTTGATCTTCAAACATCACGCCATCCATAATAGGAAAAACCCTTCTCTCTTAAACTTGTCGGTCAGATGAATAGATGAAAGAAATTTGAATTGCAGACATTCAGACGACGACCGCTCCTTGCTCCTTCCGGTATGATCTCAGATGGCTTTCTCACTTTAGCTTTTACACAGCTCCTAATCTGATCATACTTCAAACATCAAAGACAAATCGGACGGTTCATAGGCGCTAATCCATGGCAATCACTCCCCGCTTTTCTGATTTTGCCCTAATTGAAAATAGTACTTGAGAAAGCAGTGGTACATACATCTCAAATCGGAAAAAGCACAACCTCAAACACAAATTTGAGTTTAGGAGCTTGAAATAAATTTTCAATTACAAATTCACATGGTAGCTTGCTCTCTTCCGTATTCAAGGTTTACTTCACATTCATTGTCGCCTCCTTCGATCTGAGTATGTACTCTTCTGTTTATGTGTTTATTGTACCGATTACACATGATAACTAGAGCTGGTTAACGATTAGGGTTCATAATTACATGGATTACAAGCTGAGATTCTTGATTTTGGGATGGCAACCTCCATTTTTATGTTTCTTTGTTTGTGTTTTTGAGGTTGGGGATTAAGCAGCAGATTGGAGTTTGATCTTGATAATGTCACCTACATTTGAGCATACTTGACATCTGAAATACAACAGGTTCCTTCCCATTGTTACGGTGAGCATAAACATATACTGCTCTTTGATATCCACCATTTTTCCTTTTGCTCATTTATAAAGTTTGCTTGACATCTAATTCACTGATCATCTTTTTATGCTCATATGATGATGATAGGGAGGATGCAAAATTAACAAACATATGTAGTTTATTAGAGAGGCAGGGAAGGATTATGTTGGGTCCCAGGTATATAGATCCAATTGCAAGTAAAAAGGTATGGAGATCTAATTTTACATTCTTCTGTGTATGCATATTTACTCACCATCTCATGCTTTCTACCATGCATTAAGGCTTAATTCAATTGTTCTTGAGTTTAACTTTCATCATAAACTTTTATTAATTTGTTTCATTACAAGTAATTTGTTTGATTACAAATCATACAACATCACAACCATTAATAATTTGTTTCATTACAAGTTCTTAGATACCTTTTATGCGCATTTCCTAATATACCCAGATTGGTTTATGCAGGTTGCAACATAGATGATCAAGCTGGTGTTATTGATAAGACTTTGCTTTCACAACAGATAAGTTTTACATGCATAAACACACCTAAGATGTTTTACAGGAGTTTTAAACCTTTTTATAAGATTCCTTTAGAGAATGTTGCCAATGGTGTAGTCATCATTAAATAAAGGGACAACATAAATCTTTCAGCTTCAATTAGAAAGATGGAGCTATCAAACCGCAACTTATCTCATTGTCAATCGAACGATTAAGATGACAAGTAATGATCATATAACCTGGAAAGAGGTTTTTGATAGCAACAATAATCGGGGAAAACTAATTGATTGAACTGATACTAAAACAATTATAAGATAGAGTAGAACTTATGAAGCTAGGTTTTGGATTCGGTGTTTTAGACAAATTGGAAAACTAATTGATTGAACTGATACTAAAACAATTATAAGATAGAGTTACATTATGTTGTAGTTTTTTTTAATTTCCATGATTGCAATTCATAAAATTCCAAATGATGGACCGCAAGACAGATTAACAAGGGGTTGCAAGGTCATTAACCATGACCGAGACATGTGGAAGCTTGACAATTTTGTTTCTTATGGCGTTTGCTTTTGAAGTTTGTGAGCTGTATTTGTTTTACTATGCTTTCAATCATGATACTTTCTTAGACGGTTTCCTTTGGCTTTTACATGTGTTTATTCCCGTTTTCGAGCCGTTTGTTTGTTACCATACACTTTGATGTGTACGATTAATTTCTTAGTCTGTTAAAATACATTTGTGTTGTGATATGATGGCTTACAAGGGTTACGTTTGCAGGTATGTTGTTCTTTCGACTTTTAGAGTTGTTTTAGTGTGTACATGTTGTGTACTGCCATTTGGGTTTACCTGTGTTAACTAAATGATCCTGTAAATTCTAAGTGGGTCATTTGTACTAAAACCTATAGTTGTAAAGGTAATGTCATAATTATTTCTTTTTTAACTAATGATTGCTATTTTTTAAAATCTTTTGTAAATACTTGCAGTCAAGACTTCAAGCAAAGCAAGAAATCGATACAAACAACTCACTGAGCTATTCAGGTATGTAAATCCAGTAAAATCTCTTAAGTTCATAAAAAGGGCAATTTTATATATACATATAGTGGTCTATAGAGGGACAAAGATGAGCCCCCACTTGAAGGCCATCTTCCTATTTTTGATATCAATTCCATTTGACTTTGACCATAGCTAGAAGCTAGACTGCTAGAGCTAAAAACATAAAGAGTTTAGATAAGAGAAATTTGCAGCTTCAAGCATCATCATCTTATGCTGCAAAGGTATGACTGACTTTTAACTTTTTTGACTCACCCTCACCTACAGAAACACACACATTGAATAATGTAATTCTTAGGTTGCTTGATTTGAATTTTGTTATTGAAGAGTTCAATGATTCAAACATATTTATGATATCAAAGTTCAAAACAATCTTTTTGTTTCTTTCATTGAATACGAACGTACGTCCTTGCACTTGACTTTTTGAATTGATTAAATTCCTGGAATTTTGAACTTCACAGATTGGTTTTTTATTAAGTTTAGGTGCTTGATCATGCAAAAATGAAAGCCACTGCATTTTTTGTAACATTGAAAATTTAATCATTCAAAAACGGAATGTCCATTAAAAACATGGATAATGTACGAGGACACCCAGCTTTTCTACTTTTTTCATTAAGGCCACTCAACTACTAAACCTTATCTTTTAACATCAAAGCTTCCAAACTCAAGCAACCTTGGTGCACACTAGACCACCTATTTATATAATACCTGACCACATACATTTGAAATGACAGAAATTTTCTTCACTTTGGTATAAAAATAGTGTTTGGGTGGTTAGTCTTTGATTGTTCAAATTTTTTTTTAAATCTGATTGCAATGAAATTATATGGATTAATCGAGTTTTTTTGTTTGCAGGTTTTTAGATTTAGAAGATGAATCAATCTGCAAGATTGGAAGCGGGAAGAAATTTAAACCAAGCAACCTTGGTGCACACTAGACCACCTATTATTCAAATTTTATTTTTTTCATTATGCATAGGTTGATTTTTATTTGTCATTTGGGTAGGATATTATGTATACATCACTTTATTAAGTGTTACAACTTTATATGAATTTGTAAATCTTATTGGTACTCACAAAGAGCAAAATACACACTACGATATTTGTAAGTCCTACTACTACTTGAAAATAGCAAAATACAAACAACGCATATGATTACGTTACAAAACTGTCGTGAAGTGCTTGGGGTTTTAGCATTGTAGTTATGTATAACTAGATATAATATGTGAAGAAGATGATGAATTTGTGGTCCACGTGTTCTTAAATTGCAAGATAATGGTGGAAGTATTTAATAAAATTTCCACATGGGGGCGATACCATAAAGGATATGCTACTGTTTTGCAATGAGATAGATGGTTCAACTACAAAGAAAAAGGTGTTCTAAGGAGTGATTATGGTTGTAATTTGCTGCATTTGGTGTAACCGAAATGGTTTGGTGTTTAATGGAACACAAACTAACGCAGATAAGATTGTGGATGAAGTTAAACCTTTGGGTTACATATGGAACAAATATTGCATTGTAAATTGTCGTCATTGTCGAACGTGCAAACAAAATACAAATAACGCGCAATAAATTATCGCCCGTCGATAAACACTCATGTGAAATTGGGAAATATTTGTTGAATAAACCATTATTGAGAAGCAAAAAGTTGTTCTAACATCAAATTCATACAAATATTAAGAGAGATAAACACTCAGATTCGAATGATTACTGAAGTGTAAATATAAATGTTATAATCTCATGTCCATATTTTATAAAAGACCATTTTACGAATGAAGAGTTTCCTGGTATTCTTAGCGATGAAGAGTGGTGGGATCTTTATGATCACGAGGTCATTGAAATGGTTATGTTTTATGACTGATTGCATGGCGTACGACACGGATTGACTTCCTCACTATGGAATTCATTGACCATCGGATTTTGATTTAAAAAGTACTATGTTAATACTGATATCTTAAAACTATGTTGATGACTTCTATCTTACAACTCATTTGGTTTTGAATTACTATGTTTGTGACCAATATATATTTCAATTCGGGTGTTTGTTGTTATTTGTTTGAGTTCTAAAAAAACGAATACCTCGATGTAAATTGTCGTGCCGCCATAACAAGCGAACAAATAAACAAATACCGCGTTGTAGTTTGTTGTGCCGCTGCAACGCGCGAACAGAAGACGAATAACACGTTATGCACTGTCGCCGCCGCAACGCGCGGGCACACGGCTAGTATATATATATATATATATATATATATATATATATATATATCCGATGGAATTTTAATAATAAAAAATATTCACCACAACGTATGTGGTTTAATATAAAAAGAATTTTAATATTATCTTGTCACTTTTGTAGTATTTAAATTACATGCAAAGTTCATAACGTTACTTCGATGTAAAAATATCCAATGAACGCTTGAGTTTATTTATTCATTTATCAACTACGTCATATAATAAACCCTTTTAAATGTTTAGTGTTTTTATACCGAAAAACCATT
>JBCNJP010000003.1:42958034-42984894 GCA_039602395.1 Deinandra increscens subsp. villosa | reverse complement strand
TCGAAAGGATCGGGCCAGTAGCTTACAAACTATAACTGCCAGCCAAACTTAGTAGCGTACATGACGTTTTCCACGTCTGTAACTTGAAGAAGTGTCTTGCCAACGAATCGCTCGTCGTCCCTCTCGATGAATTCAAGTTGACGAAACCCTTCACTTCATGGAAGAACCTGCTGAAATCGTCAACCACGAGGTCAAGAAGCTGAAACGAAGTCGAATCCCCACTGTTAAAGTTAGATGGAACTCCAGGCGCGGATCCGAGTATACTTGGGAACCTGAAGACAGGTTCAAAGCCAAGTACCCACACCTCTTTCCCAACCCAACTCCAGTAGACGGCGCAGTCTGAATTTCGGGATGAAATTCCTTCAACTAGGGGAGAATGTGACAACCCGTAAATTTCCTAAGTCAAATCATATAATAATACGTGTAATTAACTGTTTCTGTGTGCATAAATCTGTGTTTTAACGTAGATAACGTATTATGCAACTATCCATTAGTCTTGGCGTACGCCTAAATAAATATCTCGCCTAAATAAATATCTCGACGATCGACCTTAAAAACAATGATATTAAATATATATATATATATATATATATATATATATATACCGATGGAATTTCAATAATAAGAAATATTCACCACAACGTATGTGGTTTAATATAAAAAGAATTTTTATATTATCTTGTCACTTTTGTAGTATTTAAATTACATGTAAAGTTTGTAACGCTACTTCGATATAAAAATATCCAATGAACGCTTGAGTTTATTTATTCATTTATCAACTACGTCAAATAATATACCCTTTTAAATGTTTAGTGTTTTTATAACGAAAAACCATTAGGTTTTTATATAAACATTTAACGTCAACGTTTTTCACCATTCAACGCCATATATATTTAAACAAGACTTGTATCATTTCTTTTTCCTCAACTTTGATTTATTATCCTCCATGCATATCCATTACATGCATGATTAAGTCCCATGTCACCTTTGATCCTATTATCTTTCATGATCATAACCTGACACCCAACAACTTACAACTATCATTAGTAGTAATCCACCACCTTTATCTAATCTACTACTAATCCCCTAATAAATAAACCATACACTATTCACGTGTACCTTACCTAAACCAACACCATCATCACCTTAGCCACCCTATAACCCTTACACATCCACCCTACTTGTACCAAGATTCCTTTGACCCTCCCTCATCTCAACCTTTCTCCCTAGTACCCCCCCCCCCCTTGCTCCCTCTCCCTCTTTTACGGTTTGGGACAAAAACCGCCACCACCACCCCACACTTGAAACAAACCCTTTTCTTTCCTTTCTTTTTGTGTAATCATATATATACTACCCTTAAAATAGAAACCCTAGCAGTCTCATTTACTTCCACAAAAGAAAACACACAATCTTTTCCCTCTCTCAAACCCGTCGCTCTCTCTCTCTCTCTCTCTGTCTACTCTCTCTCTAGCTTTTCTTCATCGAATCTCCATAATACTTGAAGATCAAAGCTATGAGGAGCAACAATGAAGCAAGATCTACCATCCTCCATCCATCTCCATGTTTTTCTCAAGTTAGTAGATATTTTTTTCTTGATATTTCACTAGTTATTCATGTTAACTTGTTATGTTTTCCATCTAGAACTCCAACTACAAGTCTTGGTTAAAAATGGTAACTTTTGACATGCATTTACTTCTATGTTCTTGGTAACCTAAAACTATGTTTATGTTCATGTTAGATCTAGTATATCATGTGTTTCTACTAGTGATTTTATGTATTTTGAACCACTCATACACTACTTATATAGATCTATGAAAAAACAAGTGTTATGATGCTAGTATGTGTACAATGTGCCTTGGATTTATGAACAAACCACTAGATCCAAAAATTTGTGACACTTGGAACCCTAGGTCCGAAATTTTTAACATGTTAGAAGGTTATGGATAGAACCATATGACTTATTGATATGTTTGGACGGCTAAATCTATAAAAATAACCCACTAAAAAGTCTCGGAAGCTATAGATAAATTAGGGAAATTTTAATACAGAAACTTTGACCCCTTTTAAAGTGATTATAAAGTATGTTTTTAGTCATAAAACCCCTAGTACAAAATCCCTTTTGAAAATAGTTAAATTTGGGGAAAACGGGACAAAAACGGGCACTTTACGCACCCGAAAACCTCGTTTTTGTAAAGATAATCAAGTAAATGTTACAACTGATCTTGAACACTTTTATGGACTTAAGATAACTTATAATAAGCTTACAAAATGTTTTGGTAGTTTACAAAGCCTTAGAACGAGTCACAGGATCAAAACCGGCTAAATCGGACACAAACCGGCAAAACCGATAAAACTAGGAACTCGGACTTTTGAACTTGAATTTTCTGATTTGATATGATTCTATGATAAAAATAAATGTGTAATTATTTATTAGATCATTTGCCTTAGTCAAATTTACAAATAACGTGAAATGCGACTAAAACCGGCAAAACGCTTGTTATGACCTTAAACCGTCATTTCTTCTTATAAAAGTCCTTTAAACTCATATGATATTTATTTGGAAATATAAACTATTTCTAAACTAATTATTATCATGGAAATAAATAATATTCTATTTATCGCACAATATATATTTATTTTCAATAAATATTTCCTTAAGGTCAACGATATTGTATCAAAACACCGGGTTACCATAACGCCATGACTTGACCAACTAAATTGGAGTGACTTAGATGTCAACCCAATTTCTATATTCTGAGTTGTCTTATAACATTGTATAGGACTGCTTACTTGCCTATCTTACTAAATCATTTGCATTCAGGTGAGTTTTCACGGCTCCTTTTCTTTAACTGTTTTAATACTTGGGGGAGAATTCATACAACCAGAAATCATTTCCTGACAAATAGATTACTTATTACCTTATTGATTACATGAGCTTTTCTAGTCGAAATCCTATTGTATCATGCTTGTTCATGCTATGATGAAACCCCACTATTAGTTGAATCCGATTAATTTACAAACAGAAACGATGACTCGTGGATAGATCTATTGGGTTAACGCCCCTGCTCTGATTGGTAGCTCCAATCCTGACTCCGTTTTAATAGTCAAGAGAGTACATACAGTTATATTTGGTCATGCGCTAATGTTGTACATAGTATCATGAGTGGGTAATCAGTTAGTTTCGGAATTCAAGGTTCATGGTAATTTATAAAACAGTATCTAAACAAATTGTCAAACGATGGGATGATTCAATCAAACTTGTTTATCAAACTTTACATCCATGCTATCTAAACCTGTGAACTCAGCAACTTTATGTTGACTCGTTTTAGTATATGAATTCTCAGGTGATTGAACCTTGCTGCATTCAGGACATCATATCATTTAGGATCTGCAGTTTTCTTATTCTAGAGTCATGGTCAAACCAAGCTGCACTTTTGGAGATTTCATTGCATAACACCTAACGGTGTCATGTTCTCAAATCTTTTTGAAATGTAATTGTTTTTGTAACAATTAAGACAAATATACTTTCACTACTATTTCCGCTGCAACTTTGAATGAAACTCCACATTTTTTTAATTAACTTAACTTCATAAACCGTTCTTGTTGTTTAATCATCCAAAGGTCGTTCTATGTAATCTTGACTGTGATCCATCTCGCTCGCACCCGACATAATAAATACCGGGGTGTGACAAATATGTTTATCCAAAGGATGAAACTAGTGAACCCATTCTTCAAAGAAAGATTTCATCTGAACAAAAGAAATCTTATCAAGCTGAGAAGAAGGCATGTGGTATTTTGACGATGGCTTTGCCCAAAGAGTTACTACATCGATTATCCGGTAACTACACATCAAAGAGTTTGTGGGATGCATTGGAAAAGAGATGTGAAGGCAATGACCAATATAAGAAAAGTCGTCAGAGATTTTTGAAGAAGGAATTTGAAAGTTTCAAGCATTATCAGAACGAATCAATTCCAAATTTGATTGCAAGATTTGCTCACTTGATGAGTGAAATGCGTTTGGTGAGTCTTACAAAAGAAGAAGCTGATATGAAAGAAAATATTCTAGAGGCTTTGCCAAAGAAGTGGGAGAATTATGTGATGATGATCACCCATGACAAAGAATATCCGGGATTATCTTTCAATGATTTAATTCATAGAATTCAAGCCAGAGATATGTAGTTAATGGTGAATAAATCACTTCCTGCACAAATTCAGAATCCTGTTGTGTATTTTGGTGATAATGATTCTACCATGAATGCTAGAAAATCTAATATTCTTAATTCTGCACCTCCCACAGCATTCATTGCAGGTAAATATGAAAATCCTAGATATTTTGCTGGTTGTAATGTTTATGTTCCGAGTTCTTCAACTCAAAATGCATTATCTGCTCAAACTACCGATGATTATTGTTTTGGTCAAAAATTCACAAAGGAATTTCTTATTCCAAACTTAGAATGTGAGGTAGTGTGCTTAATGATTAAATGAGCAAATGATCCAAGTTAGGATGGTGACACGACGATTTAGCGAGAAAAAACTCCAGAATCCTTCGAGTTGCCTCTAGGAATCCTGGATAAAAACCTCGGGAGCCGGCCGAATAGCTCGCCTCCTAGTCAATTTTATTGATAACAAAATGAATCGTTACAATGAGTTGGAGGTTTAATCGATAAGAACTAGGTGATACAATGTTTTTGCAGAGATAAGTAAGCTAGAGAGTGCGTTGTGTGTGTGTTCCTACTGATCGAGTCCTCGATTAATATATATCAAACTAACTAACTAACTGTTGAAGCAGGATCGACCCACTGATCCACGTCTTAGTCAGCTTAGTCCGAGTCTTCAGGAATTAGTTGAGAGTTCGTTACCACCTGCAAACAATTAAGCACGAGGCAAAATAGAGGTTAGACATATATCGCAAATTCAGGATACCTGAACTGATAGGATTCCCATACTATCTTCGGATTCCTGAGCCGCTTGAGCTTCTTGATGAGCACTCTGAAACTCAACCCCTAACAATTATAATGCTTTAATGTTTGCGTTGGTATCTTCATATTTTGGTGTTATCATCGGTGTTGTGAGTAATGCTGAGCTGACAAATGAAGATTACGATCAAATCGTGAACTGGCAGTATGCTATGTTGGTTCGAAGAACAAAGAAATTTTTCATTAGAACAGGCAAGAAAAGAATGAATAAAGAAGGGAAGATTGGTTTGGACAAATCTAAGGTGAAATGTTTTAAGTGTTCGGTATATGGTCATTTTATAAGAGAATGTCCACGTTCAACTGAAAACAAGCTGAAGTCTAGTCAACATGCTCATATGGTTTTTCGTTCTCCAAGTGAAAATTCTAAGATTGAAGAAAAAGTTGTTTCTTTTGATGAGAAATTAAATGAGGTATTTTGGCATCCAAATGAATTTGCCTGGAATGCAGATTCTGAGGCTACAAGGAAACATGCTCCATTTACAATTGCTTTGACTGCTCGTATGATGATGATGATAGCATTCTGACTGATTCTGATTCCAAATCGAAAATATTAATGATGCAAGAAGTTAAAGTCGAAGAATCAAGATGTCTTAAATGTTTGAAGCTGAGTAACAAGATTGCTAGTTTTGAGGAAAGATCTAAATTGTCAACTGAAGAGATTGTTGTGCTCAAGAAAGAATTGGATGATTTTCAAAAGAAGTATTATGAATTGGTTCTTGTTCATGAAGATGTTTTGAAGGAAAAGACTCAATTGGCTGAAGAATGTGAAAAAGCCAAAGCTGAAGCGCTAGATGCAGCTCAAGATTTTGAGAATCTATTTGAGAAGGGTTATCCAATTCAACAAAAGTATGAAAAGTCTAATGCTCTTATTGTTGAAGCTACTGCGAATGTTGAGAAGCTTCAAAACAAAATTTCTATGCTTCAAGATGAGAATGTTCTTTATCGTGACAAGAATGAAGTGTTGACTAAAAATGTTGAGATTTATAAAAAGAAGAGAGAAACTGTGCTTGAGGAGTTGTTTGCTGAATGTGAGATCAGGAAATTACAAGCATATGAATATGATGATCTCAATGCAAAATTCATCAAGTCACAAAAGGAAGTATTTGAGGCTCAACAGAAAATTAATGAATTACAGTTGGAAATTTTGGAGTTAAAACGGCAAGTAAAGAATTGCAATTTGTCACTGACATTGCTGAATTTTCTATACAAACAGGATAAGAGTGAGGAGAATTCTAAGAAAGATGATATTCATATGGTTCGTCAACCAGTGGATTTGATTGAAGTAACATCTGCTCCGCTTGATCCTAAGGGTAAATTGCATGATTATTCGAAATTTGCTACTCCATCCAAGAAGAAGAACTCAAAGTCTAAGAAGAAAGAAAATTCTTTGGGTGATGCTCCAAAATTTATCTCAAAGTCTGTTTTTCTAGAGAATAAAAAGGTGTTTGATAAGGTTGCTTCAAGTTCTTCATCTGGAACCGAAGAAGAAAAAGTTTTGGTTGAGAAGAACAAGCTGAAAGATATCAAAGCAAAATTCACTAGAGAAGCTAAGGGGAAAGACGCTTCTGGTTCTTCAACTTCATCAAAATCTTCAGGTTTAAAGCACAAAGGCTTGGGTTATGAAGTGAAGGAATTACCGGTTCAAGCAAAGACACCAGCACATGCAAAGCAGAATCCAAAAGTTAAAGTTTCAAAGACATCACCCCCTATGAAAGACTATTCTTTTTCTTCTAGGAGGTCATCGTCTTCAAGGAGTCCATCTCCTCGGTATGATTCTTCTGATGAATTCTTTGATACTTTTGATTCTGAACATTCATCTGGTTTTCAACATTCAAAGAATTTTTCAAACATTTTTCGAGAACGACTTTGTTATGTATGTCGTCAACCAGGTAAACTTGTTGCTGATTGACCGACGACTACATATATCCACAACACTGCTAAATATGTGGATAACAAAGGTCGAATTTTTTATGAACCTTGGTCTCCAAAGATCAAATCAACTCGTAAGTCGTCATGGTCTAAACGAAGTACGCCGGTTGAATCTGATTCTGGTTCTGATCAAAAATTAAAATCTTTACAAATCTGGAAACCAAAAGTTGTTTCCATCGCCAACAATGACTATGTGGAAGACACTGGGCGACCCGACGCTGTTGAATCGGGTCGGTCCCAAAGCGATTAATGTTTTATTTGGTGTCAAACAGGTACTTTCGGAAGACCTATCGGTGATTGAGAAATTGCTGATTGTGAAATATCTGTGATAACTTAATCTGAATTTTAAAATCAATCTGATTTTTACAAATGCTTAACTGAACGTATTCGTGTTGGTTGATCAATTTCTGATTTGTTTTTTCACTTCGTCTCATCTTGAGGGGAAGTTTGTTTTTGTAAAAATACAAAAATAGTGTGTTATTTTTCAAAATGTTAAAAATGAAAATCTATACATAGAATTGTCATTTTTAGGGGGAGAAATTTGAAAAAGACAAAAACATTGAAAAATGCAAAAATCCAAAAACATTGAAAAATGAGAAATTGTATCCGATATGATTGGGAGATGATGGTACATTGGCTTACATCGTCTGACTCATGGATAATATAGATGAAAAAGCCATAAGACCATTTGATCGATGTGTAAGAGGGGCTCGGCAAATCAGAAAGTATTCAAATGTGATATACACTAAATCTGATGCTTGACCTAGTGGACAACATCTTGATGCATATATCTCATGATATATAAAGAAAAAGATATGTGAAAAATAAAATAAGAAGTCACTGTGTATACATGTGTTCATTTTGCAAAGATTTAAACTTATTTGATTTTCTTTATTTTGTCAAACGATCAGACTTTCTCTACTTGCTCACAAGGCCGACCTGATTGTTGTTCGTTTGATGTTCTGCTTTATTTTCATTGGTGTTTCGTAAAACTCATCGGACTTTCTTTGCGTGTCCACAAGACCGACCTGATTTTTGTTGAGTTATACAATTTCAATTTGTTTTATTTTCTTATTTTGTTAAATCCGAGGTCATATCTGCGTATCGAAAGATGGACCTTAAGGTAGACGATTTAACGTTCTTATTTCTTTTTGCATGGAACACAGTTGACTATATCATGAATACAATCATTATGTGATAAATCACAAATGAAGTCACAATATGTGATAAGAAAAGCACATCTGAGTATGTCTGATAGTGTGGGGTACACTGGTCAATGCAATTATAATCAATACCTTAACATATCCAGATGTTATGATTATGATTCTGCCTGAGTTTAAAGTTGGACAAATTATATCTGCAATCGACATGGCTTATGTGCTACAATAATCGAAATTGAAGTGTAGTTCAGCATGTTATGTTCCAATATGATCCCAAGTCGTGATCTTTCTCACAAAAGACAAAAATAGTGTCTGATTCTGTATTGCATTTACTTTTAATTATCAAAAAATACCAAACAGATTTTATGTGTGTTTTGATATAAAGTTTCTAAAAGTAAAAAATATTTTGTTTCTTATTTGTTTTCGATTGATCAACACGGAATACGGAATCAAGTTTCAAAACCAAAATTTCTTGGAGTCTCGAAGAGACGTTTTGCGCCAAGATTATTTATGTTGGCAGGTTTCTAAGTGGAAAGAGAACATCGCAACTTCAAGTCTTCTGAAGATTGTTGATAAAGAGTTTACACATGATGCAATGTCAAGTATTCAATATTGAACTCATTGTCAAAGAAGAGGAAGAGTTTGATTGAAGATACATGATACAAGTTTTAAGTGGAAGATAATACGGCACATGCCGAGGGGGAGTTTGTTGATACATGGTTCCTGATCGTCATGTGAAGTATCAGATACAAGACAAGATCATGCTTGATGGCTGCCGGCCGAACTCCTGGCGAACTCCAGGTTCGAGCAAGTCCAAACTGGAGGTTCGGACCATCGAGATTTAGCATGTATAAATAGTTTGTCTTGTATTCAGTTCGGTAACTTTTGGTCATATCTCTTAACTGTGTACTCTGTGGTCTCTATGGTTTAATACAAGTCAATTGTATTTACATCTCGTGTTCATACTCGTTTTACATCGATTACATTACGATCAAGTAGATGATTTACCGCTCACGCATTTTCAATCGACTTTCGAGGTTCACTTCCCTAATATGTGACGTGGAGATACCCAAGAGGTTCCATACTCCTAGTATGAAACTGTACGATGGCACGACTGATCCGAAGGAGCTCATGGCTCAGTATATGGAAAGAATGGAGGTGATCTACATGCCCCCTGATATCAAGGAGGCATGCTTATGTAAGGGCTTTGGGTCAACACTAACAGGTTCAGCCTTAAAATGGCTGCTGAGTATTCCGCCCTATTCTATCCCATCCTTTTCTCATTTAATTAATTTATTTAATAACCAATTTTCTTCTAGTCGCAGTTTTGAAAAACTGACGAGTGATCTTTACAAGGTTACCCAGAATGTTAACGAGTCTATCAGGGATTATGTAAACAGGTTCGGCAAGGAGACCCTGGATATTCCCAACATGGACATGGCTACTACTGTCCAAGCATTCAAGATGGGCTTCAAGAAGGATTCGCCCTTCTATCAATATCTTGTAATGAATCCCTGTCACAAACTTGATGAAGTAAAGCACAGGGCCCTACGATTCATCAGGCTTGAAGAGGATAGGAAAATACAGGAAAAAGCTAACGTTGTCCCAGGATACGGCTCTTCCAACAGGAAGTCTGATGCGGCACCTCCAAGGTCCCAGAGGCCTAAACCCTATTCCAAACCCGATAATCCAAGGGTTAATAGGGTCGATCAGGGTGAAGACGAGGATGATGAAGAGTATCATACTTTCAATGAGTTTTGTTTTGCTACTGATATTGCAGGTATAATTAATGCTATGTAGGACCTGGGGGACAAAGCAAGGTGGCCCAGAAAGATAGACAAACAAGCATCCTGGAAAGATAAGTCCAAGTGGTGTGCATACCATGAGAAATTTGGCCATATAACCGAGGATTGCATAGCTATGCAGAAGGAAATCAAATATTTACTGAGCAAAGTTGTTAGAGCATATACCTATGCTAAGATGTGTATCGTGTATTGTATCTAGATTATAGTGAGTCTGTGTGTTGTTGTGGCAACATTCTAGGTGACATACCATCTGGTACGCCGGACCATTTGGTACGCACGTACAAAATGGTACGCCAGTTGGTACATAGGCTATTATGTCACTAAATATAAATACCATGTGTTAGAATGTTAGCTTAACACTTCTATCATTCTACACATTTACTGTGTGTTCTAGAGAGAGAAACTAGAGAGAGTCTTCTTTGTATCTTCAAGTGATCAATAAGAATTCTCTTATTTACATCTCGTGTTCATTACATTAATCAAAGCATGCACTAGTAAGATCGTATCTCGGTTTTACAAGTGGTATCAGAGCTTTTGGTTGCTCTACTGCTGTGTTTTTTATCAATTTTCGAATTTTTAGAGTGAGAAAATGTGGGTTTTCTTCATTTTTCATCAAATTCTTCCAATTCCGAGTGTTTCCGAGGTAAAAAAATGATTTATGAGTGTTCCTAGTGAGTTTTTGCACCTTTCGGAAGCAAATTCAAGTCCAAATTGTCAAAATTCGCGAAAATCCATCAAAATCAGCGTGGTACGTTTCTGGTCCGCCTCAAGAAAATTTGGTCCGCCGCTGGTCCGCCGTTGGTCCGCTAGGCAATCTTCAAGTTGGTCCGTGGCAGTTATTTTCTGGTCCGCCGTACCATTTTGGTCCGCCGTACCATTTTGGTCCGCCGTACCATTTTGGTCTGCCGTACCATTTTGGTCCGCCGTACCAAATCTGGTCAACTGAAATCTGGTCCGCTGAATCTGGTCCGCTGGCAGTTTCTTAAAAGTGTCATAACTTTTGCATCGTAAATCGCTACGAGAGCCATAAGTACTCAAATCGATCGTCTCGACGAGCTCTACATTGTTCGTTCAAAGTTGATTTTCAAAATCGAATTCTAACACCTTCGTTTTTTAGTTTGAAGTTTTGAAGTATCGTTTTTGGTGGGAAAATGTCTGATTTTCAAGCATTTGCAGCTATGCAAAGCACGGTACAAGCTATGCTCAATTTTGATAATGAAATAGGAACAAGTCAGAAAGTTCCTAAGCTGTTGAAGTTGGAAGATTATCAAAATTGGAAGCAACGTTTTTCTGCATACATCAGCATAAATGATATTGATTTATGGATTCCGATTCGAAAGTTGTATGTACGTCAAACTGAAGATGGAGAGTATAAGGAAATTCAAGATTTTGATAAGAATGAAAGAAAGAGTTATGAGCTTGAACAAAAAGTTTATAGTTATCTTACAATGGCTTTACCTGCTGAGTTATTGCATCAATTCAGGACTTGCAAGAAAGCTAAACAGTTGTGGGATGCTTTATCTGCTCGATGTGAAGGCAATGACCAATACAAGAAGAGTAGACAAAAAGTGTTGAACAAGGAATTTGAAAATTTTCAACAATATGAAAAAGAAAATATTTCTGCTCTTGTTTCAAGGTTTTCACATCTGATTAGTGAGATGAAAGTGGTTAAAATTGAAAAGACCGAGGAGGAATTGAAGTTGAAATTAATGGAAGCATTACCAGAAAAGTGGGAAAGTTATGTGTTATTGCTTACCCATGACAAAGAATATTCTGAATTATCATTTCATGATTTAACTGGAAAGCTTCATGCTAGGGAAATGGAAATGATGACATCAAACAAGTCAACTGCTCAATTACAAAATCCTGAATTGTATCATGGTCAAAATTCTACAAGTATCAATGCGAAGTCTAAATCATTTGGTGTTGATTCATCAAATCCACCTCAAACAACTTTTGTTGCTGGTCATGGTTCAGGAAATTCTGGAAAATCATCAAGAGGATGTAACTTCACTATTCCAAATCATTCAAGTCAGACTTTATTTTCAGCAAAAATACCCGATGAACATTTGGCATTAATTTCTGCTTTCTTATCTTATTATTATGGATTGCTGAATGGTGGTTTGACAACATCGAATCTGATTGAAGAAGATTTTGATCAGATTGATCCCGATAATCTTGAGCAAATGGATATCAATTGGCAACTGATGATGTTAGCTCAAAGAGTTAAAAGATTCAAAAAGAAGACAGGCTATCAAAGTTTAAATCCGGATGGCAAGGTTGGAATAGATAAATCAAAGGCAAAATGTTTCAAATGTTCTAATTTTGGACATTTTGCTCGTGAATGTTCAAAAACAAATGTATTTTCATCAAAGCCTCCAACAGCTTTAGTTTCTAAAGTTGATAAACAATATAAGTGGGGACAAACTTCTGATGATTCTCAAACCCTTGCTTTAACTGCTATTACTTTTGACTGAAAAACAAAAGCATTGAATGAAGGTTATGATTGGGCTGCTGAGGAAGATGATGAGTCTGCATTTCGTGCTCTGATTGCTCAAATTGTTCATAATGATGATGAAGAAGAAGTAACTGATTCTGAATCCGAAATAAGTGGTTCTGGAAATAGTGGCTATGAATCGGTTTGTGAGTTTTGTTCTCAGAAAGAAAAGAAGATTCAAGGATTGATAAAGGAAAATGGGTTGTTGATTGAGGAAAATAAAAGAAGGATAGAAGAATTGGCAAATGAACAACAAAAGTTAGAAGATCTAATTCAAGAATTTTCTTTTTAGAAAGATAAATTTTCAGATTTTCAAGCAGAGGTTATTGAGAAAGAATCAAAATTTTAAAGTGTTAAACAGGCGTTTGAACAGAAAATTACAAAGTTATCTGAAGAAAATGCTATATTAGTTCAAGAAGCGAACAAATGGAAGCATGATGCTGCAGATACAGCAAATGATTTTCAAAATCTTTTTGACAAATCAAAGTCCAGACTTGATACGCTTACTAAACTTTCTGATGACCAAGCTATTAAGATTCAATCCTATCAGCTTGATATGGAAAAGTTACTTGATGAGAAGACAGAGTTGGTTAGAGTGAACAAGTTGCAAAATACAAATTTAGATATTCAGAAAAGAAATGAAGATAAGCTGCAAAAGGAATTGTGGGCTGGACTAGATGACTTAAGATTGCAAAATTGTGAAACTCATAAAGTGGCAAAGAAGCTGATTGCAACCGAAAAGGAGTTGGCTGAAGCTCAACATAAGATTTCTGATCTGAAAGTAGAAGTCATTGATTCAAAACGTCTTTTGAACAATGTTACTAATTCACAATCTTTTACAAGTTTCTTGGTCAAAGATGACAACTTTGAGAAGATGTTCAATAAAACTGTGTCACGTCCAGGAATTCTCAAAGAAGGAATTTATGATTTGAAAGACAAGGTTGAGACTGGTGATTATTCTGAGTTTGTTGGTTCCAAATCTGTTGAAGAAAAGAAAGCGAACAAAGGAAAGGATGCTGAAAATTCTAAACTTACAAAGGTTGTGTCTGGTTCTTTCTCTAATGGCAAAGAGAAATCTGCAAGCTCAACAACTGATATTGTTGAAACTATTGTTGATGCTCCCAAGGATATTACCAAGATCAAAGCAGAGTTCTCTTGTCTTGCAAAGACCGGGCATAAAACATCTGGTTCAGAAGAGAAGGTTTCTGGAAAACATACAAGTTTGGGATTTCATAAGAAACAGGTTAAAGTGAAAGTTTCTAAAGTTCAACAGCAACAAAATTTGAAGACAATCAGTCTGAAGCAAGTGAAGAGGAGATTTTTCATGCTGAAAAGGTTTAACCGGAGCGATTTTATCAACTCAAAGGCTCAGATCAAATATTCTCTGATATGGAGTTTCCACTTCACTGTGTGGATTCTTAGAAAATAGCTGAGGTTTTTATCAAATTTGCTGATGCTCCAAAGACCAAGAAGAAACAAACTGCTAAGTTTTCTTCTGGAGATTCAAATTCTACTCCAAAGAGCCCGACATCCAAATGGGTTCATGATCATTGCTATCAGGTATTTGATTCTTTTTATGATCATTTTGGAGATGTTGATGTTTGTGAAGCTTTGCAGATTCCCAAAAGGCAAAATGTAAACAATTAGTTGTGTTATAATTGCCGAGAAAAAGGGCATATGGCACAAGATTGTCCGGTTTCTGCTGCTTCTACATCGAAAAGATGAAAGGTTCCAATTGTTGGTAAATCTGCCAAACAGAGATTCATTGATGAATACAAGAGAGTATTTCATGAACATCAACCTACATTTTTCAAAACTCAAGGAAGATTTATTCCTCGTTTCAAACTGTTTCGATTGTAGGTTGTTCGTCACAATCGACTGTGACTGGTTAATCAGATACTGATTTACCAAAACAACAAATCTGGAAACCTAAAGTGGTTTCGAAAGGAAACCAAGATACTGGTCGACCAGAAGTGATTCGCTGCGGGTCATTTATAAACTGACGTGTTCGACCAGTGTGCAGGTACTTCTAGAAGACCTATCGATGATTGAAAAGTTGCTAATGGAGGAGTATTCTGCTGATTTAACTTAAATTACAAGTGATGTCAAACTTCAAAACCTGAATTTTTTTTTCCTGAAAGACTAACCGTGAAAGTTATCCATGTCAAAAGGTCAATTTTCTTTCTTTTACATTTCGTATGTAGTTTAGGGGGGAAAATTGAAAATACCAAAAATAGTGTCTTTTTGTTTTAGTTAAAATGAAAATCCAAAAATAGAGTTTTCATTTTAAGGGGGAGAAAAAGGAAAAATACAAAAACATGGAAAAACAGAAAATACAAAATACATCGAAAACACATAAAATACAAAAACATTGAAAAATGAGAAATTGTATCCGACATAATTGGGAAATGATGGTACATTGGCTTACGTGTCTGACTCGTAGATAAATTAGATGAAAAAGCCATAAGATCATTTTTTTATGTGCTTGGTAGGCTTATTAAATCAGAAAATATTCAAATGTGATATACATTAAATACTAATGCTTGACCAAGTGGACAACATCTTGATGCATATCTCATGATATATCAAGAAAAGATATGTGAAAAAGAAAATGAGAAGTCACTGTGTATACATGTGTTCATTTTGCAAAGATTTAATCTTGTTTGATTTTCTTTATTTTGTCAAACGATCGGACTTTCTCTGCATATCGAAAGATCGACCTCATTGTTGTTCGTTTGACGTTTTGCTTTATTTTCTTTGGTGTTTCGTATAACTCATCGGACTTTCTCTGCGTGTACGGGAGTTCCGACCTGATTGTTGTTGAGTTATACAATTTCAACTTGTTTTATTTTCTTATTTTGTTAAATCCGAGGCCTTATCTGCGTATCGAAAGACCGACCTTAAGGTAGACGATTTAACGTTCTTATTTCTTTTTACATGGAACACAGTTGACTATATCATGAATTCAATCATTATGTGATAAAATCACAAATGAAATCACAAAGTGTGATATAAAAAAATACATATATGAGTATGTCTGATAGTGTGGGGTACACTGGTCAAAGCAATCTAATCAATTCAATAACATATCTAGATGTTATGAGTATGATTGTGCCTGAGTTTAAGATGGACAAATTATACGAGTAATCGACGTGACTTGTGTGCTGAAGTAATTGAAATTGAAGTGTAGTTCAGCATGTCATGTTTAATATGATCCCAAGTTGTGATCATTCTCGCAAAAGACAAAAATAGTGTCTGATTCTGTATTGCATTTTATGTTTCTTATCTGAAAATTACAAAAAGATTTTAGGTGTGTTTTGATATAAATTCTCAAAAAGCCAAAAAATATTTTATTTCTTATTTGTTTTCGACCGATCGACATGTGATACAAAATCAAATTTCAAAACTATATCTTGGATTCTCGAAGAGAAGTTTTGCGCCAAGATTAAATTAAGTTTTCAAAAGAAAAAAAGGAAACCGCGTTTCTGTCTTCTGAAATTGCAGGTTCTGTGTGTCAAGACTCAAGCATGGTGAAAGGGGGAGTTTGTTATATCTTTCACAAGTGGATCTTGAAGATCAAAGATGATTCAAGAGTGATCCAGTCATGCAAGCTCTATTTTTGACAAGATTTCAAGTCGAAGATCGGATGCAGCAATGTTGAAGATTGAAGACTGAAGTTTAGTTAGAATATAGATACACTACACGTTAAGGGGGAGTTTGTTAGATCATATACCTATGCTATGATGTGTCTCGTGTATTGTATCTAGATTAGAGCGAGTCTGTGTGTTGTAGTGGCAACATTCTAGGTGACATACCATCTGGTATGCCGGACCATTTGGTACACATGTACCAAATGGTACGCCAGTTGGTACGTAGGCTAGTATGTCACTAACTATAAATACCGTGTGTTAGAATGTTAGCTTAACACTTCTAGCATTCTACACCTTTACTGTGTGTTCTAGAGAGAGAAACTAGAGAGAGTCTTCTTTGTATCTTCAAGTGATCAATAAGAATTTTCTTATTTACATCTCGTGTTTATTACATTGATTAAAGCATGCAGTAGTAAGATCGTATCTCGGTTTTACAAAAGGCTTCCTGAAGGAACTCCTAGGAAGGAAGAAAGACAAATCCAAGGGCGCTGATCAGTCCGCGAAATCCAGGGGCACTGGTCAGCGTCTCTATCCCCGGATGCAAAGGTAATTTATTTTATAAATGGTGGATCTGATATATGTGGTACTTCTTATTCTGCGCTAAAAGGCACGCACGGGAAACCAAATCAGACGTACCCAAGAAATCTATCAAAGCCTCAGTACAAACAGACGTGAAGGATGTTACCTTTAGTGAAGATGACAGATGCAACGTCATGGACCCTCACCATGATGGGCTCGTGATCACACTCTACATAGCTAACCATTTCGTGAAGAGGGTCCTAATTGACGAAGGCAATTATGTCAACATTATTTAACTTGAAACATTGACCAAGATGGGGATACCCCAGGATGAAGTTATCGCCAAATCCACGGTTCTCGTGGGTTTCAGTGGGGAAACAAAGAATACCCTAGGAGAAGTGAAGCTTCCAGTTTATGTTGAGGGGGCGAACTCGATGCAACACTTTTGTGTCACGGATGCTCCGTCCGGATACAACATTATCCTGGGCAGACCTTGGATTCATGACATGAAAGCTATCCCCTCTACATATCATCAGTGTGTCAAGCTGCCAACACCCTGGGGAGTGGTCACCATCCACAGCGACCAACAGGAAGCGAAAGACTGCTACACCTCAGCCATCAAGATTTCAGCCAAAGCCCGGCAAGGATAGCAATTAAAGAATAAGGCCAGGGACATCCTAGAGGAAAGGGAGCAGGATGTAAAGCACTAACATCCCTGGCTCCATTGAAGAAGAACTGGTGAAATTTCTCCGGTCCAGAATGTCAACATTTGCATGGAACACTGAAGACATGACAGGTATATCCAAAAATCTTATAACACATAAACTTGGTAGTGATCCTTCTGACAAGCCCGTGCATCAAAAGAGGAGAAAGTACACTCCTGAGAAGCATGTAATAATCCAAGAGGAGGTAGACCGGCTATTGAAGAATAAGATGATCAGAGAGGTTAAGTTCCCAAGATGGTTGGCCAATGTGGTGGTAGTGGAAAAGAATATTGGCAAATGGAGGGTCTTTGTAGATTATATAGACCTGAACCGTGCATGCCCTAATGACCCTTTTCCTTTACCACACATTGACTCCATGGTGGATGCAACGGCAGGTCATGAAATGCTAACATTCATGGATGCCACCTCTGGATTTCAACAAATTCAAATGGAACCCAGTGATCAGGAGGATACAGCCTTCATCACACCAACAAGTATTTATTGTTATATTGTTATGCCTTATGGATTGAAAAATGCAGGGGCAACCTACCAAAGATTGGTGAATATGATGTTCAAAGAAAAACTAGGAGAGATTATGGAGGTATACATAGATGACAAGTGGTAAAGTCCCTGGATGTCAGCACCCATGTCCAGGGTGTTAAAGAATCTTTTGAAATTTTAGACAAGTACAATATGAAGCTGAACCCAGAAATATGTCATTTTGGAGTGGGTGCTGGAAAATTCCTGGGTTACATGGTGACCAAAAGAGGAATCGAAGCTAGCACAGAACAAATTCGTGCCATAGTGAACCTGAAATCGCCAGAGTCAACCAAGGATGTACACAAGCTGAAAGGTCGTGTTGCAACCCTGAATAGATTCATTTCCAAATCCTCGGAGAGGTGTCGGGATTTTTATGATATTTTGAGGAAAAATAAAAACTTTGAATGGACGTCCCAACACGAACAAGCCTTCCAGGATTTGAAAACTTATTTATCCTCGGCACCCCTTCTAATGAAGCCGAATCTAGGGGAGCCTTTATCATTATACCTTGTAGTCTCAAGAAAAACGGTAAGCGCGGTCCTAACCAAGGATGCGGGAGGTCAACAACACCCAGTATATTACGTAAGTAAAAGTCTTCTTAACACTGAATCCAGGTACTCGCATTTAGAGAAACTTATATTAGCCCTAAGTATGGCCTCTACTAAACTTAGACACTATTTTGAAAATCATACTATACATGTGAAAACTAATTATCCTATAAAGTCTGTCTTAAGGAAACCTGAGATGTCAGGGAGGATGGCAAAATGGTCTCTGAAGTTGAGTGCTTACAACCTGGTATATGAAGCAAGAACAGTCATAAAAGCACAAGCTCTAGCAGACTTTGTGGCTGATTTCAGTAATGATATCCAAGACGAAGCGGACCAAGAATTCCAGAGCCTACAGCAAGAAGAATTCTCAGGATGTTGGACCCTTTTCACGGATGGGGCCTCCAATGTTAGGGGGACTGGCCTTGGAATCATACTAAAATCACCACAGGGGGACATGATACCCCAGGCTGTTAGGTGTGGATTCCAGGCAACCAGTAATGAAGCGGAGTATGAAGCCGTGATTTCTGGCCTACAACTAGCTCTACAACTTGGGATCCATAACATCCATGTATACGTCGATTCCCTACTTTTAGCTAACCACTTTAATGGAACTTATGCAGTGAAAGGGGAGAAACTGGCCAAGTACCTAGAAGTCGTCAAAGCCATATCCCAGGATTTTCAAATTTTCGACATTCAGCAAGTACCTAGGGATGAAAATGCTGAAGCGAATACACTAGCAAACCTAGGGTCGGCATTCAAAGCAATGGAGGATACACACATCCCACATAATCCACATACTAAGTCCAGCAATCAATCAACAAGAGAACTTGGAAGACATTGATCCTGGGGGCATGGT
This sequence comes from Deinandra increscens subsp. villosa, assembly GCA_039602395.1. Classification (NCBI taxonomy): domain Eukaryota; kingdom Viridiplantae; phylum Streptophyta; class Magnoliopsida; order Asterales; family Asteraceae; genus Deinandra; species Deinandra increscens. Next base: position 42,965,710 of record JBCNJP010000003.1, on the reverse strand, counting down.
TTTGGCATCCAATACCCAGGATGCGCACTATCCCGATACTCAGGATGCACAGTGTCCAGATACCCAGGATGCACAGCGTCCTAGGTCCCAGGATACCATATCATCCTGGATCAGACCTATCATAGAATACCTACAAAACGGCTCCATCCCAAAAGAAGAAACAGATACCAGAGCGTTCAGAACCAGAATGGCTAGGTACGTTCTCATTAAAGGTGATTTATATAGAAAATCTGTGGCAAGAACATACCTAAGATGCTTGGAGAATAAAGAAGCTCCGTAAGTACTCAAAGATATCCATGAAGGAGACTGTGGAAACCACAAGGGGGCAGGTCTCTAGTGTCTAAAATCTTGAGAACAGGTTACTTCTGGCCATCCTTGAGAAAAGATGCCCAGGATTTTTCCCTTAAATCTGATGCTTGCCAGAGACACGCCAACATTCCCCGTCAAGTTGCCAAACCCTTGCATCCTATCCCTGCATCCTGGCCCTTATTGAAATGGGGAATGGACATTGTGGGAAAGCTACCCAAGGCGCCAGGAGGCAAAGTCTTCATGTTAGCTATGACTAATTATTTCTCGAAGTGGATAGAGGCCGAAGCATATGTGCAAGTCATGGAAAAGGAAGTTATTTCATTCATCAAGAGGAATATCATAACTAGATTCGGCATACCCTCTGAAATAGTGTATGATAATGGGTCTTAATTCATTGGCAAGAGGACTACTGGATTCTGTGAAAGTTGGGGAATAAAGATGATAACTTCTACACCAGTGCATCCTCAGGCTAATGGCCAGGCGGAGTCTAGTAACAAGATTATCATCAACAATTTGAAGAAAAGACTCAAGGAGAAGAAGGGAAAATGGGCAGAGGAACTACCATTAGCATTGTGGGCTGATAGAACCACATCCAAGAATGCTACAGGCCAAACCCCTTTTTCCTTGGTTTTTGATACGGAAGCAGTCATTCCAACGAGAATGGTTGTCCCAACATTCAGGGTCATCAGGCAGACCCAGGATGCAAATAATGAGTCCCTTGCTGACGATCTTGACACCGTGGATGAACTACGAGAACAAGCTGCTTGGATAATGGCCGCGTATCAACAAAGAATATCTAAGACCTACAACAAGCATGTAAGAATCAGAGGGATCAGGGTAGGAGACTTGGTTTTAAGGAAGGCATTCCAAAACACGACGAATCTAGGGGATGGTAAGTTAGCTCCCAAATGGGAAGGCCGCTACTTAATCGACTCAGAGGCAGGTAAAGGGGCATATTGGCTTGCCAACATGGATGGTGAGTTACTACCGAGACCGTGGAATGCAATCCATTTGAAAGATTATTTCATGTAAGTATAGCACCCAGGATGTGGCACGCTAGGTATGTTTCCTAACTAATGAATTGATCGAGGTATTTCTCTTATAGTTTTTATTATTATCAAAAGCTTTTGCTATATTCTTACTTTACCTGTTTTTATCATTTCCCATGAAAATTACTAACTCCTTTAGTTGAGATATTTGGATGAAAACAGATAGCTAACCCTGGATGCATGAAGCCAGGGATGTGTTTCTCCTAAGTTAGAGACTGGCCATCTCTCATCCGTTCAAGGTATCTAGTACACCTTCTAAGGTTTGAAAGGAAATCACCTCTCCTACGTTTGGGTAATCACCTTTAGCGCAAGAACCCCACCTGTAGCGCACGTTAACCCACATATTGGACCCAGGATTATAAGATCGACCTGTGTTAATAGCATGGGCGACAACCTCATGATTTATGGACATATGGGGGTTCCTTAAGGTTTTTGGTGTTTTCACACCAACATAAGACACACGAGTCAATACCCTAGTTCGCCGGTTCGGCTCGAGGTGGGCCTTAGAATTCGCCAGTACGGCACCGGGCATGACCCCAGTTCGCCGGATCGGCACCAGGTTTAACCCCATGATCTTTGGGCTGTGTTTGGCGCACTAGCTGAAAAGCTAGCTACTAGCTGATAAGCTAGCTGTTAGCTGATAAGCTAGCTGACAAGCTAGCTGACAAGCTAGCTGCTAGCTGATAAATTATAAGCTAGCTGATAAAAAATAACGTTTGGTAAAAACTAGCTGATAAACTAGCTTAAAAATATAAAATGACATAAAAGTACATGTCATAAATGTAAATAAATATATTTATTTATAAGTTAGGGAAGGGTAAAATTGGAAATATTATAAAAGCTAGTTGAAAAGCTAGTTGAAAAGCTACTCCAACTAGCTTTTCAAAAGCTAGCTTATAAGCTAGCTTTTTGAGGTTACCAAACGGAGCTTTTAAAAAAAGCTAGCTTATTAAAAAAAGCCCCGTTTGGTAACGTCAAAAAGCTAGCTTATAAGCTAGCTGATAAGCTAGCTTATAAGCTAGCTTATGGCGCGCCAAACACAGCCTTGGGCTTGAACCCAGGATTTTTGGGCTTGACCCCGGGATTTTTGGGCTTAACCCCAGGATTTTTGGGCTTGACCACAAGATTTTTGGTGTTGACCCCAGTATTTTTGGGTTTGATCCCAATTGTTAAAATTTATTCCTAACCTATGCAGGGTCTACCTGAATGATCATACCCTAGGATGGCACAGCAGTGCCAAATCCTCGGATTTCGGTGTCGATTAAGCAACATTTCAGGTTATCGCTTAGCAATCAAGAGCGGAATTGTACCAAGGACATAAGAAATTATTTGCTTGCACAAGAAAGAGTTTAGCATTCAGGGACTGTCCCAGGATGTAGAAGGTATGGGTTAATTGCTTAACATTCTTATCGTACTTATGTATTTGTTTGTGCAAAAAAGTTAAAGATATCATGCAAGCATATAGTTCATAAGCAGATATATATATATATATATATATATATATATATATATATATATATATATATATAAAGAAACCACCCTTGGTTGGAACAAAGTGCCCAACCACCTCAGGATGGCTTCAAGTCAAAACCACAGGTGATGAACCCATGGGTGGGCATTGTAATGTCGGGAATCAAACCTCCGGAACCAAACAAAAGACATTGTTTATAAACAAAAAAAATCTTCACGATAAACAAAGAAAGAGATAAAAACTGTGGATTATTGAACAGTATCCACGGCTGCCGCATCATCGCCGCCTTCACCTCCTTCTTTCATGGCTTCATCACCAGCACCCTTCTCGTCCCTAGCATCCTCGGCCATTAGCTGTCCTTCTCCAGTCCCAGATCCAGATGCACCAGCAAGCAGGGTCGTCTTAACACCTTAGGTCTCGGCAGTCTCGTACCCTTAGGGGACTGAACCACCTAGGGCGCGTAACTGCTTGAGCCATAAAGGCATAGTCCAGTTGGCGCAGGTGTGACCCTCATCCTTGGCTTCTTTGGCCATCTTCAGTTTGGTCTACAACAATGAGATCATGGCCGAGTTCCTGGACGTCTCCACGTACTCCTTCAGGGTCTTCTCATGATGTTCCCGAGTTTCCACTACTATCTTCTCGTTCTCGAGTAGCAGCTTCTGAACCTTGTCATGCTGGGCCTTTGCCCTGGATGTTTCTTTGTTAGCCTGGGCGACCCTGGATTTCAGGGTGTCAGATTCAGCGGCGCGCCTCTCGGCGGCCTCGAGCAGCTCCAGAAGACGACAGTTGGCCTGTGAAAGGGTAAATGCAGAATAAAAGTTAATATCGTAACCGACTATGAAATACAAGAAAAGCGGACACAAACAGGCGTACCTGATGGGCTACAACCTCAACATGTTGCACAAGTTCCTATGGAGACATTTCAGCCAGGGGGTGTTGGACAGTAGCGGTGCTGGATCCTTGGGTCTTCCTCTTCATACCTGTTGCCCTAGATGTGGTAGCCTTGGATGCTGGAGTAGGCTCGGCATTAACGGTGCTTAGTATTGCGATATCCTGGTCGTCGGCTAGCTTGGAGGAGAGGGCGGCTTCGAGGTCGTCAATGTCGTAAGCGGGGGCAGCTGCAAAAAGATACATGACCCTTGATGTCAGCAAATCAGGTACGTAAAAATTAACAAAATGTAGGGTAACTTACAACTGGACATGCTGACAGAAGGCTGGGAGACGGTTGGATGCTCACATGCTTTGAATACGCGCTCAAACTCCGGAATACCCATGAATTTATGCAAATTGCTCTCAGTCTCTTCTTCCTTAGGACCAATTTCTCTCAAACTCTTGGCTGCAAAGAATGACATTCAAGGTCAGATTATATGATATTAAATAAAATCCTAACATCTAGTGCAAGTATGCCTACCCTCTACAATCCAGGCTTGTGGAAGCTGGAAACCATCGGGAATGCTGGAATGCTTGGCAAAAAAGAATTTACCCTTCCATTCACCGTGTTAGGTATCGTTAGGAACGAGTTGCATGTCCTTGGAAAGGGCTTTGATTAAGAAATGGCTGGAACCATGCGATTGCAGCTCATAGGCCATGGCTATCTCCGGTAGGCCGACCTGGTGTTCAAAGGAATTGTCCAGGTGATCCAGGGTTCCCAGGATGCGCCATACAACAGGAAGGGTCTAGGCATAAGAAAGGCCTGTGGCCTTAAAGAACTCGGCGACGAGACCGGAAAAAGGGAAGGATAAGCCCATGCTAAATGGGGTGAATGGAAAGCAGACCCAGGTCGAAGAGACGAAGTCTGATCTCAACCTAGGGTCAAAGGCCTAGTGACTGCACAAGGAGGTAGAAGACCGTAGTTCTTCACCAATGCGATTTCATCGTTAGTGAAGGTGCATCTTTCTTGCTCGGGATGGAAGAGGAACTTTTGATCGAGAAAGTCCTCCACCCCGGTGAGAGAAACAGTGGGCTCCCGACAAATTCGACGCTTGGTCATGGTTAGATAAAGAAAAGAAAGATCGAAGGGGAGAAGATTACCTGGCCGGAATGGGTAAAACGGACGATCGAAGCTCGCAATTCTCGACTTGGGTGAGGTAAAACACTCGAGTAATCTGTTATTTATGGGCGAAAGGAGTTACAGAAGTGAGAAGACATCAAGGGATCAGATTGAAACGGAAAAATCAAATTAAGCGGACGAGATCAAACCGAAGATGCTGACTCATCTTGATTCAAAAAATTCACAGCTGTAAATCTTATCTACAAGCTGCGAATTTTGGGGGCAATTGTTATACCCTGAATTTTCGTTCGAATTCTTACTAATGATCTCCGACAGGTTAAGACCCCTGGATGTCGAACATACAGGGAACGCGTTTTTGGTAACTTAACCCAGGATGTCTGCTTATAATTTATTTAATTGTTATCCCAGGATGTAATGCACTCTGAATCTGTTTATCTATTTAATCCCAGCATGCACGGGTACCATGCATGCTAGGAAAGCTTTACTAATCTTTCTCTTTGATTCCGTATGTATAAGCCAGGAACAGACGGGAAGATAACGGTCATATAGACATGGTCAAGGTCAGAAGCACGTGTGGAAAAGGAGACCCGCCGTTAAACTCGGTCAAATAACGGCCGAAGATGGTTGAAAGAAGATACCAGGAATCTCGGGATGTTAGATACGTTTTCTATGTATTTATACGCGGCATAGGACTTAGTTTTTCACTCTCTTGATCACCTGTACTCACACTACCAAATAGCAATCAAGCCGCAATCAATTGTACTTGGAAAATTTTACTTAGCAATAAATAGGCAACGTGTGTTATCGTTACCGAATGGGTTTTTTATGCCGGCAATCCTTGAAGACATTCAAGGATTAAGGGCTTTTCCCCCTTTCGAATTTCGTTGTTCTTAGTTGCAATCAGGGAAGTGTTCACTTGTGTTCCCATTCATATAAACTAAACCTTGAATTTCAACAAACTAATCTGATTTTTAGTATCCTACATCCTAGGCACCATACCTCACAAACGAATTTGGTTACCTAATTTAGCTTCGTAATTTTTGACCAAAACATTACCCTCGCCAAGCTCCAGCACATAAGCTCTAGTCATCGCCACCAGGGATTCCGCAATCGTCTTCGAGAAGTAGCCTTCGGTCCCATCCTTCTCTGGTCTAGCCACATCTCCATCACCTCCTCCTAACGATTCCACAACCGCCTTCCAGCCCGTAACATCCCAGCCAGGCACCTTTAAACCAGCCGCTTCAGCCTCACCCGCCATTTGGATTTTACACTCCAGGACGCTCCGGGTAGCTGAAAGTTGGCCTATATCAGCATCAGCGGCCATCTTGGCTTCCAGGGCCAGGCGTTGCTCAGTGAGCTTATGCTCATAGAATAGGGTCTTACCCTTAGCGATGTCAGCTTGGGCTTGGATCTTCTCCTCAGCTTCAGCCAGCTTCTTCTCCATGTCAATGGCGTGGGTGCTCAGCTTCTCGATGCCCTGCACAAGGAAACAAGAAACCTGATCAGTAGCTGTGACAGGTATTAAACTAATATGCATTTTTGTTGAAGCTTCTTACCAGGTTAACCATGGTCTGCATCAAGAGAACCTTGTTGCTGACCTCAGAGGAGCGAGATCCTCAAAAGTTTCTAGATACACGGGAGCTTCAGCAGTCTTTCGCTTCTTGGAAGCCGAGGCCTTCGGCCGGCTGACAGGTGGCTTAGAGGTGGCAGGCTGCTTTAGTTGTTCCTTCTTAAATTTAAGGAGGTTATTGAAAAAGAATATACGGATCGATTCTATGGTAGATAATACCGAGACGGAAGTTTTGTCATATATCGTGTTGAATGGTTACATAAACCGAAGGAGTATACAAACGTTTAAGCTCTGGGGGAGGTTAGACAGAACCTCCCCTCTCAACACATTGATCTAGAAAGACACTGACAGAAACTTACAAAGAAATACAAAGACGAAACTGTTTTGGTAAAAATTACGTAAACAAAATTAGTAAGAATTGAACCAAATAAGATTGTGAGGTTTGGTACCTAGGATTAATATATGAAAACAGTTTGCAGAAATCCTGGGACAATAGTTTAATTCTAGGGACAAAAGATAAAATCCTGGGTAAAAATGTAAGTTAAATCAGGAAATTGGTTGATAATTCAGATAACACAAATGAAACCGTAAATGGAAGTAGGAACACCGAGAATTTTACTAGGGAAAAGCCCTTAGCCCTTAGATGTCTCTAAGGCGCGGCCGGCATAAAAACCCCGGGTAGCGATAACACACGCTACCAATTTATTGATCACGTAAATGTCTGAGTACAATGAGTTTGCAGTGAAATGAGTACCAGAATACAATTAGTAAAGCTTGAGTGAGCTGAAAAATAAGTCTAAATGCCCTATTTATACTCCTAGCTCTTCAACAACTTGTCCGATATTCCAGGGATCTTCTCTTCAACGTCTTTTTCAGTTGGTTGACCGAGTTCTCAGCTAACAACCTTTGACCATGTGCGAAGTAAGTCTCTAGCTTCTCTTATTCGACCGTTGGTAGACTTCGTCAACCTGTCCTTGATCAGATATAGGCACAAAACAAGTTAGTTACAATGTCCTAGCATGCAGGGTCATTTCCACATGCTGGGTCATTCGTAAAATAAGGGTGACCCTGGATTATCTTGACGTCCTGAGACATTACCTCAGTCCTGATACATTCAGGGTTATTCAATGTTAACTGTTAAATTCTGGGTCATACGATTCCTGGGTCAATCCTGTCCTAAGCCTATGACTGTACCCTGGATTACCAGCCGAAAATTCAGGGTATAATAGAAACTATTTATACTTCTTCATTCTGTCCATACTGGGT
>JBCNJP010000003.1:42927460-42957534 GCA_039602395.1 Deinandra increscens subsp. villosa | reverse complement strand
GACAATATCCCCTTGGAAAGGGATTATTCGGTTTGGAAAGAGAGGAAAGTTAAGTCCTCATTACATTGGACCTTTCAAGATTATATCCAAAGTCGGCAAGGTAGCCTATCAATTGGACTTACCCGAAGAACTCAATGGAGTTCATGATGTATTTCATGTATCGAATCTACACAAATGTATGACTGATGAAGCACTAACAACTCCATTGAAAGAGATTCGTGTGGACGAGAAACTAAATTTCACAGAAAGGTCGGTTGAGATTGTTGAGAGAATTGTGAAGAAATTGCACAGAAAGAAGATTCTGATGGTTATGGTTAAGTGGGATGCTCGGCGTGGACCCGAGTACACTTGGGAGTCGGAAGTGGATATGCAAAGGAAATACCCCCACTTTTTTTATGCTAAGTGAATTCCGGGACGGAATTCTTTTAAGGGGGGAGTATGTAACATCTGTGGATAAACCTCGAGAATCGGACTGGATCTTTCCAAGAAAAATGAAAGGGGATTTTTTTTCTGGAATGATGCGGGGTGCATTATGTTCCTTTTGAAGCAATGTAGCTCGCATGGCATGGCGGGTCGTCGGGTCGGATGCGCTACCCATAAAAGATCCGCGAAATATCCTGATGACAATGCGGGGCATATCTCCTACTGAAGTAATCCGATGCGGCCCGCGTCGACCCCCAGGTCTATAAAAACGAGTTTTGCCCCATTTCTGCTCATTTTTACACGTGCAACTTGGAGAAATTCTCTCCTCTCCGCCCCTTTACCCATGAGACACCTAATTCCGGCCAGTTAGAGGTTCTAGCAACAAGATAAAGGCATATTAAGGTCATATGAAGCTCGGGTAAGAATCTAGTTCACATATCTCATCATTTTGAGCATGGTTTTGTTATGAACACCACTTATCAGAAGTTGTTGATGGTCCAGAAAGTGTTGCATGTCCGATCAAGAGTGACCTAAGGGTTGTGGATGTGTTCTTGTGGTGAACCAAGGTTAGTATATGTTTGGTTTTGCATTTGATCATGATTTTGGGCAAACCCACCACTTAAACTGTGTTTGATAATGCATGCAAGGAAGGATATAGCATCTGGAGTTTGCTAGGAGGCTGGGATTGTGAAGACCCGCTTGGATTCGCTTTAGTACAAGCTTTCTTACACAAGGTACAACTAGTTAATGCATACATGTTGATGTTTTGGGTTTAGATTGAGAATTTGAGCTTGGGTCTGGGATACCTGACCAACTCAGTAGTAAATGACTACAAAATGAGTTTGGTCCAATAGGTGGAGACCCCTCTTGTTTTATACTAGTGTTAAAACTCAGAAACCGAGCATTTTTGGACTTCTTGAAATGGTTGATGACACCTGGATGATCTCAGTGGCTCTTGGCCCTAAATCTGAGTTAGAATCAGTCCATAGGTGGAAACCAAAGTGTTGGATTGATTGGAATTGGTCAAACCCACTTGTAATATGATTTCGGGCAAATTTGGGACAAAACCGGGACTTGTAACTTTGGTTGGATAGGCCCCCAGTGCCTAATTTTTTGATATTTTGCTACTGGAAGGGTTGGGAACGAAACCCCATTGTTGAAACGAGCTAAAAATGCAAAATGGGAAAAAGTCACTAAAAGATAAAATAGTCGGTGCGGGGTGCATCGCCTTCGGATGACCCTGTCGCAACCCGCATCACCCCCAGAAATCAGCCGGGTACTTTTGACCCAATGCGGGATGCATCGCCAGGCCAGTAACCCGTTGCGGCCCGCATCGACTCTGTGACCAGAATTAGTGATTTTGTTTGTTTTGTGTTTGGGAAATTACCGAGCACCTGGTTTTGTTATTTTTACGAGTAGAGTCCCGTGGAATTATAATGGTGAGGTTTCACCACCTGGTTGGACTCGAGGATCTCGTATAGCTATTTTGGCCTCTCGGTACATTCCCGAGAATGTTTGTAACTTCCCCTTCCTGTTGTTTTCACCAAACGTTGTGAAAACGTTCTTGGATTTGGGTTAGGTTCTGATATATATTTATGTATATATTTTTAAACTCGCATCTATGATACGATAGTTGGACCTTGGATTTCCTCGTGCCCGGTGACGTTATAGTTTTTCCGCCCGTTGCGTTCTGTGAGTTGATAGCGTTTCCCCTACTTTTATTTAAATGTTTCGGGGTGTACATGAACCATGTCTTGTTGTGTTACTTGTTACTGTGCTTAGGTATGTGTTACCGTGTTATAAATTTACTACATGTTACGTGACGTTCATGACAGATTAGTGTGGTTAATTTAGGTCCGTGTGGGGCCACAAAGACATATATTGCACCAATACAGCTGTAGAGGTAGATCAAGCTGTCTCATACCCGTTCTTGTTGATCCATTAGGGGTCGGGTGATAGCGTATATGCCTAGTCATGGGGAGCGGTGACGGCCGCTGGTCCGTTTACCCCTCTCGTGTGCTGGTTTAACCATAGAAATTTATAGCAGGCACAGTGTTTTTGGAAACAAGTTTTGGTTGTGAAAATGAGTCAAATGCGCTACGACTCACCAACAAATTTTCGTTGTTGACGTCTTTTTGGTTCATGTGTAGGTAAGTAAAGCTATGGCAGAAGTCACGTTGTGGTTTTGGGACGAGATGGTGTTGTGGGTTTCGGGGATTATCTTGTTATTATGTCATTTTTGTGACTATCATGACTATCTTGTGTTGTTTGTTTGTTCCCTCACCGTACTTGTAGCCTTAGGGTGTCCCTGGGTTTAATTTATTTGTTAAGCTTTTATGTAAGACTTAACATGATCTATGTTACAGCCGACGTGGCACTAGTTATGTTTGTTGGACGGGTCGTCTGTTGTTGTGAGCCTTTTTCTACTCTTTTATCTATCTGTTTGCTTCCGCAAGTTCTGATACGGCGGCCGGTCCCACTCTCCTCTCCTCCGCGCCTGGTAGGGCGCGGTGGGGCGGGGTGTGACAGTTTCCGAACCTAGAGTTCGGAACTTATAATCTGGATGATATATATATATTGTGCTATGGATTTCGGAAATGGGACACTTCTCGAATAACCATTTACCCGAGTTCAAATTACAAGAGGAGGAGTTTTTGATCTTTTTTTTTAGAGATTTCTGTGTTTAGGATCATGATTAGAGACTATAAACGAGTTCAAATCATGTAATCGTTGATCAATTTGAGCAATAAATCGAGTTTATTGACCTTGTTCGTGTTCTTCGTTTCGGGTAATCTTTTGGTCCAATTTCGGTGTACAAATCACTAGATCGGGACATATCGAGTTTTCAATTCGTATCAGAGCAACTCCAGGCGTGATTCTACATTGATTACAGATTGAAATCGTTGTTATTTGGCTCAATTTCATCGAGTTTGACTTTTGGAAGTCAAACTGTTCAACATTTGACTGCAAAATTAAATCAAATTACACTGTGTTGATGTTTCTAATCGGTACAGTTAGATTGAACAAGTAATTTCGCATCTGTGGCAAGTCTCGGAAGTCATTTTGGTTGAGTTTTGGTCTGATTCGCAAATTCACAGTACACGTGAATGAGTTCTTCATGGTTCTTTAATGGTGAATCTGTGAATACTTGACTGTTTTGCAAAATTTCAGTTGCTACAACTTCCTTTCAATCATACGAATCTATGCAACAAACGATTTTCAATTTGGTTGAGTTTTGAGAAGATCACAAAATCACCACCTTGTTTATTCGCCGGAGCTATTTCGTTTGGAGTTTAAACCAATTCAAAACCTAGCAACAATGGTGCTAGATTGATTCCTCTCGTCGTCACGAATCCGTAGCAACTTTCGGATTGATTTTTCGTTGAGAATTAAAGAAGATACAGATTTTCAAAGGTTGTTGGTGGTGATTGGTTAGTCGCCGGAAACTTTGGTCGGAATTGTTGTCATTCGCCGGAAAACAAAGAGAAACACGACTATTTTGTTTTTATTCCAAAAGTTCACTTTTAGTCCTTTTAATTTCAAAGAAGTTTAAAAAAAGTTTTATACTTTATATAAAAAAATCACAAGTCTTTCATAACAAAGGGGATTTAAAAAAAAAAAAAGAAGTTAAACAAAAACATTTTTCTTTAAATGAAAATCACAAGTTTAAATACAAAAAAAAAATAAAAAAATAAAAACCAACTAAATTTAAAAACAAAAAACTTTTACATAAAGATTTGAATAATAAAAAAAACAACAAAGTTTTTTTTTTATAAAAAAATTAACACAAAGTTTTTTTGTTTATTGAATTGTTTCGTGAACGCAAAATATTTTTGCGTTTGTCGAATCGGTTTACAAACATAAATTCATTCGTATTTGTTTTTTGATTTTTTACCGTGTTATTTTCCTTTTAAAACAAAACAAAACAAACAAAACAAAACAAAACCTATAAACATTTTATTTTTCAACGTTTATTTCTTCTTAAAGAATATTAAAGAAATATACAAAAATATCTTTGAGGAATTGGTCCTGGTATTTCAATTCGGTGATATCACAAAATTCAAAGTTCAAGTTACATGGTTCAGATTGTCCTTTTTAGTGGAATCATAATGAGTAAAGTTCAATCGAGTTCAGTGGTTCCTAAATTATTACAATGTGAAGATTATCAAGAATGGAGAAAATATTTTGAGGTTTTTATGTACGATAACTTTGATGAATTTTGGAAGGCGATTGATAAAAAGTATTAATATCCGACTGATTGGCATGGTGTTTCTAAATTTCAAAGAGATCTTTCATTCGAGGAAAGTGAAAGTTATGAAAGAGAATTAAAAGCTTATGGTATTCTCACAATCACATTGTCAAAAGAATTACTGTCTCAATTCAAAACGTGTAAAAATTCAAAAATGTTTTGGGATGCTCTTGCTCAGAAATATGCTGAATTAAATGCATCTGGAAAGGAGGTTGATATTGAAGAATATACATCTTTTGCAAATTGTGAGAAGTTTGATAAATGTGGTTTTACAGTTATGAAAGAAGTTCAAAAAGATGGGTCTTCAAAATGTGAATTTGTTGTGAATGAATTCCAGCTTCAACATGAGAATGTGGAGTTGATTGCAAAAGTTTCAAAGCTGACTGAAACAAATGATGATTTGATGAAGGAAGTTGAGAAATAGAAGAAAGAAGCAGGTGATATGGCAGCAGCTTTTGATGATTTGTTTGTAAAATCAAAGATCAAACTTGAAGGTCTAGAAAAGGATGTTGTTGATCTTACTGCTAAAGAATTACGTCATCAAGAGGATAATACGAAGCTGTTAGATGCTAAAGCTGAATTGCTTTGTGAAAACAAGCTTTTGAAGCAAAATGTTGAGATTTATAAACAAAGACGGGAGAAGGTTGTTCAAGAAACATATGATGCTCATGATTAGTTGAGGAGAGAAAAGTTTACTCTGAATGTAACAATAGAAGAACTTATTGCAACACAAAAAGAGTTGGCTGAAGCGCAAAAGAAAATTGCAGACATGAAGATTGAGGTTCGTGATTTCAAAAGACAGTTGCATAATCTCAATAATTCATCGTCTTTCACAAATTTTTTGTGCAAAAAGGAGAATTTTCAATAGATTTTCGGTGATGTTATTATGAAAAATGTTCCACCTCCTGTGGTTATTGAAAATTCTATCAATACTTTGAAAGCAACGGAAGAAGTTCATGATTATTAAAAGTTTGCTGATAATTCTTCTGAGAAGAAGAAAACGTGAGTTTTGATGCTAACAAGAGAACTAAATTTGTCTCAAGTTCCATATTGCTTGATAAGGAAAAGGTTTTTGACGGCAATCCAGGAAAAGTGAAAGTCGAAAAATTTTCAGAGATTGTGATTGATGAATCTTTGATTTCCAATAAAGATGATTAAATGCCATCAAGGATGAGTTTTCTCGACTTGCTTCACAAGGTCATGAGAAACCTAAGTCGGTACCAGATAAATCTAAAGAGAATGGTGGTTTGGGATATGAAAGAAAAGATGAGAACGTGAATGTTGGAAGTGATTTCCAAGATATGGTTGAGATAGAAGAAATTATGGAGGATGTCAAGGTTCATAAAGAAAAGGTGATTCCAATTGAGAATCATATCTTGTGTGAACCTGATGCTAGTTTTCTATCAACAAAATCTAAGTTAGAGTGTCAAGAGAGTGATTATTCTCAACATTCTACAATGTCAACAGAATCCATGTCATCTCCTAAGTTGGTTGATGTGAGAGCTTGCTTTTACTGCAACAAGACAGGAGAGTGTGATTCGTGATTGTGCTACTCGAAAAAGATTTTCACGTGGTTCATATCGATCGTCATCATCTGATTCAATGATTCTAAATGAGGTACCTAATAGACAAAATTAGAAAAACCAACGAAAACCAGCTCATAAGAAGCCGGTTGTTGGTAAAACCTCAAATTATGATGATTGGCCACCACAATTTCCAAAACAAAAACAATTTTTCCAAAATGAGTTCAAAATGCCTTACTCATATGATTTTTCTTATTATGGCCTAGACAATATCACCAACGTCATCCAAAACCCGAGAAAATGTTAGTTGGTGAGTTGTTGAATATCATTTCCAACTTGTCACGGTATGTCAATGGTTCTGATTCGCATCGGGCGAAATCGTCTAAACCATTTCGTTCTTGGAAACAGAAAATGGCAACCTCGGCGGGAAACGATTTTGTTGAGGATACGGGACGACCCAAGCCGGTTTGGGTTCCCGTATTTAACTAAAAAATTGTTTGAGGTTGTGTGTAGGTACTTCAAAAAGACCTATTAGTGATTGCATAGTTGCTGATAGTGGAGTATTTTGTTTAAGTTAGCGCTTCACAGAGTTGATATTTCATAAACATTTTAGGGAAAAATGATTTTTCAAAATCTAAAAATCCGAGGTATCTGTGTTGGTCGATCAATTTCCTTTTATTTTCTTTCATATCTTTTAAGGGAGAAATTTTGGAAAATTCAAACATAGAGTTTGTTGAATTTTAGGGGGAGAATATTTGAAAATACACAAAAATAGTGTGATGTTTGTTTCCTTTATGAAAAATATATAAAAAAATGAAAAATTAGAAAAGATAAAAAAATGAAAAATCTCAAAAAGAGAAATTGATCCAACCATGTGAGAAATGATGGTACATTAGCATACATTATCTGTCATGAATAAAGTAGAAAGAAAGGCTGTAGGTACTTGCTTGACTTGACTGAATGTGCTGAGTAGTCTGATATATGCGAGTATGATATAAAGATAACGCTTGCTTGATAATTGTGGTTACAAATCATGATGGGTACTGTGCATATCTGGCAAAATAAAATGAGAAAATACCAAAAACAGAATAAAGAGATGTTCTAGTGTACACTTGCTTTATTTTGAAAATTTTCAACTTGTTTGATTTTCTTTATTTTGTCAAACGATCGGACTTTCTCTGCCTATCGAAAGATTGACCTGATCGTTGTTCATTTGACGTTCTGTGTTATTTTCTTTGGTGTTTCGTAAAATCCATCTGACTTTCTCTGCGTGCCCACAAGGCCGACCTGATTGTTGTTGGAATTATACAACTTCAACTTATTTGATTTCTTTTAATTTATTTTCTCAATACTTATGCATTCTCTGCATGCTCACAAGGCCGACCTGGTTGCTAAGTATTTGAGCTTCTGTTTTCTTTTGCAAGAAACACCATGAACTTGATATCTCTGTGGCATTTGAATCTGTATAAGAAAGTTTACAATATCAGTTTGAGAAATCTGTTGCGAGTAACTTGGCATGTATAAAAGAAAATTACAAAAATATGAAATAAGCGGATTGCCAGTATTCCTGATTGTGTGGGTACCATGTTATTTATGCTCGATAAATACACTTAATTTCATATCAGAAAGCTATAGCAAATGACCTGCTTTAGCTGAAATAAACCAAATGGTTGTATTCTTAGTCAACTTGACTTGCATGCTTAGTATTTTGAAATTGCAGTGTGTATGATGCGTATGTCTGATATGATCTCATGTTGTGATCTTTCTCACTAAAAACAAAAATAGAGTTTAATTCTATATTGCATTTATGTTTCAGTTTATGAAAAAATCAAAAAAGATATTCAGTGTGTTATGATATAAACTTTGTAAAATCCAAAAAGATTTTCTTTCTTCTTTGTTTTTGATCTGATCGACATGGGATACAACAAAATTTCAAAACTAAATGCCTTGGTTTCTCCAAAGGAGGAGTTTTGCTTCCAAGATTAAAGTTATGTTTGGAAAAGAAATACCGCACTTCTGTCTTCTAAAGCTTGCAGGTTGAAAAGATCAAAGTCTCTCAGATACTGATCTCAGAATGGATTGCAAGCATGATTATGAAGTTGTCAAAGAGTTTATTCCTTTAGCCAGTCAGAGGATAACCTAACAAAGGATACTTTCACAAATGGTTCAGTTGACTCAATTCCTGTTCCTGCCATGCCTACCCTACATCAACTAACAACAAATTCAAAGAGTTTGAAGATCTGATACAGCACACGTCAAGGGGGAGTTTATTAGAGCATTTTCTGTGTGACGTGTGATGTATTCAGTTATCACCGTTAGTGATGTTTATCACTGTTAGTGATGTTTAGTTAAAATAGTTAGTTCAAAGTTAAAAGGTAGAAAATGTCAATTACTATTTCTTGAGGGACTTGGAATGGCATGAATGAATGAGTATATCTAATTCATTCTAATTTACGATCAAGGTACATAAGATTGAAGCTTCACTCGAACTCAAGATGGGTGCAACGAAGTGGAAAACGAACCTTGAGTTCGTGACCTATGAACTGGGAGCATATATATATTTGTTATTGAGTTCAGATGAAAAGGAGTTCGGCCATAACCGTTTTCTCGAAGCCGTTTGTAGGGGAGAGTTTTTGAACATGAATTTCAGAGAGTTTTGTGTTTAGATCATTGATTAGGACCGTTCAATGAGTTCATATAATGTAATCTCTGATCAATTTGAGCTATAAACCGAGTTATATTTACGATTTTGTGTTCTTGAGTTCGGGGTAAGTTTCGGTCCAATTTTCGGTGTACAAATCACTAGATCGAGGGAAATCGTTTTTCAAGTGGAATCAAAGCTGTTGGCTCTTTCTATGGTCTAATTTCATCATTTTTTCTTAAGTTTGAGACGTTAAACCTTCAGTTAGGGGGTGATTGAAAGTGTTAATGATTGATTGTTAATCAATCGAGTCTTTCTGAGTCATGTTTTTACCTAACAGAAGTATCTGGATGTCAACATTCGATCAAATTCTGAATCTGGTGCGTTTTCAAAAATTTCCAGTGAAGTTCGGATAGAGTTCGGCCGAAGAACAGATTTGAAAATAATCGCTCCGAACTCTAGGTTCGGACAGAGTTTGGACATGTTCGGACATCCGAAGGTTAGGTTCAGAAGATGAGGTTCGGAAGATCAGGTCCAGAGGTATTTCGAACAAGGTTCAGACGAGCCAGGGGCTGCCGCCCCTTAGACCCCGCTTCTCAGGGGCGTTGCCCCCGAACCCCCGTTAGGAGGGAATTTCGAAGAAGCGGATCAGTTATCGGGTTTACCCCTTGATTTTGTAGTTGTGGGGTGTAATATATGAAGAAAATCCAGATTCCGATACTTGTTAGGAGTTAGTGATTGAATTTCAAAAATGAGTTTGTGGGTAGTCATTGTTCTTGATGATGGATAAAGATTCGGAGACATGGTTATGATTACTTGGGAATGTTTGTCGGAGATTATCTTTCTACACAAACTGAAGATTAAATGAGATTAAAGATTCCGTTGTGGGCCACTTTAGTTTATCATTCCACTACAAGAATGCGGGGTTGGAATCATAAGAAATTGAAGATTTGAATATGCACTTATTTAGGGGGAAATTGGGGATCCTAAAACTTTTAAAGTTTCATAATTGAAAAAGTGAATATTCAAAAGCAATCAGTTCAGGGTTGTTGGTGATTTTTGATCTTCGTGGATAGGTAGTGTATTTTGATGTTTGTGCAAACCGATAAGTCAAATTTTTCGGTTATGGTTTGGAACTCTTTCTCATTTGCCCGATACTTTCTTGAGTTGTGAAGACTTGGTCAGATTCCAGTCTGCAACGAGATATACGTTTACCGGAGTAATATATTGGGATGGATTTCATGCTAAGGGATTATATCCGTGATTGAAGATGCTGATCGTGTCTATTTTCATAAAGATCAGAATGTATTACAATTTGGTGAAGATTAAAGATTGTTGTCAATATGCAGTGATGTTCGGGTGTCTTTACAAATTCCGGATACGACTGAGGAAGTGAACCATTATCATATATGCCGGTTCCAGTTGGATGGTTGTGCTTGAAGCTAGGGGGAACTTTATTGGTTGTGGAGACTGTACAAGATGCGAACTGTTTCCTGCATGCCTGAAGTTCAGTCCAAGGGGAGTTTGCTGAAAATCAAGATTCAAGATGTTGCAGACTGACTGATGATGATTGCTAGAAGATCAATGTCTAGATTCGACAGTAACGTCCAAGGGGGAATTTGTTGATGCATTAACCTTGTGTGGCCGTTACTGTTCGAATTATCAAACAGACTGATTTGTCGGAGATATGAACTGGTGTCCGAAACCCAGCAGAATTCCAGGTTCGGAGTTGTCCGAACTTGAGACGAACTCTAAGTTCGGAGGGAGTTCGGACAGGGTCCGGAGGTACCCAGTATGGACAGAATGAAGAAGTATAAATAGTTTCTATTATACCCTGAATTTTCGGCTGGTAATCCAGGGTACAGTCATAGGCTTAGGACAGGATTGACCCAGGAATCGTATGACCCAGAATTTAACAGTTAACATTGAATAACCCTGAATGTATCAGGACTGAGGTAATGTCTCAGGACGTCAAGATAATTCAGGGAAATTCATATTTACTTTATTTTTGCTATATGTTATTATGACCCAGGATGAGTCTAATCCAGGGTCACCCTTATTTTACGAATGACCCAGCATGTGGAAATGACCCTGCATGCTAGGACATTGTAACTAACTTGTTTTGTGCCTATATCTGATCAAGGACAGGTTGACGAAGTCTACCAACGGTCGAATAAGAGAAGCTAGAGACTTACTTCGCACATGGTCAAAGGTTGTTAGCTGAGAACTCGGTCAACCAACTGAAAAAGACGTTGAAGAGAAGATCCCTGGAATATCGGACAAGTTGTTGAAGAGCTAGGAGTATAAATAGGGCATTTAGACTTATTTTTCAGCTCACTCAAGCTTTACTAATTGTATTCTGGTACTCATTTCACTGCAAACTCATTGTACTCAGACATTTACGTGATCAATAAATTGGTAGCGTGTGTTATCGCTACCCGGGGTTTTTATGCCGGCCGCGCCTTAGAGACATCTAAGGGCTAAGGGCTTTTCCCTAGTAAAATTCTCGGTGTTCCTACTTCCATTTACGGTTTCATTTGTGTTATCTGAATTATCAACCAATTTCCTGATTTAACTTACATTTTTACCCAGGATTTTATCTTTTGTCCCTAGAATTAAACTATTGTCCCAGGATTTCTGCAAACTGTTTTCATATATTAATCCTAGGTACCAAACCTCACAATCTTATTTGGTTCAATTCTTACTAATTTTGTTTACGTAATTTTTACCAAAACAGTTTCGTCTTTGTATTTCTTTGTAAGTTTCTGTCAGTGTCTTTCTAGATCAATGTGTTGAGAGGGGAGGTTCTGTCTAACCTCCCCCAGAGCTTAAACGTTTGTATACTCCTTCGGTTTATGTAACCATTCAACACGATATATGACAAAACTTCCGTCTCGGTATTATCTACCATAGAATCGATCCGTATATTCTTTTTCAATAACCTCCTTAAATTTAAGAAGGAACAACTAAAGCAGCCTGCCACCTCTAAGCCACCTGTCAGCCGGCCGAAGGCCTCGGCTTCCAAGAAGCGAAAGACTGCTGAAGCTCCCGTGTATCTAGAAACTTTTGAGGATCTCGCTCCTCTGAGGTCAGCAACAAGGTTCTCTTGATGCAGACCATGGTTAACCTGGTAAGAAGCTTCAACAAAAATGCATATTAGTTTAATACCTGTCACAGCTACTGATCAGGTTTCTTGTTTCCTTGTGCAGGGCATCGAGAAGCTGAGCACCCACGCCATTGACATGGAGAAGAAGCTGGCTGAAGCTGAGGAGAAGATCCAAGCCCAAGCTGACATCGCTAAGGGTAAGACCCTATTCTATGAGCATAAGCTCACTGAGCAACGCCTGGCCCTGGAAGCCAAGATGGCCGCTGATGCTGATATAGGCCAACTTTCAGCTACCCGGAGCGTCCTGGAGTGTAAAATCCAAATGGCGGGTGAGGCTGAAGCGGCTGGTTTAAAGGTGCCTGGCTGGGATGTTGCGGGCTGGAAGGCGGTTGTGGAATCGTTAGGAGGAGGTGATGGAGATGTGGCTAGACCAGAGAAGGATGGGACCGAAGGCTACTTCTCGAAGACGATTGCGGAATCCCTGGTGGCGATGACTAGAGCTTATGTGCTGGAGCTTGGCGAGGGTAATGTTTTGGTCAAAAATTACGAAGCTAAATTAGGTAACCAAATTCGTTTGTGAGGTATGGTGCCTAGGATGTAGGATACTAAAAATCAGATTAGTTTGTTGAAATTCAAGGTTTAGTTTATATGAATGGGAACACAAGTGAACACTTCCCTGATTGCAACTAAGAACAACGAAATTCGAAAGGGGGAAAAGCCCTTAATCCTTGAATGTCTTCAAGGATTGCCGGCATAAAAAACCCATTCGGTAACGATAACACACGTTGCCTATTTATTGCTAAGTAAAATTTTCCAAGTACAATTGATTGCGGCTTGATTGCTATGTGGTAGTGTGAGTACAGGTGATCAAGAGAGTGAAAAACTAAGTCCTATGCCGCGTATAAATACATAGAAAACGTATCTAACATCCCGAGATTCCTGGTATCTTCTTTCAACCATCTTCGGCCGTTATTTGACCGAGTTTAACGGCGGGTCTCCTTTTCCACACGTGCTTCTGACCTTGACCATGTCTATATGACCGTTATCTTCCCGTCTGTTCCTGGCTTATACATACGGAATCAAAGAGAAAGATTAGTAAAGCTTTCCTAGCATGCATGGTACCCGTGCATGCTGGGATTAAATAGATAAACAGATTCAGAGTGCATTACATCCTGGGATAACAATTAAATAAATTATAAGCAGACATCCTGGGTTAAGTTACCAAAAACGCGTTCCCTGTATGTTCGACATCCAGGGGTCTTAACCTGTCGGAGATCATTAGTAAGAATTCGAACGAAAATTCAGGGTATAACAATTGCCCCCAAAATTCGCAGCTTGTAGATACGATTTACAGCTGTGAATTTTTTGAATCAAGATGAGTCAGCATCTTCGGTTTGATCTCGTCCGCTTAATTTGATTTTTCCGTTTCAATCTGATCCCTTGATGTCTTCTCACTTCTGTAACTCCTTTCGCCCATAAATAACAGATTACTCGAGTGTTTTACCTCACCCAAGTCGAGAATTGCGAGCTTCGATCGTCCGTTTTACCCATTCCGGCCAGGTAATCTTCTCCCCTTCGATCTTTCTTTTCTTTTTCGAACCATGACCAAGCGTCGAATTCGTCGGGAGCCCACTGTTTCTCTCACCGGGGTGGAGGACTTTCTCAATCAAAAGTTCCTCTTCCATCCCGAGCAAGAAAGATGCACCTTCACTAACGATGAAATCGCATTGGTGAAGAACTTCGGTCTTCTACCTCCTTGTGCAGTCACTAGGCCTTTGACCCTAGGTTGAGATCAGACTTCGTCTCTTCGACCTGGGTCTGCTTTCCATTCACCCCATTTAGCATGGGCTTATCCTTCCCTTTTTCCGGTCTCGTCGCCGAGTTCTTTAAGGCCACAGGCATTTCTTATGCCTAGACCCTTCCTGTTGTATAGCGCATCCTGGGAACCCTGGATCACCTGGACAATTCCTTTGAACACCAGGTCGGCCTACCGAAGATAGCCATGGCCTATGAGCTGCAATCGCATGGTTCCAGCCGTTTCTTAATCAAAGCCCTTTCCAAGGACATGCAACTCGTTCCTAACGATACCTAACACGGTGAATGGAAGGGTAAATTCTTTTTTGCCAAGCATTCCAGCATTCCCGATGGTTTCCAGCTTCCACAAGCCTGGATTGTAGAGGGTAGGCATATTTGCACTAGATGTTAGGATTTTATTTAATATCATATAATCTGACCTTGAATGTCATTCTTTGCAGCCAAGAGTTTGAGAGAAATCGGTCCTAAGGAAGAAGAGACTGAGAGCAATTTGCATAAATTCATGGGTATTCCGGAGTTTGAGCGCGCATTCAAAGCATGTGAGCATCCAACCGTCTCCCAGCCTTCTGTCAGCATGTCCAGTTGTAAGTTACCCTACATTTTGTTTATTTTTACGTACCTAATTTGCTGACATCCAGGGTCATGTCTCTTTTTGCAGCTGCCCCCGCTTACGACATTGACGACCTCGAAGCCGCCCTCTCCTCCAAGCTAGCCGACGACCAGGATATCGCAATACTAAGCACCGTTAATGCCGAGCCTACTCCAGCATCCAAGGCTAACACATCCAGGGCAACAGGTAAGAAGAGGAAGACCCAAGGATCCAGCACCGCTACTGTCCAACACCCCCTGGCTGAAATGTCTCCATAGGAACTTGTGCAACATGTTGAGGTTGTCGCCCATCAGGTACGCCTGTTTGTGTCCACTTTTCTTGTATTTCATAGTCGGTTACGATATTAACTTTTATTCTGCATTTACCCTTTCGCAGGCCAACTGTCGTCTTCTGGAGCTGCTCGAGGCCGCCGAGAGGCGCGCCGCTGAATCTGACACCCTGAAATCCAGGGTCGCCCAGGCTAACAAAGAAACATCCAGGGCAAAGGCCCAGCATGACAAGGTTCAGAAGCTGCTACTCGAGAACGAGAAGATGGTAGTGGAAACTCGGGAACATCATGAGAAGACCCTGAAGGAGTACGTGGAGACGTCCAGGAACTCGGCCATGATCTCGTTGTTGTAGACCAAACTGAAGATGGCCAAAGAAGCCAAGGATGAGGGTCACACCTGCGCCAACTGGACTATGCCTTTATGGCTCAAGTAGTTACGCGCCCTAGGTGGTTCAGTCCCCTAAGGGTATGAGACTGCCGAGACCTAGGGTGTTAAGACGACCCTGCTTGCTGGTGCATCTGGATCTGGGACTGGAGAAGGACAGCTGATGGCCGAGGATGCTAGGGACGAGAAGGGTGCTGGTGATGAAGCCATGAAAGAAGGAGGTGAAGGCGCCGATGATGCGGCAGCCGTGGATACTGTTCAATAATCCACAGTTTTTATCTCTTTCTTTGTTTATCGTGAAGATCTTTTTTTTTGTTTATAAACAATGTCTTTTGTTTGGTTCCGGAGGTTTGATTCCCGACATTACAATGCCCACCCATGGGTTCATCACCTGTGGTTTTGACTTGAAGCCATCCTGAGGTGGTTGGGCACTTTGTTCCAACCAAGGGTGGTTTCTTTATATATATATATATATATATATATTATATATATATATATATATCTGCTTATAAACTATATGCTTGCATGATATCTTTAACTTTTTTGCACAAACAAATACATAAGTACGATAAGAATGTTAAGCAATTAACCCATACCTTCTACATCCTGGGACAGTCCCTGAATGCTAAACTCTTTCTTGTGCAAGCAAATAATTTCTTATGTCCTTGGTACAATTCCGCTCTTGATTGCTAAGCGATAACCTGAAATGTTGCTTAATCGACACCGAAATCCGAGGATTTGGCACTGCTGTGCCATCCTAGGGTATGATCATTCAGGTAGACCCTGCATAGGTTAGGAATAAATTTTAACAATTGGGATCAAACCCAAAAATACTGGGGTTAACACCAAAAATCTTGTGGTCAAGCCCAAAAATCCTGGGGTTAAGCCCAAAAATCCCGGGGTTAAGCCCAAAAATCCTGGGTTCAAGCCCAAAGATCATGGGGTTAAACCTGGTGCCGATCCGGCGAACTGGGGTCATGCCCGGTGCCGTACTGGCGAATTCTAAGGCCCACCTCGATCCGAACCGGCGAACTAGGGTATTGCCTCGTGTGTCTTATGTTGGTGTGAAAACACCAAAAACCTTAAGGAACCCCCATATGTCCATAAATCATGAGGTTGTCGCCCATGCTATTAACACAGGTCGATCCTATAATCCTGTGTCCAATATGTGGGTTAACGTGCGCTACAGGTGGGGGTCTTGCGCTAAAGGTGATTACCCAAACGTAGGAGAGGTGATTTCCTTTCAAACCTTAGAAGGTATACTAGATACCTTGAACGGATGAGAGATGGCCAGTCTCTAACTTAGGAGAAACACATCCCTGGCTTCATGCATCCAGGGTTAGCTATCTGTTTTCATCCAAATATCTCAACTAAAGGAGTTAGTAATTTTCATGGGAAATGATAAAAACAGGTAAAGTAAGCATATAGCAAAAGCTTTTGATAATAATAAAAACTATAAGAGAAATACCTCGATCAATTCATTAGTTAGGAAACATACCTAGCGTGCCACATCCTCGGTGCTATACTTACATGAAATAATCTTTCAAATGGATTGCATTCCACGGTCTCGGTAGTAACTCACCATCCATGTTGGCAAGCCAATATGCCCCTTTACCTGCCTCTGAGTCGATTAAGTAGCGGCCTTCCCATTTGGGAGCTAACTTACCATCCCCTAGATTCGTCGTGTTTTGGAATGCCTTCCTTAAAACCAAGTCTCCTACCCTGATCCCTCTGATTCTTACATGCTTGTTGTAGGTCTTAGATATTCTTTGTTGATACACGGCCATTATCCAAGCAGCTTGTTCTCGTAGTTCATCCACGGTGTCAAGATCGTCAGCAAGGGACTCATTATTTGCATCCTGGGTCTGCCTGATGACCCTGAATGTTGGGACAACCATTCTCGTTGGAATGACTGCTTCCGTATCAAAAACCAAGGAAAAAGGGGTTTGGCCTGTAGCATTCTTGGATGTGGTCTATCAGCCCACAATGCTAATGGTAGTTCCTCTGCCAATTTTCCCTTCTTCTCCTTGAGTCTTTTCTTCAAATTGTTGATGATAATCTTGTTACTAGACTCCGCCTGGCCATTAGCCTGAGGATGCACTGGTGTAGAAGTTATCATCTTTATTCCCCAACTTTCACAGAATCCAGTAGTCCTCTTGCCAATGAATTAAGACCCATTATCATACACTATTTCAGAGGGTATGCCGAATCTAGTTATGATATTCCTCTTGATGAATGAAATAACTTCCTTTTCCATGACTTGCACATATGCTTCGGCCTCTATCCACTTCGAGAAATAATTAGTCATAGCTAACATGAAGACTTTGCCTCCTGGCGCCTTGGGTAGCTTTCCCACAATGTCCATTCCCCATTTCATAAAGGGCCAGGATGCAGGGATAGGATGCAAGGGTTTGGTAGGTTGACGGGGAATGTTGGCGTGTCTCTGGCAAGCATCAGATTTAAGGGAAAAATCCTGGGCATCTTTTCTCAAGGATGGCCAGAAGTAACCTGTTCTCAAGATTTTAGACATTAGAGACCTGCCCCCTTGTGGTTTCCACAGTCTCCTTCATGGATATCTTTGAGTACTTCCGGAGCTTCTTTATTCTCCAAGCATCTTAGGTATGTTCCTGCCACAGATTTTCTATATAATTCACCTTTAATGAGAACGTACCTAGCCATTCTGGTTCTGAACGCTCTGGTATCTCTTTCTTCTTTTGGGATGGAGCCGTTTTGTAGGTATTCTATGATAGGTCTGATCCAGGATGATATGGTATCCTGGGACCTAGGACGCTGTGCATCCTGGGTATCTGGACACTGTGCATCCTGAGTATCAGGATAGTGCGCATCCTGGGTATTGGATGCCAAAACCATGCCCCCAGGATCAATGTCTTCCAAGTTCTCTTGTTGATTGATTGCTGGACTTAGTATGTGGATTATGTGGGATGTGTGTATCCTCCATTGCTTTGAATGCCGACCCTAGGTTTGCTAGTGTATCCGCTTCAGCATTTTCATCCCTAGGTACTTGCTGAATGTCGAAAATTTGAAAATCCTGGGATATGGCTTTGACGACTTCTAGGTACTTGGCCAGTTTCTCCCCTTTCACTGCATAAGTTCCATTAAAGTGGTTAGCTAAAAGTAGGGAATCGACGTATACATGGATGTTATGGATCCCAAGTTATAGAGCTAGTTGTAGGCCAGCAGTCACGGCTTCATACTTCGCTTCATTACTGGTTGCCTGGAATCCACACCTAACAGCCTGGGGTATCATGTCCCCCTGTGGCGATTTTAGTATGATTCCAAGGCCAGTCCCCCTGACATTGGAGGCCCCATCCGTGAAAAGGGTCCAACATCCTGAGAATTCTTCTTGCTATAGGCTCTGGAATTCTTGGTCCGCTTCGTCTTGGATATCATTACTGAAATCAGCCACAAAGTCTGCTAGAGCTTGTGCTTTTATGACTGTTCTTGCTTCATATACCAGGTTGTAAGCACTCAACTTCAGAGACCATTTTGCCATCCTCCCTGACATCTCAGGTTTCCTTAAGACAGACTTTATAGGATAATTAGTTTTCACATGTATAGTATGATTTTCAAAATAGTGTCTAAGTTTAGTAGAGGCCATACTTAGGGCTAATATAAGTTTCTCTAAATGCGAGTACCTGGATTCAGCGTTAAGAAGACTTTTACTTACGTAATATACTGGGTGTTGTTGACCTCCCGCATCCTTGGTTATGACCGCGCTTACCGTTTTTCTTGAGACTACAAGGTATAATGATAAAGGCTCCCCTAGATTCGGCTTCATTAGAAGGGGTGCCGAGGATAAATAAGTTTTCAAATCCTGGAAGGCTTGTTCGTGTTGGGACGTCCATTCAAAGTTTTTATTTTTCCTCAAAATATCATAAAAATCCCGACACCTCTCCGAGGATTTGGAAATGAATCTATTCAGGGTTGCAACACGACCTGTCAGCTTGTGTACATCCTTGGTTGACTCTGGCGATTTCAGGTTCACTATGGCACGAATTTGTTCTGTGCTAGCTTCGATTCCTCTTTTGGTCACCATGTAACCCAGGAATTTTCCAGCACCCACTCCAAAATGACATATTTCTGGGTTCAGCTTCATATTGTACTTGTCTAAAATTTCAAAAGATTCTTTAACACCCTGGACATGGGTGCTGACATCCAGGGACTTTACCACTTGTCATCTATGTATACCTCCATAGTCTCTCCTAGTTTTTCTTTGAACATCATATTCACCAATCTTTGGTAGGTTGCCCCTGCATTTTTCAATCCATAAGGCATAACAATATAACAATAAATACTTGTTGGTGTGATGAAGGCTGTATCCTCCTGATCACTGGGTTCCATTTGAATTTGTTGAAATCCAGAGGTGGCATCCATGAATGTTAGCATTTCATGACCTGCCGTTGCATCCACCATGGAGTCAATGTGTGGTAAAGGAAAAGGGTCTTTAGGGCATGCACGGTTCAGGTCTATATAATCTACACAGACCCTCCATTTGCCAATATTCTTTTCCACTACCACCACATTGGCCAACCATCTTGGGAACTTAACCTCTCTGATCATCTTATTCTTCAATAGACGGTCTACCTCCTCTTGGATTATTACATGCTTCTCAGGAGTGTACTTTCTCCTCTTTTGATGCACGGGCTTGTCAGAAGGATCACTACCAAGTTTATGTGTTATAAGATTTTTGGATATACCTGTCATGTCTTCAGTGTTCCATGCAAATGTTGACATTCTGGACCGGAGAAATTTCACCAGTTCTTCTTCAATGGGGCCAGGGATGTTAGTGCTTTACATCCTGCTCCCTTTCCTCTAGGATGTCCCTGGCCTTATTCTTTAATTGCTATCCTTTCCGGGCTTTGGCTGAAATCTTGATGGCTTAGGTGTAGCAGTCTTTCGCTTCCTGTTGGTCGCTGTGGATGGTGACCACTCCCCAGGGTGTTGGCAGCTTGACACACTGATGATATGTAGAGGGGATAGCTTTCATGTCGTGAATCCAAGGTCTGCCCAGGATAATGTTGTATCCGGACGGAGCATCCGTGACACAAAAGTGTTGCATCGAGTTCGCCCCCTCAACATAAACTGGAAGCTTCACTTCTCCTGGGGTATTCTTTGTTTCCCCACTGAAACCCACGAGAACCGTGGATTTGGCGATAACTTCATCCTGGGGTATCCCCATCTTGGTCAATGTTTCAAGTTAAATAATGTTGACATAATTGCCTTCGTCAATTAGGACCCTCTTCACGAAATGGTTAGCTATGTAGAGTGTGATCACGAGCCCATCATGGTGAGGGTCCATGACGTTGCATCTGTCATCTTCACTAAAGGTAACATCCTTCACGTCTGTTTGTACTGAGGCTTTGATAGATTTCTTGGGTACGTCTGATTTGGTTTCCCGTGCGTGCCTTTTAGCTGCAGAATAAGAAGTACCACATATATCAGATCCACCATTTATAAAATAAATTACCTTTGCATCCGGGGATAGAGACGCTGACCAGTGCCCCTGGATTTCGCGGACTGATCAGCGCCCTTGGATTTGTCTTTCTTCCTTCCTAGGAGTTCCTTCAGGAAGCCTTTTGTAAAACCGAGATACGATCTTACTACTGCATGCTTTAATCAATGTAATAAACACGAGATGTAAATAAGAAAATTCTTATTGATCACTTGAAGATACAAAGAAGACTCTCTCTAGTTTCTCTCTCTAGAACACACAGTAAAGGTGTTGAATGCTAGAAGTGTTAAGCTAACATTCTAACACACGGTATTTATAGTTAGTGACATACTAGCCTACGTACCAACTGGCGTACCATTTGGTACATGCGTACCAAATGGTCCGGCATACCAGATGGTATGTCACCTAGAATGTTGCCACTACAACACACAGACTCGCTCTAATCTAGATACAATACACGAGACACATCATAGCATAGGTATATGATCTAACAAACTCCCCCTTAACGTGTAGTGTATCTATATTCTAACTAAACTTCAGTCTTCAATCTTCAACATTGCTGCATCCGATCTTCGACTTGAAATCTTGTCAAAAATAGAGCTTGCATGACTGGATCACTCTTGAATCATCTTTGATCTTCAAGATCCACTTGTGAAAGATATAACAAACTCCCCCTTTCACCATGCTTGAGTCTTGACACACAGAACCTGCAATTTCAGAAGACAGAAACGCGGTTTCCTTTTTTTCTTTTGAAAACTTAATTTAATCTTGGCGCAAAACTTCTCTTCGAGAATCCAAGATATAGTTTTGAAATTTGATTTTGTATCACATGTCGATCGGTCGAAAACAAATAAGAAATAAAATATTTTTTGGCTTTTTGAGAATTTATATCAAAACACACCTAAAATCTTTTTGTAATTTTCAGATAAGAAACATAAAATGCAATACAGAATCAGACACTATTTTTGTCTTTTGCGAGAATGATCACAACTTGGGATCATATTAAACATGACATGCTGAACTACACTTCAATTCAATTACTTCAGCACACAAGTCACGTCGATTACTGGTATAATTTGTCCATCTTAAACTCAGGCATAATCATACTCATAACATCTAGATATGTTATTGAATTGATTAGATTGCTTTGACCAGTGTACCCCACACTATCAGACATACTCAGATATGTATTTTTTTTATATCACACTTTGTGATTTCATTTGTGATTTTATCACATAATGATTGAATTCATGATATAGTCAACTGTGTTCCATGCAAAAAGAAAAAAGAACGTTAAATCGTCTACCTTAAGGTCGGTCTTTCGATACGCAGATAAGGCCTCGGATTTAACAAAATAAGAAAATAAAACAAGTTGAAATTGTATAACTCAACAACAATCAGGTCGGAACTCCCGTACACGCAGAGAAAGTCCGATGAGTTATACGAAACACCAAAGAAAATAAAGCAGAACGTCAAACGAACAACAATGAGGTCGATCTTTCGATATGCAGAGAAAGTCCGATCGTTTGACAAAATAAAGAAAATCAAACAAGATTAAATCTTTGCAAAATGAACACATGTACACACAGTGACTTCTCATTTTCTTTTTCACATATCTTTTCTTGATATATCATGAGATATGCATCAAGATGTTGTCCACTTGGTCAAGCATTAGTATTTAATGTATATCACATTTGAATATTTTCTGATTTAATGCCAAGCCTACCAAGCACATAAAACAATGATCTTATGGCTTTTTCATCTAATTTATCTACGAGTCAGACACGTAAGCCAATGTACCATCATTTCCCAATTATGTCGGATACAATTTCTCATTTTTCAATGTTTTTGTATTTTATGTTTTTCGATGTTTTTTGTATTTTCTGTTTTTCCATGTTTTTGTATTTTTCCTTTTTCTCCCCCTTAAAATGAAAACTCTATTTTTGGATTTTCATTTTAACTAAAACAAAAAGACACTATTTTTGGTATTTTCAATTTTCTCCCCCTAAACTACATACGAAATGTAAAAGAAAGAAAATTGACCTTTCGACATGGATAACTTTCACGGTTAGTCTTTCAGGAAAAAAAAATTCAGGTTTTGAAGTTTGACATCACTTGTAATTTAAGTTAAATCAGCAGAATACTCCTCCATTAGCAACTTTTCAATCACCGATAGGATTTCTAGAAGTACCTGCACACTGGTCGAACACGTCAGTTTATAAATGACCCGAAGCGAATCGCTTCTGGTCGACCAGTATCTTGGTTTCCTTTCGAAACCACTTTAGGTTTCCAGATTTGTTGTTTTGGTAAATCAGTATCTGATTAACCAGTCACAGTCGATTGTGACGAACAACCTACAATCGAAACAGTTTGAAAACGAGGAATAAATCTTCCTTGAGTTTTGAAAAATGTAGGTTGATGTTCATGAAATACTCTCTTGTATTCATCAATGAATCTCTGTTTGGCAGATTTACCAACAATTGGAACCTTTCATCTTTTCGATGTAGAAGCAGCAGAAACCGGACAATCTTGTGCCATATGCCCTTTTTCTCGGCAATTATAACACAACTAATTGTTTACATTTTGCCTTTTGGGAATCTGCAAAGCTTCACAAACATCAACATCTCCAAAATGATCATAAAAAGAATCAAATACCTGATAGCAATGATCATGAACCCATTTGGATGTCGGGCTCTTTGGAGTAGAATTTGAATCTCCAGAAGAAAACTTAGCAGTTTGTTTCTTCTTGGTCTTTGGAGCATCAACAAATTTGATAAAAACCTCAGCTATTTTCTGAGAATCCACACAGTGAAGTGGAAACTCCATATCAGAGAATATTTGATCTGAGCCTTTGAGTTGATAAAATCGCTCCGGTTAAACCTTTTCAGCATGAAAAATCTCCTCTTCACTTGCTTCAGACTGATTGTCTTCAAATTTTGTTGCTGTTGAACTTTAGAAACTTTCACTTTAACCTGTTTCTTTTGAAATCCCAAACTTGTATGTTTTCCAGAAACCTTCTCTTCTGAACCAGATGTTTTATGCCCGGTCTTTGCAAGACGAGAGAACTCTGCTTTGATCTTGGTAATATCCTTGGGAGCATCAACAATAGTTTCAACAATATCAGTTGTTGAGCTTGCAGATTTCTCTTTGCCATTAGAGAAAGAACCAGACACAACCTTTGTAAGTTTAGAATTTTCAGCATCCTTTCCTTTGTTCGCTTTCTTTTCTTCAACAGATTTGGAACCAACAAACTCAGAATAATCACCAGTCTCAACCTTGTCTTTCAAATCATAAATTCCTTCTTTGAGAATTCCTGGAGGTGACACAGTTTTATTGAACATCTTCTCAAAGTTGTCATCTTTGACCAAGAAACTTGTAAAAGATTGTGAATTAGTAACATTGTTCAAAAGACGTTTTGAATCAATGACTTCTACTTTCAGATCAGAAATCTTTTGTTGAGCTTCAGCCAACTCCTTTTCGGTTGCAATCAGCTTCTTTGCCACTTTATGAGTTTCACAATTTTGCAATCTTAAGTCATCTAGTCCAGCCCACAATTCCTTTTGCAGCTTATCTTCATTTCTTTTCTGAATATCTAAATTTGCATTTTGCAACTTGTTCACTCTAACCAACTCTGTCTTCTCATCAAGTAACTTTTCCATATCAAGCTGATAGGATTGAATCTTAATAGCTTGGTCATCAGAAAGTTTAGTAAGCGTATCAAGTCTGGACTTTGATTTGTCAAAAAGATTTTGAAAATCATTTGCTGTATCTGCAGCATCATGCTTCCATTTGTTCGCTTCTTGAACTAATATAGCATTTTCTTCAGATAACTTTGTAATTTTCTGTTCAAACGCCTGTTTAACACTTTAAAATTTTGATTCTTTCTCAATAACCTCTGCTTGAAAATCTGAAAACTTATCTTTCTAAAAAGAAAATTCTTGAATTAGATCTTCTAACTTTTGTTGTTCATTTGCCAATTCTTCTATCCTTCTTTTATTTTCCTCAATCAACAACCCATTTTCCTTTATCAATCCTTGAATCTTCTTTTCTTTCTGAGAACAAAACTCACAAACCGATTCATAGCCACTATTTCCAGAACCACTTATTTCGGATTCAGAATCAGTTACTTCTTCTTCATCATCATTATGAACAATTTGAGCAATCAGAGCACGAATGCAGACTCATCATCTTCCTCAGCAGCCCAATCATAACCTTCATTCAATGCTTTTGTTTTTCAGTCAAAAGTAATAGCAGTTAAAGCAAGGGTTTGAGAATCATCAGAAGTTTGTCCCCACTTATATTGTTTATCAACTTGAGAAACTAAAGCTGTTGGAGGCTTTGATGAAAATACATTTGTTTTTGAACATTCACGAGCAAAATGTCCAAAATTAGAACATTTGAAACATTTTGCCTTTGATTTATCTATTCCAACCTTGCCATCCGGATTTAAACTTTGATAGCCTGTCTTCTTTTTGAATCTTTTAACTCTTTGAGCTAACATCGTCAGTTGCCAATTGATATCCATTTGCTCATGATTATCGGGATCAATCTTGTCACACCCCCAAATCAACCACTAACGGAGTTTATACCGTTAAGGGGTGCGAGCAAACCAGGACCACAACCATTAGTTACAAATACTAAACGAATCAGAGTAAAGTCCAAACGTTAATAATAAAGACAGTTTAACAGTACGCAGCGGAAAACATTGTCTTTAGCACTAACCACGTGCTTTACAAAATCAGTGTTTTAAATTCTCAATTAAGTTTAACTAAAAATAAAATGTCTTCGTGTGCCATGCCAACCCGATCCGGATACTCCTTAGCGATCTGCAAAAGTTTAAACCACGCAAGTGTCAACCTAACGGTTGGTGAGTTCACGGTGGGCATGACATGTGTGACATCCGAGAATTTCAAGGTTTACTTCCGTTAGACAATCTCCGTTAGTTACGTTATAAGTGTTAACTTAGTAACTAATGCTTAACTAGGCCGAATACGTCCACGACCTTTGGTTGATCACCAAACCCGCCCATATGTGTTATGTGTTCATTTACTTATAGTTATTATGTGCAATGTGATTTAAATACATGATTTAGCATTGTGAATAGCATGACAACCCATGAACTGTACTTATCTTGCTTAAAATGTAAACTGGTCACTTTTGGGTTTCCAGCGAAACTACCGGGCGAAACTATAGTGTCGCCCGGCTAGTCTACCCTCTGACTACCAGAGCCAGTTTCGCTTGGCCAGCGAAACTGCCAGCGAAACTAGCCTCTGATATATAATATCTTAATAAACCCTAGTTTCACCATTTGCCTCCTTTACACAAAAACACACACACACTCCATCTTTCTCCTGGAAATCTGGTCAGTCGAGATTCACACCGAGCTATCGAGATCTCAACCCCGAACCATCATCCATCAAGCTTGGAGATCGAACCGTGAGTCCCAAAACCACCATTTTTATGTTTTCTATGTGTTTTCTTAAAAAGCATGCTTAGATCTTTATAGAATCACTTGATCTTCTGATATGTTGTTTAGGAATGATAGATCTACAATAAAGTCAGTAACTTTACGTGTGAAATCCATCCATGATGAAGATTTATGCTAGATTAGGTCATTTTAGGTTAAAATGTGTTTTTTGGTGATTTGATGATGAAAATGCATGTTTAAGGTGTTAAAGCTTACTGATTTATGTTGGTAAATGATTATGTATGCTAGATAATGAATTACATGTGATATGGAAGCTGTTAGATTGATTTTTAGGCTGATTTATGTGTTTTTCGCGACCAGCGACACTGTGTGTTCTCTGGGCGAAACTGTCCAGCGAAATTATGTGTATATTCATCTAGCGATACTGCCTAGCGAAACTATAATGTCGCCCGCGAAACTAAGTCGACCTGTCCGGACGAAACTACCGAGCGAAATACCCTGAACGAAAGTTCAAACCAGTTTCGAGCGAATCTAAGCTGGCGAAACTGTGTCAACAGTTTCGAGCGAAACTAGCTTAGCGAAACTGTGTCATCGAGTATTCCCTAGCGAAAGTGCTGCCCGTGCACATAGCGAAACTGTGCAGCGACACTAGGCTAGCGAAACTGTGACCTGACCAAAATCCAAACTTGTGCAATTTACTTGAATGCTATGCCATGACTTACATGATTTTGCTATGATGATACATGCTTTGATTTCTGATGTATGTGAACCCTTGTTTATGATCAACCATCGGTGTCGTGTGTCGTTATGTCGTGTCGTAGTTCCAACGTGCTATGTTATGGGCCATAGTGACGTCAAGATTAGACACAAAACTAATACTTAAGACCTAAATGTGTTCATAGGTCTCCATTAAGCAATACTTGGATTAAATATCAGTGTAGCTGAGCAACCTAAGGTGAGTTTCACAAACCCTTTTATTGTGAGCCCGTTTGGGACACAACGAATGAACTTAACGATAAACAACGCTGACATTTTGTGGTATTACAATTGGGAGCCGTTGTTCATGCACTCAAGAGTTGGAGACATTACCTCTACGGAACAAAGTGCACAATATTTACTGACCACAAAAGCTTACAGCACATCTTTAATCAGAAGGATCTCAACATGCGACAACGACGGTGGGTCGAGCTACTGAATGATTATGACTTAGCAATTAAGTATCACCCGGGAAAAGCCAATGTTGTGGCTGATGCACTAAGCCGAAAGGAGTACGAAAAGCCTCGACGAGTACGAGCGCTGCAACTTACCATTCACACGGGATTGCCGGATCGGACCCGCGATGCCCAACAAGAAGCTTTAAAAGAGGAAAATTTCGCAGCTGAAGCACTGCGAGGGGTGGATGGTAACTCCGAAATTAGGTCCGACGGACTCAGATACTACAATGATAGAATTTGGGTTCCTTTACTTGGAAATCTCCGTGAGCTCGTGATGGACGAGGCTCACAAATCAAGATATTCGGTGCACCCTGGATCGGATAAAATGTACCAAGATTTGAAGAACTTGTATTGGTGGCCGAATATGAAAGCCGACATTGCCCGATACGTGGCTAAGTGTTTAACATGCTCAAGAGTTAAGATCGAGTACCAAAAGCCTTCTGGGCTATTACAACAACCAAAGATCCCGGAATGGAAATGGGAGGATATCTCCATGGATTTTGTAACAGGATTACCTCATCGATCGAATCGACCGGATGCGATTTGGGTTATCATTGATCGACTAACCAAATCTGCACACTTTATTCCTATGCGGGAAAACGACAATATGGATAGGTTAACGAAGCTGTACATTGACCGAATTGTGGCACGTCATAGAGTGCCTAAGACCATCATCTCAGATCGAGATCCTCGATTTACTTCCCGACTATGGCAATCTATGCAAGAAGCACTGGGAACCAGACTGGATATGAGTACAGCTTATCACCCGCAGACCGATGGACAGACGGAACGAACTATTCAGACTTTAGAAGACATGCTCCGTGCTTGCATTCTCGATTTTGGTAAGGACTGGGAGGCTCACCTTCCGTTGGTGGAGTTCTCCTACAACAACAGTTATCATTCAAGCATCGGTGCAGCACCTTTTGAAGCTCTTTATGGCAGAAAGTGTAGATCGCCCGTGTGTTGGGCTGAAACGGGTGAGAAAGGACTCACCGGACCGGAACTCATTCATGATACAACTGAACGGATTATTCAAATCAGAAAACGGATAGCCGCAGCACGTGACAGACAAAAGAGCTATGCCGACAAACGCCGTAAGCCTTTGAAGTTCGAGGTAGGCGACAAGGTGCTATTGAAGGTATCTCCCTGGAAGGGAGTGATACGCTTTGGAAAGCGTGGAAAGTTGAATCCTCGCTACATCGGACCGTTTGAAATCATTGGGGAAGTAGGCCCGGTGGCCTACCGTTTACAACTCCCTGCCGAACTCGATGGAGTTCACAACGTGTTTCACGTCTCTAACCTGAAGAAATGTCTGGCTGACAACACTGAAATAATACCTTTGGAGGAATTGGAAATCGACGAACATCTGAGATTTATCGAGCAACCGGTAGAAATCATGGGACGCGAGGAGAAAACCCTCAAACGTAGCAAGATTCCGATCGTCAAGGTTCGATGGAACTCAAGACGTGGACCAGAATATACTTGGGAACGAGAGGATCAGATGAAGAAGAAGTATCCTCACTTGTTCGAGCAAACGTCCACAGAAACTCAAGGTATGATTTAATTTTGGGGACCAAAATTCCTTTAACAGGAGGAGGATGTGGCGACCCTAAAACTTTTGCTTTCTTTCCCCAGCGACGACAGCCGAGGCTGCAAACGCTATGACGCAAGAATAATTTTCGGGACGAAAATTCCAATTACAAGGGGATGATGTGACATCCGAGAATTTCAAGGTTTACTTCCGTTAGACAATCTCCGTTAGTTACATTATAAGTGTTAACTTAGTAACTAATGCTTAACTAGGCCGAATACGTCCACGACCTTTGGTTGATCACCAAACCCGCCCATATGTGTTATGTGTTCATTTACTTATAGTTATTATGTGCAATGTGATTTAAATACATGATTTAGCATTGTGAATAGCATGACAACCCATGAACTGTACTTATCTTGCTTAAAATGTAAACTGGTCACTTTTGGGTTTCCAGCGAAACTACCGGGCGAAACTATAGTGTCGCCCGGCTAGTCTACCCTCTGACTACCAGAGCCAGTTTCGCTTGGCCAGCGAAACTGCCAGCGAAACTAGCCTCTGATATATAATATCTTAATAAACCCTAGTTTCACCATTTGCCTCCTTTACACAAAAACACACACACACTCCATCTTTCTCCTGGAAATCTGGTCAGTCGAGATTCACACCGAGCTATCGAGATCTCAACCCCGAACCATCATCCATCAAGCTTGGAGATCGAACCGTGAGTCCCAAAACCACCATTTTTATGTTTTCTTTGTGTTTTCTTAAAAAGCATGCTTAGATCTTTATAGAATCACTTGATCTTCTGATATGTTGTTTAGGAATGATAGATCTACAATAAAGTCAGTAACTTTACGTGTGAAATCCATCCATGATGAAGATTTATGCTAGATTAGGTCATTTTAGGTTAAAATGTGTTTTTTGGTGATTTGATGATGAAAATGCATGTTTAAGGTGTTAAAGATTACTGATTTATGTTGGTAAATGATTATGTATGCTAGATAATGAATTACATGTGATATGGAAGCTGTTAGATTGATTTTTAGGCTGATTTATGTGTTTTTCGTGACCAGCGACACTGTGTGTTCTCTGGGCGAAACTGTCCAGCGAAATTATGTGTATATTCATCTAGCGATACTGCCTAGCGAAACTATAATGTCGCCCGCGAAACTAAGTCGACCTGTCCGGACGAAACTACCGAGCGAAATACCCTGAACGAAAGTTCAAACCAGTTTCGAGCGAATCTAAGCTGGCGAAACTGTGTCAACAGTTTCGAGCGAAACTAGCTTAGCGAAACTGTGTCATCGGGTATTCCCTAGCGAAAGTGCTGCCCGTGCACATAGCGAAACTGTGCAGCGACACTAGGCTAGCGAAACTGTGACCTGATCAAAATCCAAACTTGTGT
>JBCNJP010000003.1:42838530-42926960 GCA_039602395.1 Deinandra increscens subsp. villosa | reverse complement strand
ATCTGAATCTTGGCATGTTACAGCT
The DNA here is from genome assembly GCA_039602395.1 of Deinandra increscens subsp. villosa. Lineage (NCBI taxonomy): Eukaryota > Viridiplantae > Streptophyta > Magnoliopsida > Asterales > Asteraceae > Deinandra > Deinandra increscens. The sequence goes on along the minus strand of JBCNJP010000003.1, from coordinate 42,926,935 downwards.
CTCCCCCCTTAAATAAGTTTCGTCCTCGAAACTTGCTCAAAGCGTAAACAGCTCAGGGTGAGATTCTCTCATTTCATCTTCTCGTTCCCAAGTAGATTCAGAACCTTTTCTGTGCATCCACTGCACCCTGACCATCGGAATGGTCTTGTTTCGGAGCTTCTTTTCACTGCGATCTAAAATCGCAACTGGCCTTTCCACATATGATAACTTTTCGTCTACCTCAATTTAACTGTACCGATTAGAAACATTAACACAGTGTAATTTGATCCAATTTTGCAGTCAAATGTTAAACAGTTTGACTTCTAAAAGTCAAACTCAATGAAATTGAGCCAAATAACAACGATTTCGATCTGTAATCAATGTAGAATCACGCCTGGAGTTGCTCTGATACCAATTGAAAACTCGATATGTCCCGATCTAGTGATTTGCACACCAAAATTGGACCAAAAGATTACCCAAAACGAAGAACACGAACAAGGTAAATAAACTCGATTTATTGCTCAAATTGATCAACGATTACATGATTTGAACTCGTTTATAGTATCTAATTATGATCCTAAACACAGAAATCTCTAAAAAAAAGATCAAAAACTCCTCCTCTTATAATTTGAACTCGGGCAAACGGTTATTTGAGAAGTGTCCCATTTCCGAAATCCATAGCACAATATATATATCATCCAGATTATAAGTTCCGAACTCTAGGTTCGGAGACTGTCACACCCCGCCCCGCCGCGCCCTGCCAGGCGCGGAGGAGAGGAGAGTGGGACCGGCCGCCGTATCAGAACTTGCGGATGCTAACAGATAGATAAAAGAGTAGATAAAGGCGCACAACAACAGACGACCCGTCCAACAAACATAACTAGTGCCACGTCGGCTGTAATATAGATCATGTTAAGTCTTACATACAAGCTTAACAAATAAACTAAGCCCAGACACACCCTAAGGCTACAAGTACGGTGAGGGCACAAACAAACAACACAAGATAGTAATGATAGTCACAAAAATGACATAATAACAAGATAATCCCCGAAACCCACAACACCATCTCGTCCCAAAACCACAACGTGACTTCCGCCATAGCTTTACTTACCTGCACATGAACCAAAAACACGTCAATAACGAAAAGTTGTTGGTGAGTCATAGCGCATTTGACTCATTCACAACCAAAACTTGTTTCCAAAAACACTGTGCCTGCTATATATTCCTATGGTTAAACCAGCACACGAGAGGGGTAAACGGACCAGCGGCCGTCACCGCTCCCCATGACTAGGCATATACGCCATCACCCGACCCTTAATGGATCAACAAGAACGGGTATGAGACACCTTGATCTACCTCTACAACTGTATTGGTGCAATATATGTCTTTGTGGCCGCACACGGAGCTAAATTAACCACACTAATCTGTCATAAACGTCACGTAACATGCAGTAAATTTATAACACGGTAACACATACCTAAGCACAGTAACAAGTAACACAACAAGACATGGTTCATGTACACCCCAAAACATTTAAATAAAAGTAGGGGAAAAGCTATCAACTCACAGAATGCAACGGGCGGAAAAACTATAACGTCACCGGGCACGAGGAAATCCAAGGTCCAACTATCGTATCACAGATTCGAGTCTAAAAATATATACATAAATATATATCAGAACCTAACCCAAATCCAAGAACGTTTTCACAACGTTTGGTGAAAACAACACGAAGGGGAAGCTACAAACATTCTCGGGAATGTACCGAGAGGCCAAAATAGCTATACAAGATCCTCGAGTCCAACCGGGTGGTGAAACCTCACCATTACACAGGACTCTACTCGTAAAAAATAACAAAACCAGGTGCTCGGTAATTTCCCAAACACAAAACAAACAAAATCACTAATTCTGGTCACAGAGTCGATGCGGGCCGCAACGGGTTACTGGCCAAGCGATGCATCCCGCATTGGGTCAAAAGTACCCGGCTGATTTCTGGTGGTGATGCGGGCTGCGACACGGTCATCCGAAGGCGATGCAACCCGCACCGACTATTTTGTCTTTTAGTGACTTTTTCCCATTTTGCATTTTTTAGCTCGTTTCGACAATGGGGTTTCGTTCCCAACCCTTCCAGTAGCAAAATATCAAAAATTTAGGCACTGGGGGCCTATTCAACCAAAGTTACAAGTCCCGGTTTTGTCCCAATTTTGCCCGAAATCATATTGCAAGCGGGTTTGACCAATTCCAATCAATCCAACACTTTGGTTTCAACATATAGACTGATTCTAACTCAGATTTAGGGCCAAAAGCCACTGAGATCATCCAGGTGTCATCAACCATTTCAAGAAGTCCAAAAATGCTCGGTTTCCGAGTTTTAACATTAGTATACAACAAGAGGGGTCTCCACCTATTGGACCAAACTCATTTTGTAGTCATTTACTACTGAGTTGGTCAGGTATCCCAGACCCAAGCTCAAATTCTCAATCTAAACCCAAAACATCAACATGTATGCATTAACTAGTTGTACCTTGTGTAAGAAAGCTTGTACTAAAGTGAATCCAAGCGGGTCTTCGCAATCCCAGCCTCCTAGCAAACTCCAAATGCTATATCCTTCCTTGCATGCATCATCAAACACAGTTTTAGTGGTGGGTTTGCCCAAAATCATGATCAAACGCAAAACCGAACATATACTAACCTTGGTTCACCACAAGAACACTTCCACAACCCTTAGGTCACTCTTGATCGGACATGCAACACTTTCTGGACCATCAACAACTTCTGATCAGTGGTGTTCATAACAAAACCATGCTCAAAATGATGAGATATGTGAACTAGATTCTTACCCGAGCTTCATGTGACCTTAATATGCCTTTATCTTGTTGCTAGAACCTCCAACTGGCCGGAATTAGGTGACTCAGGGGTAAAGTGGCGGAGAGGAGAGGATTTCTCCAAGTTGTAGGTGTAAAAATGAGCAGAAATGGGGCAAAACTCGTTTTTATTGACCTGGGGGTCGATGCGGGCCGCATCGGATTACTTCAGCAGGCGATATGCCCCGCATTGTCATCAGGATATTTCGCGGATCTTTTCCGGGTAGCGAATCCGACCCGACGACCCGCCACACCATGCGGGCTGCATTGCTTCAAAAGGAACATGATGCACCCCGCATAATTCCAGAAAAAAAAATTCCCCTTTCATTTTTCTTGGAAAGTTCCAGTCCGATTCTCGAGGTTTATCCAGGGATGTTACAGAGACAACTCGTGAGTGTGCTGAACTCCAAGTTCAGCCATCATTTGATTGTGTTTTCAATTCATGGTCTTCAACTCATGTATACGCATCACATATATGTGATTTTACTAAATCACAATCAAGACCCTCCACTTTAATAGAATGAAACAAACTACCCTATATCATGATTTAACCATTCTAACTAAAACAACTAACAAAACTAACGAGACTAACGACCATAGAAAGAGCCAACAACTCTGATACCACTTGAAAAGGCATATACAGATCGATTCTATGGTAGATAATATCGAGACGGAAGTTTTATCATATATCGTGTTGAATGATTACATAAACCGAAGGAGTATACAAACGTTTAAGCTCCGGGGGAGGTTGGACAGAACCTCCCCTCTCAACACAATGATCTCCATAGACACTGGAAAGAAACTTACAAAGAAATACAAAGACGAAACTATTTATACTTCTTCATTCTGTCCGAACTGGTACCTCTGAACCCTGTCCGAACTCCCTCCGAACTTGGAGTTCGTCTCAAGTTCGGACAATTCCGAATCTGGAGTTCGGCTGGGTTTCGGACCCCAGTTCATGTCTCTGACAAATCAGTCTGTTTGACAATTCGAACAGTAACGGCCACACAAGGTTCATGCATCAACAGTTATCGAGTTCCTTCGGGGAAAACAAATAGCTGGACTTGGGGGCTGCAAAGAAAAACAGATTGTCAGCATTTGGGATGCTCAAATAAATGTGTAATTCAGGATCCTGTGGAAAATTACCAGACATCTAAGGAATGTGATCGGCTGAGTAGTTGTGTTCGCTAGTAGTTGCTTCTAGGACTAGGGCTCTTTTAGTGGCAGGAATCTGATAGAGTGCTTCAAGCTTCTTGGGATCCGGTTGCGCCTTGACGAGATTCTCAAATTTGGGTGCTGCAAAAAACATTAAAGAAATTAAACACAGACCAAGGATTCAGTTACAAAAAATATATCGATATCCTACCCTTCTCAACCCACTTCAATGGCAACTCCGTACCCCCAGAAATCGAGTCTCGCTTAACGAAGAAGAAACGTTCTTCTAGTCATGATCATTATGGGAAGCTCGGGGAATCAGCTGAGAGGTGGAGGTGCGAGCCTTTAAGACGAAACGGCTGCAATCGTGGGTTCTGAGTTGGTAGGCTTCACAGATTTCAGGAATCCCAATTTCCAGATCTCGAGTTTGATTTAGTTGATCAAGGGAGTACAAGATTCTCCAAACCATAGGCATGGTTTAGGCATAAGAGAGTCGGGTGGTCTTAAAGAATTGAATAACAAGCTCTGGAAAAAGAAATATCATGCCGAGCAGAAAGGGATAGTACATGAAGCACACCCAGGTGGTGGAAGTGAAATCGGATTTGGTTCGGGAATCTAAGGGTCGGAAAATCTTACCCGAAGGAAAAATGCTGGAGTTTCTCAGATCGTGAATATCGCCATCGTCGAATGTGCAGGCTTCTTCTTCACCAGGAATAATGTACCCTTGGTCATGGAAGTCGTCGATCATCGGAGTGTTCAACGAAGAAGACGACTGAGTACTTTTCTTAGCCATGGCCGAAAAGCTAAAGGAAATCGGAGAAGAAGAAAATGGAAACTAACCTGGAATATCGGAGAAGCTCGAGAGGGTTTGTGGAAGAAGATGATGATAAATAATTTAGAATCTAGTATTTAAAGAAAAAGCAATGATGCAAGTCTCATCTCTTGGACGCTGTAAAAAACGTCTCATCCTAACCATATTTACCGTGATAACATCGTGGATTTAAAATCTTTTTGAACTTTGACAACTGTTGAGCTTATCTACTTCTATCGAAATTCAAGGGGCAATTGTTGAAGGTGTATTTTCAGGATACTCATAGTAAGCTCAGATAGTTCAAGAATCCTACTACAGTTTGGGAATCCCACTTGTCTAGGTTTCCTGATTTATTTTATTCGACTAACCCTTATGATTGCCACGTGTTTATTTAACCCAGGTACCGTTGAGATATCAACTACCTACGAGATACATGCTCCAGCTAGTGAAGATCGTGGACCAAGTTGACGAAGAAAGCTCCAACGGTCAAGTTAGTTGGACGATAGGATCCCGGAAATCCCGGAATGTTTGTTATTCATGTATTCATTATTTAATCGAGGACTTGATCGTTTAGAAACACACAAAACACTGATACACTCTAGCTCTGTTATCATACAATCATTGTAACACTTAGTATCGATCGATCAATCCTCCAAAACATTTGTAATTTCCAGCTTCTTATCAATAAAATTGTGAGGAAGCAGGCTCTTCAGGCCGACTCCCGAGGTTTTTTTGCTAGGATTCCTAGAGGTAACTCGAAGATGTTTTTAAGCTTTTTGTTTGTCTAAACGCTTTTATATTATAATATTAGACATATAGTAATATTATATAAAAGATAGAACGAAAAAAATAACGTTTAGGTCTTGAAAAAAGGAAAAAATAAATTAAGATTGTTGGAGAGTGTAGCACATATGTAGCAACTTCTCTAGTTTTGCTACACATTTGTAAAAAATTAAACTTTTTTTTAACTTATTTAAACCACAATAGGTTTCATTACACAAAATTATACATATAGTACACTTATGTATATTTGTGTGCATCGTAGTACAGTATTTTATATGTTCGAAGTACACGTGTAAAGATGGATATATATGTTTGTAAGTTTTTTGAATGTTTAAACACTTTTAAATTATAATATTAGATATATAGTGAAATTATATAAAAGATAGAGCGACAAAAAATAATGTTTAGGCCTTGAAAATAGAAAAAATTAATTAAGATTGTTGGAAAGTGTAGCAAATGTGTAGAAACTTTCTCTAGATTTGCTACACATTTGTAACAAAGTCATACTGTTTTCTAATTTTTCAGTACTCAAACTTTGTGTTTTTCATTCCAAATTTTATATGCATTTATTAAACCTCAATTGATTACATTACACAAAATTATACATATAGTACACTTATGTATATTTGTATGCACCGTTCGTATTATAGTTTTTTATAAGTTCGAAGTATATGTGTAAAGATGGAAATATATGTTTAAGTTTTTTGAATGTTTAAACACTTTTAAATTATAATATTAGACATATGATAAAATTATACAAAACATAGGACGAAAAAAGTAACGTTTTAATTTAAATCATTTAAAATAATCTATCTATCTATCTATTCTAATAAATGAAAAGTTTTCAATACGAGGTGTCCTCACCACATCCCTTCAATTAGTCACAGCTATTTTGTAAATTGTTTCCACATGTGGGTGGACAAATATCTTTTAAAAAAACGCGGATCCTCGATTGATCCAGTGACCCATATCGTTTTCTTCTAACCCAGCTCAATTGATGGTTTTCTTAACCCTAATCGATTCATTCGTTGCTCAGTTTTAATAGCTGCTCCTCCTTTTTGCTCTCTAATCATCGACGCCGGACGATATCACGACAGGAAGATCACTGCTCCAGAGAATATCATCATCCTCGATCAATCGCTTTAAGGTGTGTGTTCGATTTCTGAACGTTAATGGATTTCGTTTCTGTAGACAAGGTAATCGAATATTTGATTTCAAAATGGTATGTTCTATTCTCCCTTGAAGATCTCCAGCCCAAACCCTAATTCCATACATATTCTCCCTTGAAGGACGCTGTAGATTAACAGACATCCGTGAATCGGGATCGAATCAGATATTTTTTAATGGTGATCGTAGCTTTCAATCTTAATCGGAAAGTTAAGGTATCGAAGTTATTATTCGATTGTTTTTCATCAGATTCGTATTTGCTTAAATTTTTTTGGTATCCAAATTCGATTTTTAGGTTTTATTCGATGGTATCCTTCAACTCAAAATCAGTACAACTCTGTTCATTTGAATGCTTGATTTCCCACTAATTCTTCAATCACGCAACATGTTAAAATCTTCAGAGTTTTCAAAATCAATTTACCCTAAGTTTGCTTTTTCAGACCTGTTCATTTGAATGCGTATTGAAGCAATTATTACTAACACAAATCTGTTGATGCTTGAATTTTGTTTAATTCCATTCTCTCTTGGAGACCTGTTTGGTGAATTTTATTTTTTCTTTACCCCTCTTTTCATGCTAACAATTGATTGTGGGTGGGCTTACGACTTTATGTTTAATACATACCAATAGTATTAGCACCTTCAAAAAATTTCCAACTTACAAATAATTCTTGTAACACCATTACTTTTTGTATGAAACATGCTGGCTGCATGCTTGATTCATTAAATATAAGGAATCGAGGAGGGGTGTAAGGGCAAGGGGTATGGGTGGCGCCATAGCCTATGTGGCTAAGCATGGCTACGCCAAAACCATCCCTATGTGGCGCCAACCTTTGCCAAGATATGGCTACGCCATATCTTTCACGCCGTGGAAGAGAGGTGGAGGGAAGGAGGGTGGTGGCCTTGTCCAATCAAAGCATGCCATGTATTTTTATAACCCACACCATATCACATCATGTATACCCCATGCGTGTTAAAAGTCCAGTCATCAATCTTAAACATATAACACCACACGGTTATACCTCATGCCCTAATGGATCATTTACTTGGTTTTCAGTGTATCGTTAATTTAACTTCTACATTTTAATCAAGTAAATGATCCACAGTTTTATAAGTTAACAATGTATATGTATTAGCTCACCAATTTAGATCTAAATTACTTCAAAATTCCATTTCTATTGACTGAATGCCTCAACAATTTGGTGTGTTAGCTCTGGATAAACGATTATGTGTTCGTCATGATCATGCTATGAATTCTAAGATGAAGAAACATTTTTTAATTTGAATATAAAATTGAGTTAATTTGTTAGAATGTCCCTATCCTTTTTTGGGGCAACCTTCCAGCTATGGTGTTCTTGGATATTCAGATTTACTAATTCTAGAAATTCCACTCTAAGTCTCTATCCTCTTATAGAATGGTCTACATGTGTTGTAATTTTTTTTCTCCTTAATTCATTAGCAGGGAGCTGATGAGTCTTGGTATGATTCTGCAGCAGTTCTTGAATCTGACTGAAGTGAAAATGATTTCCACAGTGTTCTTGAGCGTTGGTATTTTCACCTCTGAATGTTTACTACATGTTTGGTTTTTGAGGATCCAATGCCTCAAATTACTTATCTAAAATTTCTTTATTTCATGACTGTAACAGGCAAAAGATTAATCTCTTCTGATGCGGTAGCGTTGCTAGGTGCTTAGTAAGGTTTGTTTGATTTTATTTTCGCCCATATATTGTTTGTTCTTTTTCTTCTATTTATCAGTCAATATAAAACAACCAAATTTCCAGAGTATTATTTTTTGTTAAGGTTATTTATCCTTTTATAACTCATGTCATTTATGCTCCTTTTTTGCAGGCCGGCGTCGTGTTTTTCCAAGGTTCATTGTGAGGTTAGCGGGACCTTTTGTTGTTAACATCCTCTTGCTTCATTAATTGTTTTTCCTTATGGATGATCCATAGTATATCGTATAATTTGATGTTGAAGAAATTGGATTTGTTGGAAAATGTGTGTGAATGAGATGTTTATCTCAAAAGAATTTTTGTTCAAGGTTGGAAAAATGTGATTTGAGCTATCCCACATTGGTGTGGGAATAAAAGGGTAATTGGTTTATAAGGATAAACCTCAAAGGCTTTGACATCACTTGTGTCATGTTTTACTCTAGCTCATACCCTCGCGCAGGGGGGGGTGCGAAAAATGGCCAATCGGGTCGAAATTCTGAACTCGTGCCCGCGCGACCTGCGGACACGAATGCAGCTCCGAAACGTGTGTCCGGTGACAACAAGTTTTTGCTGAATTTCGAACCAAGTTTTTAGCAGATTCTAGAAATGACCTTTGGCTTTCCAACCTGGTCTTTTAATGGACATAAATGGAACATTCATTCCGGATTAACTCGTAGTTAATGAATGACCTTTCGTGTGTCTATTTTTCGTGTATAAGTACACGAGTTGTGGGCATAAAGAATACACAGAAAAACTGTATTTCCAACGTCGTGCTGCTCCTGTTGATCTCCGTCTATAACTTCATTCCGGTCTCATTTCAGGCAAGTATTCTCGTCCGGCTGTACACACAGTTTTGAACCGGTGTACCCTGGGAACAGACGTCGAATCTGTTTAAGGGAATTGTGTCAAACACAAGCCCGGTTCCTCTCGGTTTTCCTTTGTCTGTGTTTTCTGTTTTTGCAGGGTCTGATCCTGCTGCTGTTCGTGATCATATTTCTGTAGTGTTCTTGTTTAGTGTTCCATTTCATTTGTATTATCGTTCTTATAGTTTCTGTATTGTATTTAATTGATCGAACAAGTGTTCGAATCGTTACTGAATTTCCAACAAACTTAAACAGATTGGTGTACACTCTGTGTACGAATATTTCTAACTGTTCTCCTGTGGGTTTCATTTCAGAATGGACTCATCTCAGCCTCTACCAACCTCTGGTGTACCGACCTCTGGTGTCTCTGCTGTGTTCACCTCTTCCGTTGCTGTTACCACAGTGATGGTCGAACCGTTGCCTAACGCGGTTGCAAGCCACGCTGAGAAACCCGAAAAGTTCAACGGTCTGAACTTCAAACGTTGGCAGCAGAAGATGCTGTTTTATTTGACAACGTTGAACCTTGCGAGGTTCTTGACTGAAATCGCTCCCCAAGTGTCTGAAGGGGAAATGGATGCTCAATCTGTGAGCGCAGTTCAAGCTTGGAAGCATTCTGAGTTCTTGTGTAAGAACTATGTGCTCAATGGTTTGGCGGACTCGCTTTACAATGTCTATTGTAAAGTAAACACGGCCAAGGAACTATGGGAATCTTTGGAACGGAAATACAAAACCGAAGATGCAGGCACAAAGAAATTTGTGGTGGCCAAATTCTTGGATTTTAAAATGATTGACTCAAAAACTGTTATGAGCCAAATCCAAGAATTGCAAATCATTCTTCATGATATTCATGCGGAGGGAATGTCACTTAGTGAGATATTTCAAGTTGCTGCCATGATCGAGAAATTGCCACCAAGCTGGGTTGATTTCAAGAATTATCTCAAACATAAGAGAAAGGAAATGACTGTTGAAGATCTTGTGGTTCGTCTTCGTATTGAAGAAGACAACAAACTTGCTCAAAAGAAGAGTGATGTCCCCGAGCAAGCAAAGGCCAATATTGTTGAATATGGCCAATCCTCCAAAGGTAACAAAAACAGAGGACGGGCTGAGAAGAAGAACAAGGGGAAAGGGTTTAATCTTAAACCCAAAGGTGGGGTTGGAAAGAAGAAATTTGAAGGCAAATGTTACAACTGTGACAAGCCAGGTCATCGGGCAAATGAATGTAGACAACCAAAGAAAGATGTCTCTCGTCAAGCAAATATGGTTGATGATTATGAGAATCTTGTTGCCATGATCTCTGACCTCACAATGATGATCTCTGAGGTTAACTTGGTTGGTTCGAATACCAAGGAATGGTGGGTTGACACCGGCGCCACCCGCCATGTTTGTGCTGACAAGAACTTGTTCAACACCTTCAAAGAAGTTACTAATGGAGAAAAACTCTTCATGGGTAACTCTGCCACTGCTGAAGTCAAAGGTGAAGGAAATGTGATCCTGAAAATGACATCAGGAAAGGAGCTTACCTTGACCAATGTGTTGTACGTTCCTGAGATTCGAAAGAATCTTGTGTCTGGGTGGTTGTTGAATAAGTTTGGTTTCAAAATGGTGTTTGAGTCGGATAAGGTCGTGTTGACCAAGAATAGTGTGTATGTTGGAAAGGGCTATGCCCTCAATGGTATGTTCAAACTGCATGTAATGGTTGTTAACAATGCTATGAATAAGACTGGTAACAGTTCTACTTATTTGCTTGAGTCTTCTAATGTGTGGCATGGTAGACTTGGTCATGTTAACTTTAATTCCATTCGTCGTTTGATTAAATTGAATTGCATACCAACTTTTGATATTGACTCAAACTATAAATGTGAAACGTGTGTTGAAGCAAAATTAACTAGATCATCATTCAAACCGGTTGAACGAAACACTGAACCTCTGGGTATGATCCACACAGATGTGTGTGATTTGAAATCCATTCCAACTAGAAATGGATTTAAATACTTCATCACGTTTATCGATGATTGCACGAAGTATTGTTATGTTTACTTGCTCAAAAGTAAAGACGAGGCAATTGAAGCTTTCATTGCATATAAAACTGAAGTTGAGAATCAACTTGAAAGGAAGGTCAAGGTTGTAAGAAGTGATAGAGGTGGTGAGTATGTCTCACCGTTTGCTGAATTCTGTTTGCAAAACGGAATTAGACATGAGTTCACTGAACCATATTCACCCCAATCTAATGGGATTGCTGAACGGAAAAATCGAACCTTGAAAGAAATGGTAAGTGCCATGTTAGTGAGTTCTGGTGTAAACCAAAACTTGTGGGGGGATGCTATCCTTTCAGCAAATTATATTTTGAACAGGATACCCCATAAGAAAAGAGATGAAACCCCATACGAGTTATGGTGGAAAAGGAAACCGTCCTACGAATACCTTAAAGTGTGGGGGTGCCTAGCCAAGGTGGTTGCTCCACTACCTAAGGCTCAAAAGATAGGACCCAAAACTGTTGACTGTATATTCATTGGATATCCAGATCACAGTAGCGCGTATCGCTTCCTTGTGCATGAATCCAAGATTCCCGATATTCGCAAAGGAACGATAATGGAATCAAAGAATGCCTCATTCTTTGAAAATATATTTCCATGCATTACAAAAGAATATGGAAATACGTTTGGGGCAGATGATGAACGTATTCATGAGGATCTAGTTCCGGAAGAACTAGAACATGTTCCGGAAGAACTAGAACGTGTTCCGGGAGAACCAGAACGTGTTCCGGAAGAACCAGACTGTGTTCCGGAAGAACACGAGCAAACTGAGGAAGAAGATGTTGAGCTTAGACGAAGCAAGAGGGCTAGAACTGAAAAGTCTTTTGGTCCTGATTTCTACACGTACATGGTAGAAAGTGAGCCCAAAACATACCATGAAGCGGTAACTTCCTCAGAAGGACCTCAATGGAGGGAGGCCATCAAAAGTGAAATAGATTCTATTTTACAAAACCATACATGGGAACTAGTGGATCTTCCTCCGGGATGCAAACCACTAGGTCATCGTTGGATCTTCAAGAGGAAGATGAAACCTGATGGCTCCATAGAAAAGTACGAGGCAAGACTGGTGGTCAAAGGATACAAACAAAAGGAAGGTCTAGATTACTTTGACACATATTCACCAGTAACTCGAATAACCTCCATAAGGTTGGTACTTGCCATTGCAGCCATTAGAAATTTGGAAGTTCACCAAATGGATGTGAAAACCGCTTTCTTAAATGGAAATCTAGAGGAAGAGATTTACATGGAACAACCAGAGGGCTTTAAAGCCTCTGGACAAGAAAAGAAAGTGTGTAAACTGGTCAAATCCTTGTATGGACTAAAGCAAGCACCAAAACAATGGCATGAAAAGTTTGATCATGTCATGCGTGATTCTGGTTTCAAGATCAATGAATGTGATAAGTGTGTGTATGTGAAAGACACACCAGATGGTTATGTCATCTTGTGTCTATACGTTGATGACATGCTCATTGCTGGAAGTAATGACAAAATGATAAAATCAACAAAGAACATCTTGAAAGCAAGATTTGATATGAAAGGCATGGGTTTAGCAGATGTGATTTTGGGAGTTAAAATCACACGAACCCAAAGTGGACTTGCTTTAGGACAAACCCACTATGTGGATAAAATTCTTGAAAAGTTCAATGCAAATGACTCTAATGTAGCTAGAACTCCCATTGACACAAGTCAATATCTAGCTAAGAACAGAGGACAACCTGTTAACCAATTAGAGTATTCAAGAATTATTGGCAGTTTGATGTATTTGATGAGTTGTACCAGACCAGACTTAGCATATGCCGTAAGCAAGCTAAGTAGGTACACGAGTAATCCAAGTTCAACTCATTGGAGATGTGTGACTAGGTTACTTAGGTACCTAAGGTACACAAGGGATTACGCGCTGCACTACACCAGATATCCTGCAGTGATTGAAGGACACTGTGATGCAAACTGGATATCGGGTACGAAGGATTCCAGAGCAACGAGTGGATATGTATTCACACTTGGAGGTGCAGCCATATCGTGGAAATCGTCGAAACAAACGGTTATTGCTAGATCCACGATGGAAGCAGAATTCATCGCTTTAGATAAAGCTGGTGAAGAGGGAGAATGGCTACGTCAGTTTATGGAGGATATACCAAGATGGCCTAAGCCGGCAACGGCCATATGTATACATTGTGATAGCCAATCGGCAATTGGCAGAGCTCATAGCACAATGTATAATGGTAAGAACATACATATAAGACGTAGACATAATACGATACGACAACTAATCTCTACTGGAATTATCACTGTTGACTATGTGTAGTCAAAGGATAATATTGCGGATCCGCTGACAAAAGGCCTAAGTAGAGAGGTAGTTCAGAAGTCGTCCATGGGAATGGGACTGAAGCCCTTGAAAGATTAAAGTTCATATGAAGGAAAACCTAACTCAGTTGACTGGAGATCCCAAGATCTGAGTTCAATAGGACAACCTAATTGTATGAACTAGTGAGGTCACTGTGGGGGGAAGAATTGATAACTCCACGCACTTTAAGAAGGGGATGTATAATTGGAATCGATACATCTCCTAGTCCATTCCTAAAAGTGACAAGTACGAGGTTAAGCCTATGGCTTTTAATGATTCAGCTGAGGCAGCCACACGTGGTGAATCACCTATGTGAGAGAGAAGTGGGGGTCGCTTCGAAGGGTATTGAGAGGGGGCACAATACCTAAGAGCTCTCGCAGAACCAGGCTAATGTTCATGACCATAACGAACATAACTATGAGGACTTGATATTGTCAAGGAGAGTCTTGTGTGAAGCACATTGTCGCCTACACAAACGGCAGACGAGTTCAAAGGCATCACCGCCTACTCAGAGCCAGTAGACTAAGTGTGTTTCATAAGCGAATGTTCAAAGGGTAACACCTACCTATCGTATGCAAGATTCAACTGTTGAAATTTGATCGGGATTAAGTTACTTCTGAGATCAACCTCCATTCATGTGGGGGATTGTTGGAAAATGTGTGTGAATGAGATGTTTATCTCAAAAGAATTTTTGTTCAAGGTTGGAAAAATGTGATTTGAGCTATCCCACATTGGTGTGGGAATAAAAGGGTAATTGGTTTATAAGGATAAACCTCAAAGGCTTTGACATCACTTGTGTCATGTTTTACTCTAGCTCATACCCTCGCGCAGGGGGGGTGCGAAAAATGGCCAATCGGGTCGAAATTCTGAACTCGTGCCCGCGCGACCTGCGGACACGAATGCAGCTCCGAAACGTGTGTCCGGTGACAACAAGTTTTTGCTGAATTTCGAACCAAGTTTTTAGCAGATTCTAGAAATGACCTTTGGCTTTCCAACCTGGTCTTTTAATGGACATAAATCTGTTGATGCTTGAATTTTGTTTAATTCCATTCTCTCTTGGAGACCTGTTTGGTGAATTTTATTTTTTCTTTACCCCTCTTTTCATGCTAACAATTGATTGTGGGTGGGCTTACGACTTTATGTTTAATACATACCAATAGTATTAGCACCTTCAAAAAATTTCCAACTTACAAATAATTCTTGTAACACCATTACTTTTTGTATGAAACATGCTGGCTGCATGCTTGATTCATTAAATATAAGGAATCGAGGAGGGGTGTAAGGGCAAGGGGTATGGGTGGCGCCATAGCCTATGTGGCTAAGCATGGCTACGCCAAAACCATCCCCATGTGGCGCCAACCTTTGCCAAGATATGGCTACGCCATATCTTTCACGCCGTGGAAGAGAGGTGGAGGGAAGGAGGGTGGTGGCCTTGTCCAATCAAAGCATGCCATGTATTTTTATAACCCACACCATATCACATCATGTATACCCCATGCGTGTTAAAAGTCCAGTCATCAATCTTAAACATATAACACCACACGGTTATACCTCATGCCCTAATGGATCATTTACTTGGTTTTCAGTGTATCGTTAATTTAACTTCTACATTTTAATCAAGTAAATGATCCACAGTTTTATAAGTTAACAATGTATATGTATTAGCTCACCAATTTAGATCTAAATTACTTCAAAATTCCATTTCTATTGACTGAATGCCTCAACAATTTGGTGTGTTAGCTCTGGATAAACGATTATGTGTTCGTCATGATCATGCTATGAATTCTAAGATGAAGAAACATTTTTTAATTTGAATATAAAATTGAGTTAATTTGTTAGAATGTCCCTATCCTTTTTTGGGGCAACCTTCCAGCTATGGTGTTCTTGGATATTCAGATTTACTAATTCTAGAAATTCCACTCTAAGTCTCTATCCTCTTATAGAATGGTCTACATGTGTTGTAATTTTTTTTCTCCTTAATTCATTAGCAGGGAGCTGATGAGTCTTGGTATGATTCTGCAGCAGTTCTTGAATCTGACTGAAGTGAAAATGATTTCCACAGTGTTCTTGAGCGTTGGTATTTTCACCTCTGAATGTTTACTACATGTTTGGTTTTTGAGGATCCAATGCCTCAAATTACTTATCTAAAATTTCTTTATTTCATGACTGTAACAGGCAAAAGATTAATCTCTTCTGATGCGGTAGCGTTGCTAGGTGCTTAGTAAGGTTTGTTTGATTTTATTTTCGCCCATATATTGTTTGTTCTTTTTCTTCTATTTATCAGTCAATATAAAACAACCAAATTTCCAGAGTATTATTTTTTGTTAAGGTTATTTATCCTTTTATAACTCATGTCATTTATGCTCCTTTTTTGCAGGCCGGCGTCGTGTTTTTCCAAGGTTCATTGTGAGGTTAGCGGGACCTTTTGTTGTTAACATCCTCTTGCTTCATTAATTGTTTTTCCTTATGGATGATCCATAGTATATCGTATAATTTGATGTTGAAGAAATTGGATTTGTTGGAAAATGTGTGTGAATGAGATGTTTATCTCAAAAGAATTTTTGTTCAAGGTTGGAAAAATGTGATTTGAGCTATCCCACATTGGTGTGGGAATAAAAGGGTAATTGGTTTATAAGGATAAACCTCAAAGGCTTTGACATCACTTGTGTCATGTTTTACTCTAGCTCATACCCTCGCGCAGGGGGGGTGCGAAAAATGGCCAATCGGGTCGAAATTCTGAACTCGTGCCCGCGCGACCTGCGGACACGAATGCAGCTCCGAAACGTGTGTCCGGTGACAACAAGTTTTTGCTGAATTTCGAACCAAGTTTTTAGCAGATTCTAGAAATGACCTTTGGCTTTCCAACCTGGTCTTTTAATGGACATAAATGGAACATTCATTCCGGATTAACTCGTAGTTAATGAATGACCTTTCGTGTGTCTATTTTTCGTGTATAAGTACACGAGTTGTGGGCATAAAGAATACACAGAAAAACTGTATTTCCAACGTCGTGCTGCTCCTGTTGATCTCCGTCTATAACTTCATTCCGGTCTCATTTCATGCAAGTATTCTCGTCCGGCTGTACACACAGTTTTGAACCGGTGTACCCTGGGAACAGACGTCGAATCTGTTTAAGGGAATTGTGTCAAACACAAGCCCGGTTCCTCTCGGTTTTCCTTTGTCTGTGTTTTCTGTTTTTGCAGGGTCTGATCCTGCTGCTGTTCGTGATCATATTTCTGTAGTGTTCTCGTTTAGTGTTCCATTTCATTTGTATTATCGTTCTTATAGTTTCTGTATTGTATTTAATTGATCGAACAAGTGTTCGAATCGTTACTGAATTTCCAACAAACTTAAACAGATTGGTGTACACTCTGTGTACGAATATTTCTAACTGTTCTCCTGTGGGTTTCATTTCAGAATGGACTCATCTCAGCCTCTACCAACCTCTGGTGTACCGACCTCTGGTGTCTCTGCTGTGTTCACCTCTTCCGTTGCTGTTACCACAGTGATGGTCGAACCGTTGCCTAACGCGGTTGCAAGCCACGCTGAGAAACCCGAAAAGTTCAACGGTCTGAACTTCAAACGTTGGCAGCAGAAGATGCTGTTTTATTTGACAACGTTGAACCTTGCGAGGTTCTTGACTGAAATCGCTCCCCAAGTGTCTGAAGGGGAAATGGATGCTCAATCTGTGAGCGCAGTTCAAGCTTGGAAGCATTCTGAGTTCTTGTGTAAGAACTATGTGCTCAATGGTTTGGCGGACTCGCTTTACAATGTCTATTGTAAAGTAAACACGGCCAAGGAACTATGGGAATCTTTGGAACGGAAATACAAAACCGAAGATGCAGGCACAAAGAAATTTGTGGTGGCCAAATTCTTGGATTTTAAAATGATTGACTCAAAAACTGTTATGAGCCAAATCCAAGAATTGCAAATCATTCTTCATGATATTCATGCGGAGGGAATGTCACTTAGTGAGATATTTCAAGTTGCTGCCATGATCGAGAAATTGCCACCAAGCTGGGTTGATTTCAAGAATTATCTCAAACATAAGAGAAAGGAAATGACTGTTGAAGATCTTGTGGTTCGTCTTCGTATTGAAGAAGACAACAAACTTGCCCAAAAGAAGAGTGATGTCCCCGAGCAAGCAAAGGCCAATATTGTTGAATATGGCCAATCCTCCAAAGGTAACAAAAACAGAGGACGGGCTGAGAAGAAGAACAAGGGGAAAGGGTTTAATCTTAAACCCAAAGGTGGGGTTGGAAAGAAGAAATTTGAAGGCAAATGTTACAACTGTGACAAGCCAGGTCATCGGGCAAATGAATGTAGACAACCAAAGAAAGATGTCTCTCGTCAAGCAAATATGGTTGATGATTATGAGAATCTTGTTGCCATGATCTCTGACCTCACAATGATGATCTCTGAGGTTAACTTGGTTGGTTCGAATACCAAGGAATGGTGGGTTGACACCGGCGCCACCCGCCATGTTTGTGCTGACAAGAACTTGTTCAACACCTTCAAAGAAGTTACTAATGGAGAAAAACTCTTCATGGGTAACTCTGCCACTGCTGAAGTCAAAGGTGAAGGAAATGTGATCCTGAAAATGACATCAGGAAAGGAGCTTACCTTGACCAATGTGTTGTACGTTCCTGAGATTCGAAAGAATCTTGTGTCTGGGTGGTTGTTGAATAAGTTTGGTTTCAAAATGGTGTTTGAGTCGGATAAGGTCGTGTTGACCAAGAATAGTGTGTATGTTGGAAAGGGCTATGCCCTCAATGGTATGTTCAAACTGCATGTAATGGTTGTTAACAATGCTATGAATAAGACTGGTAACAGTTCTACTTATTTGCTTGAGTCTTCTAATGTGTGGCATGGTAGACTTGGTCATGTTAACTTTAATTCCATTCGTCGTTTGATTAAATTGAATTGCATACCAACTTTTGATATTGACTCAAACTATAAATGTGAAACGTGTGTTGAAGCAAAATTAACTAGATCATCATTCAAACCGGTTGAACGAAACACTGAACCTCTGGGTATGATCCACACAGATGTGTGTGATTTGAAATCCATTCCAACTAGAAATGGATTTAAATACTTCATCACGTTTATCGATGATTGCACGAAGTATTGTTATGTTTACTTGCTCAAAAGTAAAGACGAGGCAATTGAAGCTTTCATTGCATATAAAACTGAAGTTGAGAATCAACTTGAAAGGAAGGTCAAGGTTGTAAGAAGTGATAGAGGTGGTGAGTATGTCTCACCGTTTGCTGAATTCTGTTTGCAAAACGGAATTAGACATGAGTTCACTGAACCATATTCACCCCAATCTAATGGGATTGCTGAACGGAAAAATCGAACCTTGAAAGAAATGGTAAGTGCCATGTTAGTGAGTTCTGGTGTAAACCAAAACTTGTGGGGGGATGCTATCCTTTCAGCAAATTATATTTTGAACAGGATACCCCATAAGAAAAGAGATGAAACCCCATACGAGTTATGGTGGAAAAGGAAACCGTCCTACGAATACCTTAAAGTGTGGGGGTGCCTAGCCAAGGTGGTTGCTCCACTACCTAAGGCTCAAAAGATAGGACCCAAAACTGTTGACTGTATATTCATTGGATATCCAGATCACAGTAGCGCGTATCGCTTCCTTGTGCATGAATCCAAGATTCCCGATATTCGCAAAGGAACGATAATGGAATCAAAGAATGCCTCATTCTTTGAAAATATATTTCCATGCATTACAAAAGAATATGGAAATACGTTTGGGGCAGATGATGAACGTATTCATGAGGATCTAGTTCCGGAAGAACTAGAACATGTTCCGGAAGAACTAGAACGTGTTCCGGGAGAACCAGAACGTGTTCCGGAAGAACCAGACTGTGTTCCGGAAGAACACGAGCAAACTGAGGAAGAAGATGTTGAGCTTAGACGAAGCAAGAGGGCTAGAACTGAAAAGTCTTTTGGTCCTGATTTCTACACGTACATGGTAGAAAGTGAGCCCAAAACATACCATGAAGCGGTAACTTCCTCAGAAGGACCTCAATGGAGGGAGGCCATCAAAAGTGAAATAGATTCTATTTTACAAAACCATACATGGGAACTAGTGGATCTTCCTCCGGGATGCAAACCACTAGGTCATCGTTGGATCTTCAAGAGGAAGATGAAACCTGATGGCTCCATAGAAAAGTACGAGGCAAGACTGGTGGTCAAAGGATACAAACAAAAGGAAGGTCTAGATTACTTTGACACATATTCACCAGTAACTCGAATAACCTCCATAAGGTTGGTACTTGCCATTGCAGCCATTAGAAATTTGGAAGTTCACCAAATGGATGTGAAAACCGCTTTCTTAAATGGAAATCTAGAGGAAGAGATTTACATGGAACAACCAGAGGGCTTTAAAGCCTCTGGACAAGAAAAGAAAGTGTGTAAACTGGTCAAATCCTTGTATGGACTAAAGCAAGCACCAAAACAATGGCATGAAAAGTTTGATCATGTCATGCGTGATTCTGGTTTCAAGATCAATGAATGTGATAAGTGTGTGTATGTGAAAGACACACCAGATGGTTATGTCATCTTGTGTCTATACGTTGATGACATGCTCATTGCTGGAAGTAATGACAAAATGATAAAATCAACAAAGAACATCTTGAAAGCAAGATTTGATATGAAAGGCATGGGTTTAGCAGATGTGATTTTGGGAGTTAAAATCACACGAACCCAAAGTGGACTTGCTTTAGGACAAACCCACTATGTGGATAAAATTCTTGAAAAGTTCAATGCAAATGACTCTAATGTAGCTAGAACTCCCATTGACACAAGTCAATATCTAGCTAAGAACAGAGGACAACCTGTTAACCAATTAGAGTATTCAAGAATTATTGGCAGTTTGATGTATTTGATGAGTTGTACCAGACCAGACTTAGCATATGCCGTAAGCAAGCTAAGTAGGTACACGAGTAATCCAAGTTCAACTCATTGGAGATGTGTGACTAGGTTACTTAGGTACCTAAGGTACACAAGGGATTACGCGCTGCACTACACCAGATATCCTGCAGTGATTGAAGGACACTGTGATGCAAACTGGATATCGGGTACGAAGGATTCCAGAGCAACGAGTGGATATGTATTCACACTTGGAGGTGCAGCCATATCGTGGAAATCGTCGAAACAAACGGTTATTGCTAGATCCACGATGGAAGCAGAATTCATCGCTTTAGATAAAGCTGGTGAAGAGGGAGAATGGCTACGTCAGTTTATGGAGGATATACCAAGATGGCCTAAGCCGGCAACGGCCATATGTATACATTGTGATAGCCAATCGGCAATTGGCAGAGCTCATAGCACAATGTATAATGGTAAGAACATACATATAAGACGTAGACATAATACGATACGACAACTAATCTCTACTGGAATTATCACTGTTGACTATGTGAAGTCAAAGGATAATATTGCGGATCCGCTGACAAAAGGCCTAAGTAGAGAGGTAGTTCAGAAGTCGTCCATGGGAATGGGACTGAAGCCCTTGAAAGATTAAAGTTCATATGAAGGAAAACCTAACTCAGTTGACTGGAGATCCCAAGATCTGAGTTCAATAGGACAACCTAATTGTATGAACTAGTGAGGTCACTGTGGGGGGAAGAATTGATAACTCCACGCACTTTAAGAAGGGGATGTATAATTGGAATCGATACATCTCCTAGTCCATTCCTAAAAGTGACAAGTACGAGGTTAAGCCTATGGCTTTTAATGATTCAGCTGAGGCAGCCACACGTGGTGAATCACCTATGTGAGAGAGAAGTGGGGGTCGCTTCGAAGGGTATTGAGAGGGGGCACAATACCTAAGAGCTCTCGCAGAACCAGGCTAATGTTCATGACCATAACGAACATAACTATGAGGACTTGATATTGTCAAGGAGAGTCTTGTGTGAAGCACATTGTCGCCTACACAAACGGCAGACGAGTTCAAAGGCATCACCGCCTACTCAGAGCCAGTAGACTAAGTGTGTTTCATAAGCGAAGGTTCAAAGGGTAACACCTACCTATCGTATGCAAGATTCAACTGTTGAAATTTGATCGGGATTAAGTTACTTCTGAGATCAACCTCCATTCATGTGGGGGATTGTTGGAAAATGTGTGTGAATGAGATGTTTATCTCAAAAGAATTTTTGTTCAAGGTTGGAAAAATGTGATTTGAGCTATCCCACATTGGTGTGGGAATAAAAGGGTAATTGGTTTATAAGGATAAACCTCAAAGGCTTTGACATCACTTGTGTCATGTTTTACTCTAGCTCATACCCTCGCGCAGAGGGGGTGCGAAAAATGGCCAATCGGGTCGAAATTCTGAACTCGTGCCCGCGCGACCTGCGGACACGAATGCAGCTCCGAAACGTGTGTCCGGTGACAACAAGTTTTTGCTGAATTTCGAACCAAGTTTTTAGCAGATTCTAGAAATGACCTTTGGCTTTCCAACCTGGTCTTTTAATGGACATAAATGGAACATTCATTCCGGATTAACTCGTAGTTAATGAATGACCTTTCGTGTGTCTATTTTTCGTGTATAAGTACACAAGTTGTGGGCATAAAGAATACACAGAAAAACTGTATTTCCAACGTCGTGCTGCTCCTGTTGATCTCCGTCTATAACTTCATTCCGGTCTCATTTCAGGCAAGTATTCTCGTCCGGCTGTACACACAGTTTTGAACCGGTGTACCCTGGGAACAGACGTCGAATCTGTTTAAGGGAATTGTGTCAAACACAAGCCCGGTTCCTCTCGGTTTTCCTTTGTCTGTGTTTTCTGGTTTTGCAGGGTCTGATCCTGCTGCTGTTCGTGATCATATTTCTGTAGTGTTCTCGTTTACTGTTCCATTTCATTTGTATTATCGTTCTTATAGTTTCTGTATTGTATTTAATTGATCGAACAAGTGTTCGAATCATTACTGAATTTCCAACAGGATTTCCTAAGGATGTTAAAATTTGTTCATTTTCTGAGGTTTATGTTCAGTTTGTATTAAATGGAACATGATTTGATAGATTAGGAACTTATTTTGGCTTTTAATTGCCATTAGAATCTTCAATGATCTAGTTAATTGCTCTTCTTAGTTTTCATTTAGTTTCCCAAATGGAATTTACTTGGTTTGCTTTGCTGCTGGCCAAATGATAGTTCCTTGAGTAGGTTTTAAGAAATTCTAGACGTTTGATAGGTGTTCACTAAATCATTACCAATAGTTTGAAGAGTTTGCTTTACTGCTACCCAAATCATTACAAATAGGGTTATCTAAATGATACAAAAGGGTGTATGTGTTCTTGGTAGGTATTCACTGAAGTCCAGATTGAAAACTCAAATAATCAAAATCTCAATATATATTTAAAAAAAAACGTTAAGAAAAATTATTGGAGGATTACCCGAGAAACATGGGCATATAAAAAAAATGAAGAAAACACTAACAGATGTAGA
Organism: Deinandra increscens subsp. villosa; assembly: GCA_039602395.1. Taxonomy (NCBI): domain Eukaryota; kingdom Viridiplantae; phylum Streptophyta; class Magnoliopsida; order Asterales; family Asteraceae; genus Deinandra; species Deinandra increscens. The sequence continues at coordinate 42,903,769 of JBCNJP010000003.1, read as the reverse complement.
TTTGTGCTTAAAAAATAATAATAGGCCTAATGGGGACAGGAAAGACTCGAGAGCTACTCATGGAATTAAGGTACTTATGTATTGACTAATGGAGCCTTTGACTATTTAAAGTATTTAATTTTGTCATTTTAATGTTACATTTCCTTAATAAAATTTACTTTCAGCTTAATTGAATTTGAATTTCATAATGATTTGTGATATAAAAAAAACATGAAAGAACTATGATTTGTAATTTCTGTGTACATCTGAAACTGCAAGAGGGATTAGTTGTTTACATATGTAATGTACCTTACATTTATATACAATCTTGCATGTTACATATGATGTAACTTCACGGTTACATATGTGTAACCTTACATTTACGTACAATCTAAATACAACATACAAGATTGGACAATGATGAAGATTACGAATATGTAATCCAAGAAAAAACATGATGTTAGTCGCGCGCAACACGTGCTTCTAAGTCAATAAGAACAACCAATCTAAACAATTTTTGGGGAAAAGATTAATTCACCTTGCTGTGTTTAAACTCTCTATAATTATGTCACAAACTAATTGCTACAAAATGGTTAAAGTTTAAGGTGATTTTAGTATTTGCATGAACTGATTTGATTTTGTTTCATGCATTATTTTTTAGTTAATTTAAAGGTTATGTTTTATTAACTGAAACTGCAGCTCGGCTCCTACCTTAATTACCCAGATCCATGCAGAGCCAAGACGCATATAAATTGGGAATGGGAAATGAATGCACTCTCAAATCCCCAAAACCATGGTCTTTTGATGCGACCTGAACCGATTACATTTGTAATGAAATATTTATGTGCAAAATAATATGTGTGAACTTCTTATTTATTACTCGTTTCGTTAATTATAATTAGTTTTGCTCTATCTTGATTTGCTTTTGTAAACAGAAATGGAACCAGATAAAACATAGTATATACATATGGTGAATTGTATTTGTATTTTACACTTTGGTTACATGCTATTACATGAATCTATCTATATATTAAACACAAGTTTTTGCTGTTCATGATTAGTTTTTTCTTTAAAATTAGCCACCTAGGATGTTGCTTATGTGTAATTTTTTCATAATTTTGAATAAAAAAGTTTATAAAAACAGCTCAAAAACATGCGGATCTTTTAACTTGTGTTTATAATCCGGGTTTTCTTTTAACCCGAGGTATATAGTCTAAAAATCAGTATCACGATCCCCCATTCTCACTCTCTCCGATTAGGGTTCATTTCTGCTCTCTCACACCGTAACACTCGTCGGTGAATCTTCCTCGCTTCTGTTCTGTCCATTCCTTCGATTCAGGTAAATCTTCACCTTGTTTATCTTTATTATCGATTCAGGCGCCTTTCTGATTTGAAATCAGTGGATATAAACGATGATCTTGCTTCATTCAGTCGAAGATTGACGAAGAGATTGAAGCGAGATTGGTTGCTCTAACTGTTCCGCTGTTCGAACCGAAGGTATGCGATTCATTCATTTTTTTCTTTCTATGAAGTTTGGGAGGTTCGTAAGCAATGACGTTTTCTTCTGGACTACCTCATTTATCTTCCCTCCCTTAGAAATTTTGTAAGAATTCTATGCTCCTTCCCTCTCGAAGGAAGTCTTCATTTCTACTCTTTGGAACATATTTTTATCATGTTTTGGAAGCAGGTGTTTGCCTCTTATGTCTGCGAGCATTTTTATTTTGTCCTTTTGTTTCCCATTTATAACATTAATTGGTGTTTGCCTCTTATGTCTGTGAGCATTTTTATTTTGTCCTTTTGTTTCCCATTTATAACATTAATTCTCATTGTATGCCTGATGTGTGCTAATGTTGTGGTATTCTCCATCAATAATTTGTTAATTGTGTGTGTCATAGTTGTTTGCATACCAGGTGTTTGTATAAATGCCTCTATGTTTTTAACGTTTTTCTTTCTTTTTTCCTTGCTGATTTTTTTTTCTAATTTTTTGTGCAGTTGTGGTAATTGATCTCTCTTCAGTGTTGGATGTGATTTAAGGGACACTTTTTATTGCACCTGTAGATGTTGGTTTGTATCTTTTATCACTTAATATACTGTTATGTATTGTGGTTGTTTATGTTTGGTTGTCAATTGGTGCCTCTATGAATTTAATTTGGGGGTGTGATCATATATCTATGGAAAAAGAAAAACAGGTCGTTACTTTAAAGATTGGATGTGTGTTGTGGAAAAAGAAAAATAGGTCGTTACTTTAGAGATTAGATGTGTGTTAAGATAGTGGTGTGCTAGTGTTATCATATGGCTTTATTAACTAAAGGTATTAACTAAGTATTTCTAACCCGTTAAAGGTTCTCTGCTTCTTAGGTTATTAGGTATCTGTTAACGTGTTCATATAAGAGTATATAATGTGTTTTCATCATGTAATCATCCTTTAAATAACCACTAAGGCACACAAACAAAAATGGAAGTATTGAAATGTTTTTGTTCATCTGTTTATTATGCAAAAAATGGAACAAAGGTGAGTCATTTGAGGATCTAAAGTTGGTTTTTAATAGTATAAAACTGTGTTACTTCTTATATTCTAAAAAGTTTAAAAAGTAAAAAAAAAACCCATGATAGAGTAAAAATCTATTATCTCAAATTTGCATCACTTAGCTTCTGAGTTATAACTTAAAAGATTTTAACTTCATTATATGTTTAATGAAATTATAGCAATTTATATTAATTCTTTATACATGACATACAGGAAAATAATGCAGAAGAAACACGGGTCCAACAACTAACAGCAACCGACCAGGTGATTCAGTTAGAAATCCGGGTAATCTATGGATGGCTCCTTTACAAAATCAGGAAGATATGGACTTACTTACTGATAGATAATTATGTAAGTAAGAAAAATATACAAATTACTCATACATTACATTCTTATAAGATATTAATGTTATATAGATGTATGGTTTTCTTGGGTTTTCCCCGATTCACACCTTCAATGGCATATGTGTGCTTTGTAAATGTGGGAGATTAGATTTGTGTTCCATTTATTCAAATGCTAGGTATTATGTGTTTAGTATTATTTAATATTTTTGAGCCATGTTTGTAAGGTGGATACTTTTATCTCATTAATTAAAAGTTCACGCCGATTAGGTACTATGTGTAACACCCCAAATTTCACAAATACATTATATATATAGTAAATACGTGTTTATGTTATGTGTACGTGAGTTTAATTGATACATGTGGTAAGACTATGCCTTAGATAAGTTGCATGTGTTAGATATACGTGTTTGATGGCCTATATGGTGAAATATGCATAAACGGATGTGTTAAATGTTAACGAAAGTAAAGTATGAGATGAATGTATGTTTATATGAATAAAATAATGATACATGTGTGAATTGATGGATACATATGTGTAAATACGTGTGTTAATAGTTAACGGAAAAGTAAAAGGACTAAAAGTGTAATTTATGCAAAGATATTAACGTATACAGATATTATACGTATCTATAATTATTATAAGTATCCGAGGCTTAGAATATAGTGAAGATATATCCTAATATGATTCGTAACATGAAATGATAAGCATTGTAAAGTTTGAGGGGCTAAAACGTAATTTAGCAAATAATAAAGAAAAAATATATAAATGTATATATATGTTATCGTACGAACCCCGAGCCTTAGAAACCTTATAAATTGTTAGAAATATGTCCCATAATGTTTTGGTACATAAAATGATAAAAGGATAGAAGTTGGAGGGGCTACAATGCACCAAACCAAACCACATGGGCTAAAAATGTAAAATTCATAAGTCTGGCCGAAAAAAAGGGGCTCGCGGACCGCGAGCCCATGCACACTGATTTTCGCGGTCCACGAAGGTCGAGATCAGATAGATTTCACAACAGGTCCGTTGTTTTCCACGTTAACACATTTGGAGCACACGAATTCGCCTCATACGCGTTGGATTAGGCCGATTACTCACCATAGGACGTCTTATGACCATGAGGCGCACCTTATAGTATAAATAGGGGGCTTAGTTCCTCAGAAAAACTCGTCAATTCACTGAATTACAACCCGAAAACCCTCATTTCGCACCAGAAACTTCGTCGAAGCAATACGCACAAACGGTGAAGAGTTAGAAGCTGAAATTCTGCACTCAAGTCTTATCTGGTATGCTTAACAATAACCTCTTTTAGTTTTTGATAATATTATGTCTAAGTATGGTTTCTAGAAATGATCTAAAATTGGGTTCTTGAGCTTATTTTGCTAAAATAGGGTGATCGGGTGGGAATTAGGGTCTGAATTTTTTTAGGTAATCCTAATTTAATGTGTTTTAAGAAAGCCCTAACGTTATTTCACAATTGGAAAAAGTCTGGTAATGGTTTTGTTAACGGGTCAAAATTAGGGTTTTCGTAACGTTGTTCTGCCCAAATTGAGCAAACAGTTTTGAATTGAGCTTAGATATTTTAAAGTATATTATAAAATGTTATAATGGATAATACCCTAATTTGGTTTGAAAATAAAATGAGTTTTGATAAAGAAACGAGAAATATATGAAAATAGGGTTTTGAAATATGATTATTTCATATAAAATAATCCGGAGGATATGGGTACTTGAATATTGGTATGGAACTATGTTTATACATATAATAAGTATATATGGGGTTAAAATAGATAAATGATAAAGTTTTTAAGTAACCGAGTTAATCAGATTTTCAGAAGTTCGTGCGGACCGGAAGGGTAAGCGACTGTACACTGGGGTTTCTAGCATAGCGAGGGTGTCGCATAAATCCCAACTGGGAAATGGCATACCTCCCTGGGTGATCCCGGAGTGAGAGTTTGCTTATAGGAATGCGCGTCTTTATATTAAAAAGAGATATTATGCGTATAAGGGTATTTTGGTCATTTTGATGCTAAAAGAAGTAAACCTTCATAATTAGATATTATTAAGATAATATAAGAGATATATAAACATAGGATATGTTTATAATGTTAAACCTTGCGTTAATGCCATACAATACGCGAACTAGGTTAACCGAAAGATTCTGTCGGAGGTTCTGTCCGAGTATAACGAGTAAAGGGATAAGGTGAGTTCTCCGAGCCCACTTTTAAATGTTTAAAACGCTTTAATGTTTTCGGGCTGATATACATACAATATTCAACTATTTACTTCAAAAGTATTTGAAATGCTTTTATCTGAAAGTTTGATTATCTTAACTATTGAATTGATGAACTGTTGAAGTGATATGTGTTATGTTATGAAGATGCTTACGAATGGTTATACGTGTTAGTAATGTATATGAAATGATTATGATAAAATAATGCATATGAAATGATTATTAGGGTTATGTGCTATATTTGCTTTGAAACTAGGTATCCAAATGATAAGGGTTTGTTAATATACGCACAAGTGAAAATGTATGATTATATGAGAACAAGTGATGCATTTGCTATATTATTATATGGTGGATACGCCGCTGGTACATCCTGTATACAAGCATGGTAGTATAGTCACCCAGTATATTGAAAGTGTGGAGGGTACGCCGCTGGTACATCCTGTATACATACACCAACGGTAAATTGGGGGATGTTCATTTGTTGCAGTATATGAGTACATTCTCATGTTTATTAGCACACCTAAGTCATTCGGATATCTAACTAGGGGCGGGTAGTAGTACTGTGGTTGTTAAGGAGATGTTCGATAGAATGGAACGTCTAAAGAGTTAAGATTACGTGAACAGAGGTCGATACTGAGGTTGGGGGCTTCCAGATGAAGTCACCTGAGCGGTATTCGAAACTAGAAGAACGGAATGTAGGACGGTTATCGTTGCTGAGGTTGGGGGCTTCCAGATGAAGTCACCTGAGCAGTATTCGAGACCGGGAAGGTATAGAAGAAATGGAGCGGTTGTCGGTACTGAGGTTGGGGGCTTCCGATAAAGTCACCTGAGCAGTATTCGAGACTAGAAGGTATGGAGGTGTATAGAATTCAGGTCGTAGGAGTTAAAGGTTATCGAGGTAGATGTTTTCTAGAGAAATGTGTATGATTATGATGTTATGTTATGTATGACTTCTTATGTGTTATACTTGATAAATGTTGTAAAAAGGGATTTTGCAGGTACAAAGGTTTTAACCTCACAAACGAGGACTTACCAGCATAAGCTGACCTTTTCCCAAAACCATATGTATGTCAGGGTTAGGTGAGACGTCTGGGAGCAAGGGCGGAGCCCTCGTGATAAGAGAATTATTAGGCAAGCTATTACAGGAGCTGTGGAGGTGCTTGCATAGTTGTAGATAAATAAAGACTGATATAGTTAGTCGCTATATAGATAGATTTTAAATTATCTCAATTACTTTACGTACTTGGCTTTATAATCAATAAAAGTTTTAAGTTTTCCGCTGCTTATCTCTGTTGTAACACGTGTTCATGAGTAAATCCGATGAGTGGCCCCTCCTGGTGCCAAGTCCGGGAGTGGGCGTCACAAGTTGGTATCAGAGCCTTGGTTTAAGAGATTTAGGTACAAGCGCGGTATCTAAACTTAAACTAGGACTCTAGGTAGAATAAGTTAAGATAAGAATATAGATTCCAGCCAGGATAGCTTGTGCCCATAAGGACGAATATGCATAATGATCATAATAGTTGGGACTTGCAGTATGCGTATATGGAAAATACACGATTGCAATTAGCTACTGCAATTTGGTATTTTTCATGTAAACAGATCATAAGTATTAATGTTGTGTGGCCAAGTGCAAGGAGAAGAAGAACATTTAGAAATGTAATCTAGGAATCGGTTTGAGTTGATGATGAAGATAGAGAGGCGAGATGTGGACATTAGGGAATTGTGTGCTAGAAGTAACTGGGTTTTGAACGCATCGTAAATATATAATTGTATCGGAACCTACACTTATATACTTATCATGAATTCAAAATTTAGAGACTTTACGTCACACAAATTCTGAAATGTCATCCATCTTAATTTAGGATCTGGAAATGGCTGCGAGAGGCGATCGTGCGAATGCGGAACCAGAGAATAACGCTAGAGCTAATGCGTTCACTAACGAGCAGAGAGCGGATATGGTGGCAGAGATGACGCGCTTAATGCAGACGACACTACCTGATATATTAGTTCAACTTCAAGGAGTTGCGAGAGTTGGTGCTAGAGGAGCCCGTGGAGCTGGTAGAACTACAGGAAGAGGTGCCAGAGCTGCACAACCTAGAATAGGATATTCGTTTAAATCATTTAGCAGTTGCAGACCTCCTTTGTTCGATGGAAATCAAGATACGTTAACTACATTCCAGTGGATTCATGAGATGGAAAGCGGTCATAGATATTAGTGAGTGTAGTGAGAACCAAGCTGTAAAGTATGCTGCACACTCAGTTGTTTCGGAAGCACTGCACTGGTGGGGGATGATCAAGCAGACAGAAGAAGAAGGAGCTATTGCTGCAATGAAGTGGGACGATCTGAAGAAGTTAGTTTTAGAAGATTTATGCCCTAAAGGTGAGCTGGAGCAACTGGAGAGGAGATTTTTAACGTTGGAAGCCGGGAACATGACGCATCGAGAATACACTTCGAAGTTCAACGCGATGGCGAGACTGCTACCTACCTTAGTCACTCCCGAAGCTGAGAGGGTAAAACATTACGTTCAAGGATTTCAATGTAGAGTTAGGGTATTGATCAAGGAGACTGAACCAAAGACGTTCAAGGCGAAGTTAAATTTGAGTTCCAATCTTTACAGCGAAATGTTTGGTACAAACGGTAGACCGGAAGGAGCAAAGAGGAAGGAGTCGGAAGTTGAAGCAATATCAAGGAAGGACAATGGGAGTCACCACAAGAAGTTGAAGAATAATTCGAAAGACAAAAAGCCGAGGTGCCATAAATGCAATAAGAATCATTTCGGAGAATGTAGGTCGGGAATATCTAGATGTTATACATGCGGAAAGGAAGGTCACTTCTCGGACAATTGTCCAGAACGTAAGAAGTGTTACGAATGCGGGGAAGCGGGACACCTTAGGATGAACTGTCCTAAGTTAGTGTTAAACCCTAAACCACTTCGAGCCATCCCAGGGAATGCTACGGGTCCGAGAACGGCTCCTACGAGGGCCTATGGTATGTTGGAGATGATAGAGAGAGATCCCCAGACATCGTCAGGTAATTCAAGTAGTTATAAATCATAGATAATCGTTATTCGTTTGCTTTAGTACGTTATGTGTGCCATTGCTTGCTGCAGTATGCTTAGACATTAAAACTTATGTTCTAGGAAGTTAAATTCTTTAATGGACAGCAAGCCGAAAATGTGAAAGTATTATCAAGGATCTCGTAAACAAGCTACCGTAGACATCTTAGGGTTACGTTTTCCTTAGGATATATGCAAAGACGCCAAAGTAAATTTTACCGAGTTATGAAATGAGTTAAGATGGTTATGTTATGCGGATTAGTTGCAAAGTTGAAAAGGAAAGTTTACGATGTAATGGAACAGGTTTCAAGGACGAAACTCTGTTTAAGGGGGTAGAGTTGTAACACCCCAAATTTCACAAATACATGATATATATATATATATAGTAAATACGTGTTTATATAATGTATACGCGAGTTTAATTGATAAATGTGGTAAGACTATGCCTTAGATAAGTTGCATGTGTTAGATATACGTGTTTGATGGCCTATATGGTGAAATATGCATAAACGGATGTGTTAAATGTTAACGAAGGTAAAGTATGAGATGAATATATGTTTATATGAATAACATGATGATACATGTCGCACCCCCAAAATACCACTAACGGAGTTTATACCGTTAAGGGGCGCGACTAGACCAGGATCCACAACCATAGTTACAAATACTAAACGAATCAGGGTTAGTTCAAACACAAGTTATAAAACAAAGTCTTAAGTTACATACGCAGCGGAAAAATAATTGTCCTTAGCACTAACCACGTGCTTTACATAAGTGTTGTTTTAAATTCCCAATTTAGTTTAAATAAAAGTAAACATCTTCTGTGCCATGCCAACCTCCAGCGGATACTCCTTAGCGATCTGCAAAAGTTTAAACCACGCAAGTGTCAACCTAACGGTTGGTGAGTTCACAGTGGGCTTGTCATGCATTGGCCCGGTCTCATAATCACAATTCGTGTCAAGATATACTTACAAGTTATTTATTTGTGAAAAGCAATGCTCGTAATTAATTCTCAGTTTATAAAAGGTTTGTCCGTGACCTACGTCATCGGGTATGTACTAGTTCCGTAAAGTTAAAGGACTCAACCGATATCGCGGGTAGCTAATCCGTTGTTCCATGCTCTAAGGAAGTTTGTACCAAAGCCGACTAATTATGTGGGGGCCGAGCCATCCCGTACGGTGCGGACATACGTCATCGCGGTTTTTTTTGCCTCCCCCGTGTCCTCTCGGGACCACGGTCAAATAGGCTGATATTGTTCCTCCGTGCACTCCCCGTGCCACGGGGCGGAGTTTGTCAAACTCCAGTAGATCTACCCAACATCCCCTCGCTTTCACAAATTAATGGCACAATTTAAGTTGAGGACTTTTAGGTTATAAGGCATCCTTAGAAAACATGTGATATCATGTGGTTCAGACTTTAACCTACACTAGCCATATTAAAACGTTTTCAGTTTTGTTTCAGAAAAAGAGTTTGTTTGCAGTCCACAAGTGTTTCCCATAAAACACTTCAATTCATCAAGTGGGTGCCGAGCATCCCGAGTACTCTTGTTCATTAGTAGGTTCCTAGCACTCTAGAGTTTATAAGCATTGTTTTTCGTTAAGTTATTCGGTGTGGCCCTAACGGACTCACAGTAAGCGGGTTAGTGACACTCACCTTTGGTTGCACTGCTACACTTCCAGTAATCCAAATATTGTTGTTTAACGAAGACCTAGAACACGTTTAGGTCTTAAGTATTAGTTTCGTGTCTAATCTTTACTTAACGTCACTATGGCCCATAACATAGCACGTTGCAACTATGACTCGACATACCGACACACGACACCAATGGTTGATCATAAACAAGGGTTCATATAAATCAGATATCAAACATGTTTCATCATGGCATAATCATGTAGGTCATGGCATAACACTTAAGCAAATTTCACAAGTTTGGTTTTTAGGTCAGGTCTTAGTTTCGCTAGCACAGTTTCGCTAGGCAGTTTCGCTAGGTGCACGGGCAGCACTTTCGCTAGGCAATGCCCGGTGACACAGTTTCGCTAGACTAGTTTCGCCCGAAACTGCTGACGCAGTTTCGCTAGCCTAGTTTCGCAGGGAAACTGGTTTGAACTTTCGTTCAGGTATTTCGCTCAGTAGTTTCGCTCGAGCTGGTCTGGTCAGGTTCCCGGCGACACTATAGTTTCGCTGGTCAGTGTCGCTGGAAGGAGATATAATTTCGCTACTTAGTTTCGCCCAGAGAACAGACAGTTTCGCTGGTCGCGAAAAACATACGGATTTGCCTAAAAATCAACCTAACGGCTTCTGATCTTACATGCAATTCATTATCTAGCATACATAGGCATTTACCAACATAAATCAAGCAGCTTTAACACGTTTAACATGCATTTTAATCATCAAATCTCTAAAAACACTTCTAAACCCTAAAATGGCCAAAATTGCATAAATCATCATCATGGTTTGTTTTTAAACGTAAAGTTGCTGACTTTATGGTAGATCTAGCATCCCTAAGCACTATCTCAGAAGCATACAAGTTTTCATGAAGGTTTGAGCATACTTTATAAAGAAACACATAGAAGAAGCAAGAAAACATAGTTTTGGGACTCACGGTTGGTTCTAGGATCGATAGATGAGATGAGGTGATGGTCTTGAGGCTGAGGTCTCGGTTTCTTGATGGTTTTCTCGGCTGACCAGTTTCCAGAGAATTGTGTGTGTGTGTTTGTGATGAAATGAGGCAAATGGAGAAACTAGGGTTTATCAAGATTATTTATATCAGGAGCCAGTTTCGCTGGCAGTTTCGCTGGCCAGGCGAAACTAGCTCTGGTCTCGTGTCATTGGATTATCTTAGCTGGCTACCGGGCGACACTATAGTTTCGCCCGTTAGTTTCGCTGGCTACTAAAACAGGTCAATTTTCACATAATCAAGTATTTACAATTAATCATGCTATTCACAATAATAAGTCATGTATTTAAATCACATTGCACATAAAGACAATCAATGATGAACACATAACACATATGGACGGGTTCGGTGATCAACCAAAGGTCGTGGACGTATTCGGCCTAGTTATGCATTAGTTACTAAGTTAACACTTATAACGTAACTAACGGGTTTGTCTAACGGAAGTTAACCTTGAAATTCTCGGGTGTCACATCATTCCCCTGAAATTGGAATTTTCGTCCCGAAAATTATTCTTGTGTCGTAGCGTTCGCAGCATCAGCTGTCGTCGTTGCTATCGTCGCTGGGGAAAGAAAGCAAAAAGTGTTTTTAGGGTTGTCACATCCTCCTCCTGTTAAGGAATTTTGGTCCCCAAAATTAAATTATACCTTGAGTTTCTGTGGATGTTTGCTCAAACAAGTGAGGATACTTTTTCTTCATTTGATCCTCTCGCTCCCAAGTATACTCAGGTCCACGCCTTGAGTTCCATCGCACCTTGACGATCGGAATCTTGCTACGTTTGAGGGCCTTCTCCTCGCGTCCCATGATTTCTACCGGTTGCTCAATGAATCTTAAATGTTCGTCGATTTCCAATTCCTCCAGAGGAATTATTTCGATGTCTTCTGCCAGACATTTCTTTAGATTGGAAACGTGAAACACGTTGTGAACTCCATCGAGTTCAGCAGGGAGTTGAAGTCGGTAGGCCACCGGGCCTACTTCCCCAATAATTTCAAACGGACCGATGTAGCGAGGATTTAACTTTCCACGCTTCCCGAAGCGTATCACTCCCTTCCAGGGAGATACCTTCAACAATACTTTGTCACCCACCTCAAACTTTAGAGGTTTTCGGCGTTTGTCGGCATAACTCTTTTGTCGATCACGTGCTGCAGCTAGCCGTTGCCTGATTTGAATAATTCGCTCGGTCATATCATGGATAACTTCCGGTCCAGTGAGCCCTTTCTCACCCGTTTCAGCCCAACACACGGGCGATCTACATTTTCTGCCATAAAGTGCTTCAAAAGGTGCAGCACCTATACTTGAATGATAACTATTGTTGTAAGAGAATTCCACCAGTGGGAGGTGAGTCTCCCAATCTTTCCCAAAGTCAAGGACGCAAGCTCGGAGCATATCTTCTAAGGTTTGAATCGTTCGTTCCGTCTGACCGTCAGTCTGCGGGTGATAAGCTGTACTCATGTCTAGTCGGGTTCCCAATGCTTCCTGCATTGATTGCCATAACCGGGAAGTGAATCGAGGATCTCGATCAGAAATGATAGTCTTAGGCACACCGTGAAGCTTCACAATTTTGTCGATGTACAGCTTTGTCAATTTATCCATATTATCACTTTCCTTCATCGGAATGAAATGTGCCGATTTGGTTAATCGATCGATGACAACCCAAATCGCATCCGGTTGATTTGATCGATGAGGTAGTCCTGTTACAAAATCCATTGAGATATCCTCCCATTTCCATTCTGGGATCTTTGGTTGTTGCAGTAAACCAGAAGGCTTTTGGTATTCAATTTTGACCCTTGAGCATGTTAAGCATTTAGCCACATATCGAGCAATGTCGGCTTTCATATTCGGCCACCAATACAAACTCTTCAAATCCTGGTACATTTTATCCGATCCAGGGTGTACCGAGTATCTTGACTTGTGAGCCTCGTCCATTACGAGCTCACGGAGATTTCCAAACAAAGGAACCCAGATTCTGTCATTATAGTACGTGAGTCCATCGGACTTAACTTCAGAATGGCCATCTACACCACGCAGTGCTTCAGCTGCGAAGTTTTCTGCTTTCAAAGCTTCTCGTTGGCAGTCACGGATCCGATCCGGTAATCCTGAATGTATTGTAAGTTGAAGCGCTCGTACCCGCCGAGGCTTTTCGTATTCTTTTCTGCTTAGGGCATCTGCCACCACATTTGCTTTTCCCGGATGATATTTAATGGCCAAATCATAATCGTTCAGTAATTCAACCCACCTTCTTTGCCGCATGTTGAGGTCTTTCTGATCAAAGATGTGCTGTAAACTTTTATGATCAGTGAATATCGTGCACTTTGTTCCATATAGGTAATGTCTCCAAATCTTGAGTGCATGAACAACGGCTCCCATTTCCAAATCATGCGTTGTATAATTCCTTTCAGTATCCTTTAGTTGCCTGGACCCGTAGGCAATCACTTTATCTCGTTGCATCAACACGCAACCGAGTCCTTGGATTGATGCATCGCAATAAACCACAAAGTCGTCAACTCCATCGGGTAACGCAAGAATTGGAGCCGAACATAACATATCTTTAAGCGTTTGGAACGCGCGCTCTTCTTTTTCACCCCATCTGTATTGCACTCCTTTGTGCGTTAAGGCTGTTAAGGGTTGAGCCAATTGAGAGAAACCCTTAATAAACCTTCGATAATATCCGGCAAGTCCTAAAAATTGTCGGATTTCTGTTGGCGCTCTTGGGGTAGACCAGTTCTTTATTGCTTCCACTTTGGCTGGATCGACATGAATTCCTTCCCCATTAACAATGTGTCCAAGAAACTGGACTTCGCGGATCCAAAAGTCGCACTTTGAAAACTTGGCGTAGAGTTGTTCCTTGCGAAGCAATTCCAAAATAAGACGCAGATGTTCCTCGTGTTCTTCCTTGGTCTTGGAGTAGATCAAAATATCGTCGATGAAGACTATCACAAACTTATCGAGGTACGGCTTGCACACTCGATTCATCAGGTCCATAAACACAGCAGGTGCATTGGTTAGCCCAAACGGCATAACCAGGAACTCGTAGTGTCCATACCGAGTTCTAAAAGCAGTCTTAGGAACATCCTCTTCACGAACACGAAGTTGGTGATAACCAGACCGTAGATCGATCTTTGAGTAGTAGCTTGAACCTTGCAGTTGATCGAAGAGATCGTCGATTCGAGGAAGTGGATACCGATTCTTGATAGTAACTTTGTTAAGCTCTCGGTAGTCAATGCACATGCGGAACGTTCCGTCCTTCTTCTTAACAAACAGTACCGGAGCTCCCCATGGAGACGAACTTGGACGAATAAACCCCTTGTCGAGTAGCTCTTGTAGTTGCGCGGAGAGTTCGTTGAGCTCGCTTACAGCCAAACGATACGGAGCGCGTGCAATCGGAGCGGCACCTGGAGCCAAATCAATCCCAAACTCAACTTGTCGAAATGGAGGCAAACCAGGCAGATCTTCAGGAAATACATCTTGGAAGTCGCGAACTATCGGGTAATCATCAATTTTACGCTCGGGATGTGTCGTGTCAGTGACGTTTGCAAGAATCGCGAAGTGACCCTTACGGAGGCATTTCTGAGCTTTAAGGAATGAAATAATGCCGGTGACTGTTCCACCTTTCTCACCTTGAACCGTTAATACTTTACCGTCTTCGAGTGGGATACGAACCACTTTTTCTTTACATAAGATTTCAGCCCGATTCTCAGATAACCAATCCATTCCTACTATAACGTCGAAACTACCAATCGGGAAAGGCATAAGGTCAATTCCTAGGGTATGGCCAGCTAGTTCTAACTTACAGCCCTTAATTATCTGAGTCGTATCATGAAGTTTACCATTTGCTAGTTCTACCACATATTTAGCATCTAAGTCGATAGGTTTAGCATTTATTATTCTAGCAAATTTAGTGGAAATAAAGCTTCTTTCAGCACCAGAATCAAATAAAACAGTAGCAAAGAATCCGTTCAAAATAAATTTACCATTGATCACGTTGGCGTCATTGCGAGCTTCACCCTGGCCCATGACGAAAGCTCGACCTCTACCATTTCCACCATTTCCGTTTCCACCATTACCATTGCCATTCCCATTACCTCCGCCATTACCATTCCCACCGTTATTTCCCTGATTTCCGTTCCCTTGTCTTCTCAGCTGAGGGCAGTCTCTTTTAATGTGGCCTGGAGCACCACATTCATAACAATTTCCGTTACCGTTTCCCCTGGGAGCTTCGTTGTTGCGGTTCTGACCGTTGTTTCCATTGCCCCGATTGTTCCCATAGTTGTTCCCTTGATTGTTGCTGTTCCTTCTGGGGCGGTTTTGCTGCTCGGGTAAAGTTGCCCAACAGTCCTTCGCTTCGTGGCCTCCCTTACCACACCTTTCACAGCTCAGACTCTTTCTGCAAATCCCGGCATGATGTTTCCCGCATCTGTTGCACATGGGTAGGTTACCCCTGTAGTTGCTCTGACCATTTCCGCCCTGGCGGTAGTTACCACTGTTATTCCCGGACCTCTTTCTTTGGCCTTGGGAGTTGAAAGACCTCCCAGTGCTGTTACCCACACTCTGAACATTCATTGAGTTCTCAGGAGCTTCATCATCCGCTTTTCGCTTGCCACTAAGAGCAGTCTTCTCGGTGGCTTTCGCAGGTAGAGTACCTTTCTCGACCTCTTGATCAGTGAGCTTGTGAGCCAAACGGATGGCTTGTTGTACGGTCGCGGGGTTGCTGGCAGTCACCAATCCTTTGATTTGAGGCGCGAGGCCTTCCAGATAACGCTCAATGCGTTTGAACTCAGCATCGACCATTGTGGGACATAGGACCTCATATTCATGATATCGTGCAGTGTACTGTTCGACTTCAGACCCAGACATCTTCAAATTCAGGAATTCACCCTCAAGCTTCTTGACTTGGTCACGTGGACAGTATTCTTCCATGATCAGCTCCTTAAATGCTGCCCACTGCATGTTATTAGCCGCGTCTAGCCCAACCATCTGAATTTCAGCGTTCCACCAGGAGAGTGCGGCTCCTTCGAAGGTACCAGTAGCAAACTTCACCTTGCTTTCAGCTGGGCAGTTACACATGGAGAAAACCTTTTCGGACTTCTCAATCCACCTGAGGAGTCCTACAGCTCCTTCTTCGCCGGAAAATGTCATCGGCTTACAGTCCATGAAGGACTTGAACGTGCAATGGTGCTGGTTCCCTGATGCATAAATAGTTCGGATTTTTAAAATTAAACAGGTCATGATGTAATTGCTTTGTGCCTTAACCGGCATAATAATTACCCTGTGCGGCATATGCAGCTTGGACGGCTGCCACCGCGGCTTGCACATGTTCAGTAATCATTGCTTGCAGCTGTGCAGGCGTCATGTTTATGCCGCCTCTTCCGTTTCCTCTTCCAGACATCTTGCTGAACAGTTAAAGTAGCCAGTGTTCAGTCACAGTTATATTTTATACATATTCCATAATATGTATATTAGCCAGTTCCCGTTATCCCACTTATTAGTCCAGAAAAATTTTGTGCATGATCGAGGCGTCGTCGGAGAACGTCGTAAGTGCTATCGTCGAAGGTCGGCTTCCCATAAAGTCACCGTCGGCGTAGTCGTCGTAGTAGAAATCAGGACGTAGCGTGTAGCGTCGTTTCGTTGTCGCTTTCCCCAGAGTAGTGTGCGTATTCGCGGTCGCATTTCGTATTCGTGTGAAAATTTCCTAAGGTCTTCCGTTAGACTACTTAGACACGGTCTATACATATATATTTATATATATATATACATACGTATTAAGCCTTTACTTACACAGCAGAGCGAGTATCCCAGGTTGGCACGTAAAAATTTTGTCTTTGAGAATTTGTTTGTTCGTTTTGTAACCAAGGTTTTCAAGTTGCAGTTTCCAAATCGTTTTCAAAAATGATTCCAGTTCTCTGCAACTTATGGCTCTGATACCAATCTGTCGCACCCCCAAAATACCACTAACGGAGTTTATACCGTTAAGGGGCGCGACTAGACCAGGATCCACAACCATAGTTACAAATACTAAACGAATCAGGGTTAGTTTAAACACAAGTTATAAAACAAAGTCTTAAGTTACATACGCAGCGGAAAAATAATTGTCCTTAGCACTAACCACGTGCTTTACATAAGTGTTGTTTTAAATTCCCAATTTAGTTTAAATAAAAGTAAACATCTTCTGTGCCATGCCAACCTCCAGCGGATACTCCTTAGCGATCTGCAAAAGTTTAAACCACGCAAGTGTCAACCTAACGGTTGGTGAGTTCACAGTGGGCTTGTCATGCATTGGCCCGGTCTCATAATCACAATTCGTGTCAAGATATACTTACAAGTTATTTATTTGTGAAAAGCAATGCTCGTAATTAATTCTCAGTTTATAAAAGGTTTTTCCGTGACCTACGTCATCGGGTATGTACTAGTTCCGTAAAGTTAAAGAACTCAACCGATATCGCGGGTAGCTAATCCGTTGTTCCATGCTCTAAGGAAGTTTGTACCAAAGCCGACTAATTATGTGGGGGCCGAGCCATCCCGTACGGTGCGGACATACGTCATCGCGGTTTTTTTTGCCTCCCCCGTGTCCTCTCGGGACCACGGTCAAATAGGCTTGATATTGTTCCTCCGTGCACTCCCCGTGCCACGGGGCGGAGTTTGTCAAACTCCAGTAGATCTACCCAACATCCCCTCGCTTTCACAAATTAATGGCACAATTTAAGTTGAGGACTTTTAGGTTATAAGGCATCCTTAGAAAACATGTGATATCATGTGGTTCAGACTTTAACCTACACTAGCCATATTAAAACGTTTTCAGTTTTGTTTCAGAAAAAGAGTTTGTTTGCAGTCCACAAGTGTTTCCCATAAAACACTTCAATTCATCAAGTGGGTGCCGAGCATCCCGAGTACTCTTGTTCATTAGTAGGTGCCTAGCACTCTAGAGTTTATCAGCATTGTTTTTCGTTAAGTTATTCGGTGTGGCCCTAACGGACTCACAGTAAGCGGGTTAGTGACACTCACCTTTGGTTGCACTGCTACACTTCCAGTAATCCAAATATTGTTGTTTAACGAAGACCTAGAACACGTTTAGGTCTTAAGTATTAGTTTCGTGTCTAATCTTTACTTAACGTCACTATGGCCCATAACATAGCACGTTGCAACTATGACTCGACATACCGACACACGACACCAATGGTTGATCATAAACAAGGGTTCATATAAATCAGATATCAAACATGTTTCATCATGGCATAATCATGTAGGTCATGGCATAACACTTAAGCAAATTTCACAAGTTTGGTTTTTAGGTCAGGTCTTAGTTTCGCTAGCACAGTTTCGCTAGGCAGTTTCGCTAGGTGCACGGGCAGCACTTTCGCTAGGCAATGCCCGGTGACACAGTTTCGCTAGACTAGTTTCGCCCGAAACTGCTGACGCAGTTTCGCTAGCCTAGTTTCGCAGGGAAACTGGTTTGAACTTTCGTTCAGGTATTTCGCTCGGTAGTTTCGCTCGAGCTGGTCTGGTCAGGTTCCCGGCGACACTATAGTTTCGCTGGTCAGTGTCGCTGGAAGGAGATATAATTTCGCTACTTAGTTTCGCCCAGAGAACAGACAGTTTCGCTGGTCGCGAAAAACATACGGATTTGCCTAAAAATCAACCTAACGGCTTCTGATCTTACATGCAATTCATTATCTAGCATACATAGGCATTTACCAACATAAATCAAGCAGCTTTAACACGTTTAACATGCATTTTAATCATCAAATCTCTAAAAACACTTCTAAACCCTAAAATGGCCAAAATTGCATAAATCATCATCATGGTTTGTTTTTAAACGTAAAGTTGCTGACTTTATGGTAGATCTAGCATCCCTAAGCACTATCTCAGAAGCATACAAGTTTTCATGAAGGTTTGAGCATACTTTATAAAGAAACACATAGAAGAAGCAAGAAAACATAGTTTTGGGACTCACGATTGGTTCTAGGATCGATAGATGAGATGAGGTGATGGTCTTGAGGCTGAGGTCTCGGTTTCTTGATGGTTTTCTCGGCTGACCAGTTTCCAGAGAATTGTGTGTGTGTGTTTGTGATGAAATGAGGCAAATGGAGAAACTAGGGTTTATCAAGATTATTTATATCAGGAGCCAGTTTCGCTGGCAGTTTCGCTGGCCAGGCGAAACTAGCTCTGGTCTCGTGTCATTGGATTATCTTAGCTGGCTACCGGGCGACACTATAGTTTCGCCCGTTAGTTTCGCTGGCTACTAAAACAGGTCAATTTTCACATAATCAAGTATTTACAATTAATCATGCTATTCACAATAATAAGTCATGTATTTAAATCACATTGCACATAAAGACAATTAATGATGAACACATAACACATATGGACGGGTTCGGTGATCAACCAAAGGTCGTGGACGTATTCGGCCTAGTTATGCATTAGTTACTAAGTTAACACTTATAACGTAACTAACGGGTTTGTCTAACGGAAGTTAACCTTGAAATTCTCGGGTGTCACAATACATGTGTGAATTGATGGATACATATGTGTAAATACGTGTGTTAATAGTTAACGGAAAAGTAAAAGGACTAAAAGTGTAATTTATGTAAAGATATAAACGTATACGGATATTATACGTATCTATAATTATTATAAGTATCCAAGGCTTAGAATATAGTGAAGATATATCCTAATATGATTCGTAACATGAAATGATAAGTATTGTAAAGTTTGAGGCGCTAAAACATAATTTAGCAAATAATAAGGAAACTATATATATAAATGTATATATATGTTATCGTGCGAACCCCGAGCCTTAGAAACCTTATAAATTGTTAGAAATATGTCCCATAATGTTTTGGTACATAAAATGATAAAAGGATAGAAGTTCGAGGGGCTAGAATGCACCAAACCAAACCACATGGGCTAAAAATGTAAAATTCATAAGTCTGGCCGAAAAGTGGGGCTCGCGGACCACGAGCCCATGCACACTGATTGTCGCGGTTCGTGAAGGTTGAGATCAGACAGATTTCACAACAGGTCCATTTTTGGCCACGTTAACACACTTGGAGCTCATGAATTTGCCTCATACGGGTCGGATTAGGCCGATTACTCACCATAGGACGTGTAAGGACCATGAGGCGCACCTTATAGTATAAATAGGGGGCCTAGTTCATCAGAAAAACTCGCCAATTCACTGAATTACAACCCGAAAACCCTCATTTCGCACCAGAAACTTCGTCGAAGCAATACGCACAAACAGTGAAGAGTTATTATGTCTAAGTATGGTTTCTAAAAATGATCTAAAATTAGGGTTCTTGAGCTTGTTTTGCTAAAATCGGGTGATCGGGTGGGTATTAGGGTCTGAATTTTTGTAGGTAATCCTAATATAATGTGTTTTAAGAAAGCCCTAAATTTATTATACAATCGGAAAAGGTTTGGTAATGGTTTTGTTAACGAGTCAAAATTAGGGTTTTCGTAACGTTGTTCTGCCCAAATTGAGCAAACGGTTTTGAATTAATCTTAGATATGTTAAAGTATATTATAAAATGTTATAATGGATAATACCCTAAGTTGGTTTGAAAATAAAATGAGTTTTGATAAAGAAACGAGAAATATATGAAATTAGGGTTTTGAAATATGATTATTTAATATAAAATAATCCGGAGGGTATGGGTACTTGAATTTTGGTATGGAACTATGTTTATACATATGATAAGTATATATGGGGTTAAAATAGATAAATGATAAAGTACACTGGGGTTTCTGGCATAGCGAGGGTGTCGCATAAATCCCAACTGGGAAATGACATACCTCCATGGGCGATCCCAGAGTGAGCGTTTGCTTATAGGAATGCGCGTCTACATATTAAAAAGGGATATTATGCGTATAATGGTATTTTGGTCATTTTGACTTTAAAAGAAGTAAACCTTAATAATTAGATATTATTAAGATAATATAAGAGATAAATAAACATAGGATATGTTTATAATGTTAAACCTTGCGTTAATGCCATACGATACGCGAATTAGGTTAATCGAAGGATTCTGTCGGAGGTTTTGTCCGAGTATAACGAGTAAAGAGATAAGGTGAGTTCTGCGAACCCACTTTTAAATGTTTTAAACGCTTTAATGTTTTCGGGCTGATATACATACAATATTCAACTGTTTACTTAAAAAGTATTTGAAATGCTTTTATCTGAAAGTTTGATTATCTTAACTATTGAATTGATGAACTGTTGAAGTGATACGTGTTATGTTATGAAGATGCTTACGAATGGTTATACGTGTTAGTAATGTATATGAAATGATTATGATAGAATAATGCATATGAAATGATTATTAGGGTTATGTGCTATATTTGCTTTGAAACTAGGTATCCAAATGATAAGGGTTTGTTAATAAACGCACAAGTGAAAATGTATGATTATATGAGAACAGATGATGCATTTGCTATATTATTATGTGGTGGATACGCCGCTGGTACATCCTGTATACAAGCATGGTAGTATAGTCACTCGGTATATTGAAAGTGTGGAGGATACGCCGCTGGTACATCCTGTATACATACACCAACGGTAAATTAGGGGATGTTCATTTGTTGCAGTATATGAGTACATTATCATGTTTATTAGCACACCTAAGTCATTCGGATATCTAACTATGGGCGGGTAGTAGCACTGTGGTGGTTAAGGAGATGTTCGATAGAATGGAACGTCTAAAGAGTTAAGATTACGTGAACAGAGGTCGATACTGAGGTTGGGGGCTTCTAGATGAAGTCACCTGAGCGGTATTCGAAACTAGAAGAACGGAATGTAGGACGGTTATCGTTGCTGAGGTTGGGGGCTTCCAGATGAAGTCACCTAAGCAGTATTCGAGACCGGGAAGGTATAGAAGAAATGGAGCGGTTGTCGGTACTGAGGTTGGGGGCTTCCGATAAAGTCACCTGAGTAGTATTCGAGACCAGAAGGTATGGAGGTGTATGGAATTCAGGTCGTACGAGTTAAAGGTTATCGAGGTAGATGTTTTCTAGAGAAACGTGTATGATTATGATTTTATGTTATGTATGACTTCTTATGTGTTATACTTGATAAATGTTGTAAAAAGGGATTTTGCAGGTACAAAGGTTTTAACCTCACAAACGAGGTAACGTATTTAAAATGTAGAACTCACCAGCGTAGGCTGACCTTTTCCCAAAACCATATGTATGTCAGGTTTAGGTGAGACGTCTGGGAGCAAGGGCGGGGCCCTCGTGATAAGAGAATGATTAGGCAAGCTATTACAGGAGTTGTGGAGGTGTTGGCATAGTTGTAGATATATAAAGACTGATATAGTTAGTCTCTATATAGATAGATTGTAAATTATCTCTATTAGTTTACGTACTTGGCTTTATAATAAATAAAAGTTTTAAATTTTCCGCTGCTTATCTCTATTGTACCACGTGTTCATGAGTAAATCCGTTGAGTGACCCCTCCGGGTGCCAAGTCTGGGAGTGGACGTCACACTATGGGTTTAGTATTTTTAGTACTTTGCCTACTTAGCCTCTTGACGATATATGTGTAGAGGGATTTTTGCTTCTTTTTTGCAAAGTCATGAGTTTAAGATAAAAATAAGTGGGACATTTACATATATCCCCTTACTAAGACATTTAATTACATATATACCCAAGCTTAAAATTTAATTACATATTCCCCCTTTTTCACATATAATTACTCATTTACCCTTTTACTTTTTAAAAAGAAAAAAGAAATTATATAACCCCTTCCCCCTGTTCTCTACACTACCCGCCTCCCTCAACCCTTTGGCAATCCAACCACCGGCCGCCTCCGGTCTTTTACCATAGTCGGAATCCTCTTAACCATAGTCGACTTCGTCTTCCTCTCGCAACTTCATCTTCACCACAACCGGTCACCTATCGAACCAGAAATCAAAATGTTTGCCCATTGACGGCCGAAGCTCTATTTAAACGGGTTTTAAGCGTTGGGCTAAATCTAATTTGATTTCTAAGAAATTAGTTGCAGGTTCATAAATTATTTTATGTATTTGATTCTTTGTTTTTCTTTATGGGATTTCTGCAGACGCAACCAATTCAAGTCCATACGGACGGATTCTGCAGTTAACACAAATGGGTGTATGAAACTAAGTTCTCTTTATGAATCATTTGATGAGGTCAGATGGGTGTATGAAACCATCTGAATCGTTGAAGCATGTTTGAGGATCTTGTATTTTTGGAGAACGGGTGCTCCGTTACCGATGGTTTGACGGTGCCAACCATGGAAGTGATGGTTGTCTTCCCATTCGATTAAATACTCTGATGTGCTCTGCTTCCGATGATTGTTCTGACTTCTCCGTAGGCTTCATCTTCATTGTAATTGGAGAATTGAGATGAGTTAGATTCAAACTTGGGTTGGGGTTGGTTTTCGATAACGGAGATGGAGAGATTAGAAAGAGAGGGACAACTGTAAAAGGAGAGACATTTAACATTTCTACTTTTGTATTTTTTAAGTAAAAAGACTAATTTAAATACTGATAAGGTTATAATAGTAATTTAATAAATTATTTTAAATGAATTGGGTAAATATGTAATATATATGTTTTATGAAGGGGATATATGTAATTAAATTTTAGGGTTGGGTAAATATGTAATAAAATGACTTAGTAGGGGATATATGTAAATGCCCCAAAATAAGTGTACATGTGCTTATAAACTTCTTATGATTTTTCACATGCTATAAACAATATTTGGATGCAACTTAAATGGTTCAAGGTTAAACATCTTTAGTTGTTATATATATATATATATATATATATATATATATATATATATATATATATATAGGGAGAGGATCATTTGAGAACTAATTGGGTTTGAGAACTAAAAAGAACTAATCTTAGCCACTAGTTTATATATATGGAAAACCCCCCCATGAATTTGAATGCTCCCCCCTTGAAAATTAGTGGCCCAAATTGGTTCTCAAAAGTTCTCAAAAGAAAAAGTTCTCATTTGAACCTAACCCTATATATATATATATATATATATATATATATATATATATATATATAGGTAAAAGATCCGTGTAGACCCCTTATTTTTTGTAGACCCCGTAGACCCCTTATAAAACTCAATAAAACTCACTAAAAATAAAACTCAGTTTTGTTAATTTAGTTTTTTTTATTTGCGATAAGCTTTTAAGAACAAAAAAAGAAAATTAAAAAAAAGAAAAACGAAAAACATTAAAAATTGAACCTTTTAAGACAATGAGTTTTAAAAATCAATGAGTTTAAAACTCAATAAACTCAATAAAACTCAGTGTTGCGTTTAAAACTCATTATTTTAAAACTCATTGTCTTAAAATGTTCGATTTTTAATATTTTTTGTTTTTTTTTAATTTCTTTATTTATTTTTTTGGTTCTTAAAAGCTTATCGTAATAAAAAAAACCAAATTTACAACACTGAGTTTTATTTTTATTAAGTTTTATAGGGGTCTATGGGGTCTACAAAATTTAAGGGGTCTACACGGAACCCTTCCCTATATATATATATATATATATATATATATATATATATATATATATATAGGGAGAGTATCATTTAGAACCAATTTGATTTGAGAACTAAAAAGAACTAATTTGAGCCACTAGTTTTGTAACAGCCAAGACCCGTCACACCAAGATATTGTCCGCTTTGGCAGCCGGCATGCCCTCAGGCATCCGCCCCTCACGGATTTAAAACGCGTCTTGGTGGGGGAGGTATCCACACCCTTATAAAGGCATGCTTAGTTCTCCTCCCCACCAATGTGGGATGTTACAACCCTCCCCCCTTAGGGGACCAGCGTCCTCGCTGGCACACTGGCCGACGACCGGCTCTGATACCATCTGTAACAGCCCAGACCCGTCACACCAAGATATTGTCCGCTTTGGCAGCCGGCATGCCCTCAGGCATCCGCCCCTCACGGATTTAAAACGCGTCTTGGTGGGGGAGGTATCCACACCCTTATAAAGGCATGCTTAGTTCTCCTCCCCACCAATGTGGGATGTTACAAGTTTATTTACATGTATCCCCCCTCCCATGAATTGTAGTGGTCCCCCCTGAAATTTGTGGTTGAGATTTAGTTCTCAAAAGTTCTCAAAACAAAAAGTTCTCATTTGAACCTAACCCTATATATATATATATATATATATATATATATATATATATATATATATATATATATATATAGGGTTAGGTTCAAATGAGAACTTTTTGTTTTGAGAACTTTTGAGAACCATTCTGAGCCACTAATTTTCAGAGGGGAAGCATTCAAATTCATGGGGGGATTTCCTTATATATAACTTGTGGCTCAGAATGGTTCTCAAAAGTTTTCAAATCCAAATCCAATTGGTTCTCAAATGATCCTCTCCATATATATATATATATATATAGGGTTAGGTTCAAATGAGAACTTTTTCTTTTGAGAACTTTTGAGAACCAATTTGGGCCACTAATTTTCAAGGGGGGAGCATTCAAATTCATGGGAGGGTTTTCCATATATATAAACTAGTGGCTAAGATTAGTTCTTTTTAGTTCTCAAACCCAATTAGTTCTCAAATGATCTTCTCCCTATATATATATATATATATATATATAGGGGAAGGATCAAATAAAATAAGATGTTATTGCGAAAACACGAAAACAAATATTAAAACCTCTATAACTCCCTCATACGTTAACATTTTTTTAAAAAATTTGCACCAAAAGTCTTAAAACTATGTCACCTTTAATTCTAGGAGGAAAAAAAAATTAACATTTAAAATTTCGTGATTTTATTATTATTGCACGTGTGCAATAATACGTATTAATTATATTACACATGTGCAATATTAACCAAAAGAACGTTAATTTTTTTTAACATTTTTCAGAATTAAAGATAACAGAATTATAAGATTTATGGTGTAATTTTTTATGAAAAATATTAACGTATGAAAAAGTTATAGAGGTTTTAATATTATTGCACATGTGCAATAATAATGTGCAATAATAAAAAAATAAAAAAAATGTTGAATTTTTTTTTATTTTCTCCAGAATTATAGGTAACAGAATTATAAGATTTATGGTGCAACTTTTTATAAAAAAAATTAAAATATGAAAAAGTTATAAAGGTTTTAATTATTATTGCATATGTGCAGTAATAATAAAAAAAAATTATTGCACCTGTGTAATAATAATTTAAAAAAAAAACTTGATTTTTTTCTAATTTTTTCCAGAACTAAAGATAACATAATTTTAAGGATTTTGGTGCAATTTGTTTTAAAAAAATATTAACGTATGAAAAAGTTATAGAGGTTTTAATATTTGTTTTCGTGTTTTCGCAATAAAAGTTGTTTTCACATGAACCTTACCCTATATATATATACAAGTAGGACGACCCGCGCGTTGCCGCGGAGCCGACCCGTTAAAAAAGTGCGGTTAGGGAAGCTATAACATAGGTGACGTATGTTTGCTACTTCCCACCTAAATAACCTGTGATAACATCCAACATGCTAATAAGCAACTAATATACAATTAGAGACTCGATTAATATGAAGATTAGGAACATCATATATATTACCAAAAGGTTGTTCCTGGGCACATCCTGATATGGTCTTTTACATCTACTAATGTGATTTAATCCCCAACTTCACAATCGTAAACGATAACGAAGTTGTAATTAGTTCTATTACTCTATATCATAATTCAAAAATATGAAACTGTTTGTAGAGTTACCTTCATAGTTGAAGACAGTGTACCTTTTGGAGCTGAATTTGAAATTGTTCATCCTGTATCCTTATTTGCAAAAACAAAAGTCAATATACAACCCCTAATCATCGACACTTATCTAAAAAAATAGGTTAAATATGTCAATTTTGCGACCCGCGCTTCGCAGCGGGGTCTTTACGCGCCGAATATGTTAATTTTAAACGAAGAAACCAAACATCACAACATTTCTAAGCAAACAATCCATTCTCTAAGCTCAAATATTAGTGCATCCAATTCCTGCAAGAAGGGATTCTTATATGAACGATTCAACCAATTAATTAGCATTCTACTATGTAAATAACATTGACTTTTTATATGAACAATTCCTGCAAGAAGGATTTAAATTTGCATCATAGACTTTTTATGTGAGCATTCTATTATGTAAATAACATTGACAATTTGGCATTGCATATAACACCTATTTAATAAGTGCATTCACTGTTATTTTAAGTATTTTTTCTGATTCTTCTATAACCAATTTGGATTAAAAGAAAGAACAGGAAGAATAAGCCATGCTTACCAATTCCTTGCTTAGGGTTTATAGCTTGTGAGCAGTAGGAGGCTCAATTCCGCGCTTCGCGGCGGAGTCAGACCGTTTTAGAGACCCCAAATAAACTGTCGTTTCCACCCTCTGTTTCCTTTTCTAATCTGAAACCTAAGCGAGTGTTGGGTTTATCGTTCTTGACACTACAAAGTGAAGTTAAATAAGTCATTACCTTGTAGAAGATGGAAGTTTGTAACCATGGTATTGAAGCTTGATTTTACTGCACCCTTGTGTTACACCAACTACCCACATAGTACTGCAAATGTATAAGGCCAAATCCAATAGTACTTATAGCACCTGTTATAAACACATAAATTTAAATAAGTCAAATTTGTAAGCTTTAAACCGATTACCCATTTTCTAATTTTGAAATGTGGTTCTTAAGAATAAAATGAATGTGAATAAAGGACAACTTGAATATGGATGCAATAAGCTCGGCTTCAAATCAAGTAATCAACTGCACCATTTATTCAATTTTTGCATATAACATCTTGTAGAGACTCAACTTTATCTCCATCTAGAAACAATTATATGTGAAAAGTTCATGAGCAACTAACCTCCTGAACCTCCCATTTCTTCAACAGTTCATCATAAACAGGGCTCTTTCTAGCTTTTGCAATACCCTGCCTTAAAGGTAAGAATTTTAATTACCACGATTCACGATTAAGATCACGTAAACAGCGTGCCCTTATGTGTATGTTGCATAAAAGTAAATGACTTTAAACAATGATTTTGAAAGCATGCAATCTTTAACTCACATTGTATTCACATGTTGGGTACTTCATCTATTGATTATACTCTGACCTTTAATTTGTATGTGAGGATCAAAATCTAGTTGATTAAATACCTCAACCTGAGAAAGAGTACGCAAAATTTAAAACTTCAAAAAGGAATACAAAATCAATTAGATGTTCTTATCAAAATCGACCTTGTGGCTGCAATTGGGGCCCAAAAATCTTAAGAGATTTCAACTTGATCTTCTCTGACAACACCTCTAATAGATCCAGATTTCTTTAAATTAACAAACAACATATCTCAATGTCACAAAAATTTTTCAATCATGAATACGCAGAAACTAAAACTTCAAATACACAAAACAATAAAATGCAATGAGGTAGAGACATGCACAGAACCCTAATTAATCCATATACCAAAAAAATGGTTGGCCTTCCTTTTCTTTTTGGGAACTAATTAATCCACCACGGCATCAACTCGTTGAAAACCCCCAGATTTCTTGTGCAAACCACTGATGAGAGCAAAATATTAGATCTGGCCACTAACTAAAAATATTATAGTTCGTTTGAAGCCCTAAAAAAGCTAGACAGATTTTACAACTTGCTACTGAAATTCTAAGCGCGAAACGATAGAAAAGGAGGAACTCACATCATTTAGGACCATGTCCACCGTTGGACTCGATGGAATCAAAACAACCAGACATACGATTGAGCCGTCGAAGAGAAACCCTAGCAGTCAGATGTGGCGGTTTCGACAGTCGCTGCTCGCGATACAGCGTCTCCGGCCGAGGTTGTCTTCCTGCCTGAACTGCCATCTTGATGCTAAGATAATGAGCAGAGAGAGAGAAAGATTGAGATTGAAGGAGTGGTGGAAAAGGAGATATGACTTTCACTCTGAAAAACCTATACCCACACGCATAATCCGGTCAAGATATGTTCTGGCTCTCAAGGAAAAGACATAAATAGCCCTAAGAAGACAACTGTAGAAGACAACTGTAGCTATTAAATCCAATGCTTTAGGGGGTTGTACATTATGTTTAAAAATTTGTACCATAGGTTGTAAAATGTATATATGGGGTAATATATATATAACTTTTTTCATATCACAACCTCGGGTATTTACCCGGGTCACTGACTAGTATATATATATAGGGATACCAAATGCAGACTAACACTTTAGCAACTTGCCCACTTGCTTCAAATTCTCATCACCACCGGAACCATTAGATAAAAAGATTCCGTTTAATTTTCAAAGAAAACAATTTTCAATAGTCATATGCTTTGGAATGACCATCAATAAAAGTCAAGGTCAAACACTATCAAAGGTCGGTTTGTATTTGAACAATTGTATGTCGCGTTATCAAGAGTTAAGAGTATGGCTGGGCTTAAAGTTCTCATTTTAGATGAAGATGACGAAGTCACAAATGAAAATTAAATGTTGTATACAAATCTGTATTTTTCACTTTGTAGTTTTAAAGATAATGAAAAGAATTTATGGCTGTTACAATATTATTCTTTTTATTTTACTTTTTTTAAACTCTAGCCGTATTTAATACTAGTATTGCAATATAAGTAAATTAAATAGAAGTATAATGTGCGACACTTTTGTGTCAAATGCTATTTTTAATAATACGTTGCAACTATGTCGCAAAGTGAATAATAAAGCTTAATTTTAATTATTTAAAATACACTTTCAATCCTCGATACCCATCCCCAATTCTTTCACTCTCACAAATCTGTAAATCGGGAACAACCTCTCCAGCCCTAAATCGTAGCCCTCATCACCGCACCCACCACCACATGTCAAGCTTCCTCCAGGCCTCGCAGCCATGGCCACCGTCATCCACTACCACGCGTCGAGTTTCCTTCAGATCTCGCAACCATCGCTGTCATCCACCACCGAATCCATAGAATTCCAGACCCCACAACCTCTCTGCCCTAGATCGCCACCACCAGCCACCAGCACGTTTCGAGCTTCTCAGTTCAACCCTCGCAGGCATCGCTGTCTTCCACCACCGAACGTTGGAATTCCTGACCATTTGTATGTTTGCTCGTCCATCCGAACGTTGGAATTCCTGGTTGCGGACCGGGGACCGCCAACCCTCTGTTGGTTTTCCTGGTGGTGCCTTGCTCGGCACTCCCTTGCGGTTTTTCTTACACGGTCCTCCTCGTTCCGTGTCTGCTTGTATGGCCACCCCCTCGGTGTTGCCTAGTAGTTTGGTGAGGTGCCCCCTTCGATCTCTCCAGCATTGTGATAGAGAGTTCGGGGCCAAAGGTTTCTCACGCCTTGTCGCCCACCTTAAAACCTCGCACCTTAATAGTGATGAGCGCTGTGACACGCTGCGGGACACCCTCTCGGTGGACCGCGGAGTGTTTCTAGGCTTGGAGGATGCCTTAAAAGCCCTTGATTCTTGGTTGTGTGGTCGGTGCATGAAAATTCGCCATGTCAGCCGCTTGTGCCACCACGAGGACGGGGTTTCTCGCTTTATCAATCCTTCGGAAGGCGAAGCCAGGCATATCACCGAGATCCCCATCCCCCTTGGCCTTTTTGACCCGCCCGGGCTTGGCCCCGTCAATGTAGAGGGTGGGAGACTTTTGGACAGGGTGCTCCTGGATAAGATTTTCAAAGCCCGTGTCACCACTGTTAAGAGCTTACCTCTCAGTTGTCGCATGGCTTTCTCCCAGGCCCTTAAAATTGCTCTGCTCCAGGTGGCTGCTCACCCCGATTCTATTGAGGCCTGGGTTCGGTTGCTTATTCTCCCTAGGTGCACGCTGAGGGTTTTTAACCCTAAATCGTGCCAAGAGGCTCGCTCTGGGAACCGCAAAGCCCTGCAATGCCGTTCCATCATGGCTTCCCTATCTACTTGGGGGGGGGGAGAGGAGGGTATTGACCAGCTGATTGATAACATCCTCGAAAACCCCGTTTGTGGGCCAGGGGGGCTCTTGATGCTGTTTCTGACAAGTCGGCTGCGGAGGGGCCCAACATAAGCCGCTGCATCCGGAAAATTGCAGACGGTCACTTTACTGCCGCCGTTAAAGTTCTCTCTTCGTCTGGGGTTGCGCCCTTTGGACCTGCCACCACTCGGGCTTTGGAGGAGAAGCATCCTGTGTTACCACCCCCCTCCTTGCCGTCTGAGCCCCTTTCCGAGCCCCCACTTGTGGCTACCACCGAAGTTGTTTTAGCGTGCATTAAATCGTTTCCTAAGGGGACTTCGTGCGGGAGGGACGGGTTGCGTGCCCAACACCTTCTGGACAGCCTCTGCGGGGAAGGGTCTGCCATTGCTAACGACCTCCTCGGGGCTATTACCTCGGTTGTCAATCTGTGGCTGGGGGGGAGGTGCCCCCTCGGCCTGGCCGAGTTCGTGGCGTCGGTCCCTCTCACACCTCTGTTGAAACCTGATAACGGGATCCGGCCCATCGCGGTCGGCACCATCTGGCGGCGGCTGGTCTCTAAAAGTGCTATGAAAGGGGTCGGGAAGGAAATGGCTAAATATCTCGGGGACTTTCAGTTTGGGGTTGGGGTGCCTGGGGGAGCGGAGGCTATCCTACATGCGGTTAACCGATTGGTCGAGGGGAAACATGACGACAGCTCGCTGGCTATGCTTACGGTTGACTTCTCCAACGCGTTTAACGTAGTGGATAGATCGGCCTTACTACGGGAAGTGCGGTTAAGGTGCCCGTCTAAATCTCCTTGGGTTGACTTTCTCTACGGTCAGTCTGCGCGGCTATACTTAGGGGGAGATCATATTTGGGCCACTACTAGGGTGCAACAGGGGGACCCTTTGGGCCCTCTCCTGTTTGCCCTTGTTCTTCACCCCCTTACGCACCAGATTCACGAAAATTGCCGCCTCCTCCTTCAAGCGTGGTACCTTGACGATGGCACTCTCATTGGGGATTCCGAGGAAGTGGCCAAAGCTTTGCAGATTATTTCGGAGACCGGCCCCTCCCTGGGCTTGCAACTCAATATCAAGAAGACGGAGCTGTTCTGGCCGTCCTGCGATGGGAGGAAGAATCGGCCGGGCCTCTTCCCCTCGGGCATCAGTAGGCCTGCCCTAGGGGTAAAGCTCCTTGGAGGGGCTGTTAGTAGGGATGGTGGGTTCATTGAGGGGTTGGCGTCCAAGAGGGCTTCTAACGCTGCCGCTCTAATGCACCTCCTTCCCAAGATTCGGGACCCGCAATGCGAACTCCTCCTGCTTCGCTCCTGCTTGGGTGTTGCCAAGCTCTTTTTCGGCCTGCGGACCTGTCCACCCGCCCACATGCAAAGGGCGGCCTCCTGCTTTGATCAGACCCTGCGCGAGACAGTTGAAAACATTGTGGTCTGTGGAGGGGCTTATTTTGGGGACCTTCAGTGGCGGCTCGCTTCCCTGCCTTTCCGGCACGGAGGGCTCGGGGTTTCTTCAGCCATGGAGGCCTCGTCTTATGCGTTTGTAGCGTCTAGGGCCCAATCTTGGGGGCTGCAGGACCACATCTTGCGGGAGAGTGGGGTCTGTGGCATGGACTCGGATTATTCTTTCGCTCTGGTTGCCCTGCGTGACATCATACCGGGTTTTGATCATAGCGGTTTCTCTGACAAGGACACCGCCCCCCCAAAACCCCAACATGTTTTGGCGAATGCCCTTTTCAGCAAAATCGTGTCGGATATGGAGACCCGGTTTAATATGAATGCCAGGCAAAAAGCGGTGTGGAGCTGTCTTCGTCAACCACATGCCCAAGATTTCCTCCATGCTCTCCCCATTGAAGGGCTCGGGCAGCGCATGTCGTCAGTCGAATACCGATCTATCCTCAAGTACCGGCTTATGATACCCCTCTTTCCCGCGGACGAGATGTGCCCTGTTTGCCGCAAGGCGTGTTTGGACTCGTTTGGGGAGCACGCGGTTCACTGTAAAGATCTCCCGGGGTTCAAGTACCGTCATGACTGGGTCCGGGATGTGCTATTTGACATTTTCAGAAAGGCTGGTATTTCAGCCAAAAAGGAAGCGCCCGTCAACTTCTTAACTGACCCAAAAGAGGGGCGTTCGACCCTTAGACCGGCGGACATCCTGGTGTTTGGGTGGTCAAGAGGGAAGCACGCTTGCATCGACCTGACTGGGGTCTCTCCCCTTGCGGGCTTTGGCTTTGGAGTTTTCACGGCGGGGCAGGCTGCTGCGAAGGCGGCTGCGGGTAAGGTGGACAAGCACGAGAAGGCATGTCTCGAGAATCAGCATGTGTTTGTCCCCTTTGCTTTTGACACGTTCGGGCACCTCGCGTCAGAGGCTGCGGACACGCTTGGGCGGATCCAGAAGGTTATGCAGGGGCATATAGTGACTCATAGAGCTCAGAAACTTGTTTTTATCCGCTTAGGTTTTGCTATTCAAAAAGGGCTTGCGGCGCAGCTTGTTGCCCGTTTGCCCCGTATGTCAGACTAAGTTGTAACCTTTATTTTGGGTGTTAATAAGAAGATGGAGGATAATCAAAAAAAAAAATTAATGAGGTAAGCTCTTCATCTAGTTCTTATGAAAATGAAACAGATGTCTGCCAACAGAAAATTAATGATGTATGCTAATAACTGTTTGAAACCCTAGCTGTTCGTAACTGTTTGAAATTGTAAGCAACTCATGTTTATAATCCAACTTATTGTCAAATGGTCTCTTTTAAGGTTCTTAAGTTTCACAAAAACATTAACCGGTTGATCATTGGTGGTTTATGGGTTTAATTGGTTACTTGGGCTTTCAAATTTACCTATGGTATAAAATGCTCAATTTTAATTAATTAATTATACAATGAAATTTGTATGGTGAATAGTATACTTTTAATATCTAATACTTTGGCCACCACCTTTTATATTTGTATCATTTTAGGTAGGAGACTTTTCATTTCTAATAGTTTGATCACAAAACCCCTTAAACTTATAAACACTTTTTTTAACGAAATAGTAAACTTTTGGTTTTCATAGTTTAGTCACATATGTTTCATACTATTACGTTTTGTACCCTTTAACTTTTAAAGTTTTTTTGTTTTAAGTTTTGTTGTCTTATACTTTGGTCACAAAACTTTTAACTTTTCTACTTTCGTTTATACTTTTAGTATCTCATACTTTGGTCACCACTTTTTATATTTGTTGTCATTTTGGTAGGAGACTTTTCATTTCTCATAGTTTGGCCACAAAACTTTGGGGTATTGATAATTTCTACCACTTAAACTTTTAAACACTTTTTTTTAACGAAATAGTAAACTTTTGGTTTTCATAGTTTAGTCACATATGTTTCATACTCTTACGTTTTATACCCTTTAACTTTTAAAGTTTTTTTTTGTTTTAAGTTTTGTTGTCTTCTACTTTGGCCACGAAACTTTTAACTTTTCTACATTCATTTTTAGTATATTTTTTATAGTTTTATACTTTCACTACAAGACTTTTAGACTTTTACGTTTTATACCCCTTAACTTTTTAACCATCTAACTTTCAAAGTTTTTTTTTTGTTTTAAGTTTTGTTGTCTTCTACTTTGGCCACGAAACTTTTAACTTTTCTACTTTCGTTTGTATTATACTTTTATAGTTTTATACTTTCACCACGAGACTTTTACACTTTTACATTTTATACCCCTTAACTTAGTATAATTTTATAGTTTTATACTTTCACCACGAGACTTTTAGACTTTTACGTTTTATACTACTTAACTTTTTAAGCCTCTAACTTTTAAAGTTTTTATTTTTGTTTTAAGTTTTTTTGTCTTCTACTTTTGCCATAAAACTTTTAACTTTTCTACTTTCGCTTTTAGTATACTTCTATAGTTTTATACTTTCACCACGAGACTTTTAAACTTTTACGTTTTATTCCACTTAACTTTTTGACTTTCGGTTAGTATACAAATTCAACCCCGCAGCAACGCGCGGGGTGGTAAACATATCATTTTTTTAACAATTTGGAATGAACCTTCAAATTGGAAAGAAATTTGATCATGATATATTGGGATATGAATTTTATAGATCAGCATAATACTAATTTTATATTGTGTTTAAATTTGGTATTAAGTTTGTATATAAGACCCTCTAGTTCTTATTAAAATGAAACAGATGTTTGCAAACTGAAAATTAATGATGTATGCTAATAACTGTTTGAAACCCTAGCTGTTCGTAACTGTTTGAAATATTGTAGCCTGTAAGCAACTCATGTTTATAATCCAACTTATTGTCAAATGGTCTCTATTAAGGTTCTTAAGTTTCACAAAAACACTAACCGGTATATATCATTGGTGGTTTATGGGTTTAAGTGGTTACTTGGGCTTTCAAAATTACGTATGATATAGAATGCTCAATTTTAAAATTTTAACAATTTGGAATGAACCTTCAAATTGGAATGAAATTTGATCATGATATTGGGAAGGATCCTTTTGCATATGAATTTTATAGATCAGCAGAATACTAATTTTATATTGTGTTTAAATTTGGTATTAAGTTTGTATATAAGACCCTCTTGACGTTAGTTTCTTCATATATATCAAAATTAAGTAAAAAAATTTAGTGATATCTGTATAATCTTGTGGTATGGTTTATACCGGTTTCTGCAGGTGTTGGAACTTACTTCTTGTGATTATATTTATTTTGATTCTCTTTCAAAGTGAAACTTCAATCAACTGTTATTAGTTATTGGTAAACTTCAAGCTGGTCGGGTTATTACGCATGTGATGGATCGTCAAAACACGATGCTCTCTTATATACTCTTTGATTACTAATTGTTGATTAGCAGTCTTTGACAGAACACTAAGAATATAATCTTTTTATGTGCTTATGCAGGCCGGTTGAAACTCGTCTTCTTGGTTCACATTTAGTACTCCTCAATTTCAGATTTGTGTTCTTGATTTTGAGTAAAAAGGCAACCTTCCGATGTCATTGAATATTTTCTAGGTTTGTGTTTTAACTGTTAATGCCAAAGAGCATCATTATGCAAATTCGTTAACCTGATTGAGTATTGCATGACAAATCTCTCTTTTTAAGGTTAACTGATACAAAACGGTAAGATTAACTTGTGATATTATTGTAAAGAGTTGTAATTACCATTTATCAGTCCATGCCACTCTCTCTTTCTAGACAATAATTATTTCTTATTGCTGATTAGAGTTCAAAATACCTCTCTCTTTCTAGACAATAATTATTTCTTATTGCTGATTAGAGTTCAAAATACCTCCCTGACAGGTTATTACTGATTCTATGACCATCTTATCCCAGTATTTAAGGTGTTTATGGCAAGAATCTAATGATAATGGTAAGAATTCTTTGTTCATAGTACTTAATTGCTCATTGAACAAGATGTAGAATGCTTGATGGTATGTGTGCTAAACATTATAAAAGTATTCATGTTAGATCAATCATGTCACTAATTTTTTTTCTTGTAGAGTTGATGAGACAATTAAAGACTAAATGTAACCATTCATGTGGCGCAGTTGAGGATGCAGTCAAATGTTTTAAGACCTGGTGCACTTTAGCAAGTTTGGGTCCTTTTTTCTTCACCTTTAGCTCACAATAATGAGACTAAGAATGGGACAGACACCATTGTGTTTTCATATATTTGTTTTCTAAGTCTTGGATTTTGTTGTACAGGACATGAAAAGTAGGTAGTTTTTCCAGGACGATGTTGTGGTTCACGTTATTGTATGTGTGGTTGAATTTGCAAATGGGTTTTTAGTGAAATTAATTTTTAGCAGAAAAATTCTGGAAATTGCCATTTTACTGAATTATTTCTCTTTTCAAAAAATTGTAGACATAGTCGCAAATGTGTTGCAAATTAAGAATAATTTATTTAGTTGACACAAACGTGTCGCAAAAAAATGTAATATATAAAAATGATTGTTTTGACACAAACTTGTCGCAAAATAACAGAATTTATTACAAAATATACGATTGACACAAATATGTTGTAATTGTTTTTTTTAATTAGTTTAATTGACACAACTGTATTTTACCCCTTGATACAAATGCGTCGCAATAGAAGTAAAAATTTCTATTTATGTAATGGACACAAATGTGTCGCAAAATTATATTTGCTTTTAATTAACATAATAATATTAAGTAGATGTTTATTTGATTACGAGAGAAATTTGCGACATAACCTTTTTAACGCAAAATTGTTACTTGCTTTGTAGCAAATGAGTCGCAAAAATTTTGCGGCATCGTTTTTTGTTACAAACAGTTTTGGTGGTAAAAGTGTCGCAAAATCTTGTTTGCTTCTAATTTGCTACAAAATCTGGTGTTGCAAATTTATTTTTTTCTAGTAGTGTCGGGAGTTGTTGCTCACTAAAGGGTAGGTGTTGGGTTTGTTACATGATATCTGTTTAAATGACCATGGAAGGGAGTATTAAATGAATCCCAAATAATAGCATTAGGAGCAAACACTAACATGATATCTGCAACGTTGTTGGAAGTATATTCTACAAACTTAAAAAATATAGGGGATGTCAATTGCTTCTGTGTAGATGCTTCGTAAAGAGAAGGGGCAACTGGAGTTGAATGCGAAAAATAGTGAGTGTTGGTTTTGGTAGAAGTTGGTGGCGATGCGGTTGTGTGGGTAGGATCGGGTATTTTGGGCTTGGTCATGGATGGGGACAGATTCAGTATTAGTAGCGAATTTGGTACTGGTTCGGTGGGAATTTGTTTTGTCGTTGTAGACAGTGGTGAAGCAACCGGTTCAAGGGACGGCATAGGTGGTGGTGGTGATTCAACCAATGATTCAACCGGTTCAATGGTTGGTGTATGTGTTGGTGAAGATTTGGCGGGTATTGATGGTGGTTCGATCGATTCAAGTGACGGTGGTGGCAAGGTTGGCGGTGATTCCCATGGCACATAGCTATCATTTTCAAACCGGTATTAGAGATCGTTACGGGTGCTATAAAACCACCCGACAACCGGGTCATAATAAAACTCACTTGGAGCATGGTAATACAACTGAGACCAAGAATCCCATTCGCATTGAGAAGAAGCTTCATGGTGGATAGGAGTAGTAAATTTAGCCGTTATCTTGCAACAATTTCATCGAAATATCGAGGTTTTCGATGGCCTTGAAGAGGTTATCGATGGAAGAGGAATCTATGCGGGAAGAAGGGTTCGATAATGAAAGCACCAAATGATAGGTTTACGGAGAAAACCTACAAACTCTCAAATTAAATACGTAAACCGAATAAGGAAACTGAAGAAATGATAGAACGTAAACAAGGAAATTAAATGCAATAAACAAAGAACTCCATTTTAAGGCAATTTTCTGGTCTATGTTTTATTCTCTTCTCAAAGCTTAAAATAACAACATCAAATAACAAGAAAATGTTTCACATCCTAAAAACAAGCAATTAACATAAGGGAAAAACACGAAAATGACCATTGTTGACTTTGAAACTACAGTTTTGACCCTTTGAATTCGAATTCTCCAAAATGACCCCTACCAATGGAACAAAGACAACTCACCAGGTCCGTCTGAAAAGGTTTGTGCAAACATCCAATAGAAACTTCACGCGTGTACAGTTACTCATACCGGCGCAATAATGGACCCCGCCCCAGTTCATATTCTTGTAACTTTATAGCCTCACATTCCGAAGCATCCGAGGCAGACACGTGTCCACGTATAAAACTCAAATACCATACCGACTGAATACCTTTTAGCCGGCTAATTTCAGCCGCCCAAGCCGACGACTTAATTTAGTCCGGTGCAGTTATAATTTAAAGGCGAGTCTCTTCACAGTTATTAATTCCATCGAGAAGAGTCGGAGCACAATTGGGGGAAATCAAAATTAACCAAAGGCGAGTTTCTTTGCTGGTAACTTGGTTTTCATGGTTTTAATGAGTTCATCCTCTTATTAGAGTCGGAGCCACCTACACTCTGTTTCACCCATCTAAATTTAATTTTAATTCTGTGATTGCCTGTTTGTTTTTTAGGTCCCTTGTTTTTTTATCTCTTTATTGGTGACATGGTTTGTCTTGCACAACAGGATGAGTTCATACGTCCCTAGTTCCAGAACCATTATTTCGATAATGGAGGAGCCATCAGAGGGTCCTGAACCATGGACCAGTGCACAGGAGGAGGCACTCGTACAAGCATGGGTTTTTGTTCGACAAACAAGCCCTGATGTGAATACGCTAGAATTCTGGGATTTGGTTCAGAAACGGTTTCATGTGATACTTGGAGGTGAAAGGTGCAGGAACAATCACGAAGTTATGACGAAGTGCCTTCATCTCCGACATGCGATGTTGTTTTGGAGGAGCGTATATGATGATGTTTACAAGGAGCGTGTGGAAGAATGGAATGAAACTGACATCTGGGAGATGGCCCAAAACCTGTACCGAAAAACCAAAGGTACCAGTTTCAACTATCTTGGTAGTTGGGAGGTTGCTCAAGGGACATAATTCATAGAGTAACTCTTGTGAAAATTGCTACATTTATTGTTTTATGTCTAATTTGTATGGATTTTCACTATTTTTGTTGGTTATGAACAATCCCCTGTTATTTGGAATCATAGTTAGAACTATATCTGGTCCAATCTTCAACCGCTTCAAACTTAAGACTGTCATTTCCAACCGCAAGAAATTCATTTTTTTTAATACAGCTGGTCCAATCTTCTACCGGAAAAAATTAAATCATTACTATTTAATAAATATTTAACAAATATATTTAAAATTGAGTATACAAAAACTTAAATTTTAATAAATATATATATAAATCCGATCCAATCTTCCGACTCAAATTCTGGTATATACCCTTTTTAATATTGTCATTTCCGTGTCAAATTTAATATATATCAATGTAAGTCCTATAGGTAATAATAAGATTCTGACAGTGTAGAGTTGTAGAGTTGCTAGTTAATAATAAGCACTTATAGCTGGAGTTTTTTTACTACAGTTGTTCCCGTCCCAACTTTTCTTTTATATAACAAAATTTTAATAAATAAATAAATAAATAAAACCAAAATTTAATAAATAAATTAGATCATATTTAGATGTTCATATCGCTGAGGATAACTCTATGGACTTCCGATTACACTTTTAATATATTTTATATTTTCACTATTAAAAAAATTAGTATCTCTATAAAAAAATTATACAAATATAAATTTATATAATAGACGTTTTGGAATTTTATTTATAATTATCAATATATGACGAGCCTATAGTACAACACATAGATGGTCTTTTTTACTTATTGGAAAATTATTTATTATAAGTTTGACTAACACTTAAAGTAAGTCAAAACTTTATGTTTATTAGATAGTATAGATATATATATATATATATATATATATATATATATATATATAGCTTAATATAAAATAATTGATAAATAATTAGTTTACACCCCACCTTCTCACGCAACCTTCTGCTACACACCTTCACCCGGAGATGAACAGTGTGGAGTAGATAGGCTTCCGTCCCATCATTCTAACGTGAAGTTATCGTCATTACCGATTCAAATTTCACCCGGATATTAGAATATAATTTTTAATTTATTATAATTGGCTATTAAATTTATATACCTTGTCTAACCACATCCGGTCCAATCTTCAACCGGTTAAGTTAAGTTTGTCCCATTTCCGACTAAAATGTAAAATATTTAAAACCACAGCAAATTAATTCTGCCGGAAGAAATTCATTTAACAAATATTTAAAATTGAGTATAAATAAATTTAAATATTTAATAAATATAGATATACATCCGTTCCAATCTTCCGACTCAAGTCCTATAGGTAATAATAAGATTCTGACAGTGTTGAGTTGTAGAGTTGCTAGTCATTTTGGAACTTTTTTTAAAAATTATTATTATATGACGAGCAAATCAAAAAATTTAAATAAAATAAACCCTAGTATGGATATTAAGTATTTGGATAATTATTTATTATAAGTTTGACTAACTCTAAAATTTTGTGGTGATGACGAGTGTATTTTTTTAGTAATTAAAGTATGACAAAACATTATGTTTTTTATATACTTTATATATAGATAGATATAGATATAGATATATATTAATAAAAAAAAATGAAATTAGTTTACACCCCACCTTCTCACGCAACCTTCTGCTACACACCTTCACCCGGAGATGAACAGTGTGGAGTAGATAGGCTTCCGTCCATCATTCTGACGTGAAGTTATTGTCATTACCGATTCAAATTTCACCCGGATATTAGAATATAATTTTTAATTTATTATAATTGGCTATTAAATTTATATACCTTGTCTAACCACATCCGGTCCAATCTTCAACCGGTTAAGTTAAGATTGTCCCATTTCCGACTAAAATGTAAAATATTTAAAACCACAGCAAATTAATTCTACCGGAAGAAATTCATTTAACAAATATTTAAAATTGAGTATAAATAAATTTCAATATTTAATAAATATAGATATACATCCGGTCCAATCTTCCGACTCAAGTCCTATAGGTAATAATAAGATTCTGACAGTGTTGAGTTGTAGAGTTGCTAGTCATTTTGGAACTTTTTTTAAAAATTATTATTATATGACGAGCAAATCAAAAACTTTAAATAAAATAAACCCTAGTATGGATATTAAGTATTTGGATAATTATTTATTATAAGTTTGACTAACTCTAAAATTTTGTGGTGATGACGAGTGTATTTTTTTAGTAATTAAAGTATGACAAAACATTATGTTTTTTATATACTTTATATATAGATAGATATAGATATAGATATATATTAATAAAAAAAATGAAATTAGTTTACACCCCATCTTCTCACGCAACCTTCTGCTACACACCTTCACCCGGAGATGAACAGTGTGGAGTAGATAGGCTTCCGTCCCATCATTCTGACGTGAAGTTATTGTCATTACCGATTCAAATTTCACCCGGATATTAGAATATAATTTTTAATTTATTATAATTGGCTATTAAATTTATATACCTTGTCTAACCACATCCGGTCCAATCTTCAACCGGTTAAGTTAAGATTGTCCCATTTCCGACTAAAATGTAAAATATTTAAAACCACAGCAAATTAATTCTACCGGAAGAAATTCATTTAACAAATATTTAAAATTGAGTATAAATAAATTTAAATATTTAATAAATATAGATATACATCCGGTCCAATCTTCCGACTCAAGTCCTATAGGTAATAATAAGATTCTGACAGTGTTGAGTTGTAGAGTTGCTAGTCATTTTGGAACTTTTTTTAAAAATTATTATTATATGACGAGCAAATCAAAAACTTTAAGTAAAATAAACCCTAGTATGGATATTAAGTATTTGGATAATTATTTATTATAAGTTTGACTAACTCTAAAATTTTGTGGTGATGACGAGTGTATTTTTTTAGTAATTAAAGTATGACAAAACATTATGTTTTTTATATACTTTATATATAGATAGATATAGATATAGATATATATTAATAAAAAAAATGAAATTAGTTTACACCCCACCTTCTCACGCAACCTTCTGCTACACACCTTCACCCGGAGATGAACATTGTGGAGTAGTTGGCTTCCGTCCCATCATTCTAACGTGAAGTTATCGTCATTACCGATTCAAATTTCACCCGGATATTAGAATATAATTTTTAATTTATTATAATTGGCTATTAAATTTATATACCTTGTCTAACCACATCCGGTCCAATCTTCAACCGGTTAAGTTAAGTTTGTCCCATTTCCGACTAAAATGTAAAATATTTAAAACCACAGCAAATTAATTCTGCCGGAAGATATTCATTTAACAAATATTTAAAATTGAGTATAAATAAATTTAAATATTTAATAAATATAGATATATATCCGGTCCAATCTTCCGACTCAAGTCCTATAGGTAATAATAAGATTCTGACAGTGTTGAGTTGTAGAGTTGCTAGTCATTTTGGAACTTTTTTTAAAAATTATTATTATATGACGAGCAAATCAAAAACTTTAAATAAAATAAACCCTAGTATGGATATTAAGTATTTGGATAATTATTTATTATAAGTTTGACTAACTCTAAAATTTTGTGGTGATGACGAGTGTATTTTTTTAGTAATTAAAGTATGACAAAACATTATGTTTTTTATATACTTTATATATAGATAGATATAGATATAGATATATATTAATAAAAAAAAATGAAATTAGTTTACACCCCACCTTCTCACGCAACCTTCTGCTACACACCTTCACCCGGAGATGAACAGTGTGGAGTAGATAGGCTTCCGTCCATCATTCTGACGTGAAGTAATTGTCATTACCGATTCAAATTTCACCCGGATATTAGAATATAATTTTTAATTTATTATAATTGGCTATTAAATTTATATACCTTGTCTAACCACATCCGGTCCAATCTTCAACCGGTTAAGTTAAGATTGTCCCATTTCCGACTAAAATGTAAAATATTTAAAACCACAGCAAATTAATTCTACCGGAAGAAATTCATTTAACAAATATTTAAAATTGAGTATAAATAAATTTAAATATTTAATAAATATAGATATACATCCGGTCCAATCTTCCGACTCAAGTCCTATAGGTAATAATAAGATTCTGACAGTGTTGAGTTGTAGAGTTGCTAGTCATTTTGGAACTTTTTTTAAAAATTATTATTATATGACGAGCAAATCAAAAACTTTAAATAAAATAAACCCTAGTATGGATATTAAGTATTTGGATAATTATTTATTATAAGTTTGACTAACTCTAAAATTTTGTGGTGATGACGAGTGTATTTTTTTAGTAATTAAAGTATGACAAAACATTATGTTTTTTATATACTTTATAGATAGATAGATATAGATATAGATATATATTAATAAAAAAAATGAAATTAGTTTACACCCCATCTTCTCACGCAACCTTCTGCTACACACCTTCACCCGGAGATGAACAGTGTGGAGTAGATAGGCTTCCGTCCCATCATTCTGACGTGAAGTTATTGTCATTACCGATTCAAATTTCACCCGGATATTAGAATATAATTTTTAATTTATTATAATTGGCTATTAAATTTATATACCTTGTCTAACCACATCCGGTCCAATCTTCAACCGGTTAAGTTAAGATTGTCCCATTTCCGACTAAAATGTAAAATATTTAAAACCACAGCAAATTAATTCTACCGGAAGAAATTCATTTAACAAATATTTAAAATTGAGTATAAATAAATTTAAATATTTAATAAATATAGATATACATCCGGTCCAATCTTCCGACTCAAGTCCTATAGGTAATAATAAGATTC
This sequence comes from Deinandra increscens subsp. villosa, assembly GCA_039602395.1. NCBI lineage: Eukaryota > Viridiplantae > Streptophyta > Magnoliopsida > Asterales > Asteraceae > Deinandra > Deinandra increscens. Next base: position 42,859,746 of record JBCNJP010000003.1, on the reverse strand, counting down.
TGACAGTGTTGAGTTGTAGAGTTGCTAGTCATTTTGGAACTTTTTTTAAAAATTATTATTATATGACGAGCAAATCAAAAACTTTAAATAAAATAAACCCTAGTATGGATATTAAGTATTTGGATAATTATTTATTATAAGTTTGACTAACTCTAAAATTTTGTGGTGATGACGAGTGTATTTTTTTAGTAATTAAAGTATGACAAAACATTATGTTTTTTATATACTTTATATATAGATAGATATAGATATAGATATATATTAATAAAAAAAAATGAAATTAGTTTACACCCCACCTTCTCACGCAACCTTCTGCTACACACCTTCACCCGGAGATGAACAGTGTGGAGTATATAGGCTTCCGTCCATCATTCTGACGTGAAGTTATTGTCATTACCGATTCAAATTTCACCCGGATATTAGAATATAATTTTTAATTTATTATAATTGGCTATTAAATTTATATACCTTGTCTAACCACATCCGGTCCAATCTTCAACCGGTTAAGTTAAGATTGTCCCATTTCCGACTAAAATGTAAAATATTTAAAACCACAGCAAATTAATTCTACCGGAAGAAATTCATTTAACAAATATTTAAAATTGAGTATAAATAAATTTAAATATTTAATAAATATAGATATACATCCGGTCCAATCTTCCGACTCAAGTCCTATAGGTAATAATAAGATTCTGACAGTGTTGAGTTGTAGAGTTGCTAGTCATTTTGGAACTTTTTTTAAAAATTATTATTATATGACGAGCAAATCAAAAACTTTAAATAAAATAAACCCTAGTATGGATATTAAGTATTTGGATAATTATTTATTATAAGTTTGACTAACTCTAAAATTTTGTGGTGATGACGAGTGTATTTTTTTAGTAATTAAAGTATGACAAAACATTATGTTTTTTATATACTTTATATATAGATAGATATAGATATAGATATATATTAATAAAAAAAATGAAATTAGTTTACACCCCATCTTCTCACGCAACCTTCTGCTACACACCTTCACCCGGAGATGAACAGTGTGGAGTAGATAGGCTTCCGTCCCATCATTCTGACGTGAAGTTATTGTCATTACCGATTCAAATTTCACCCGGATATTAGAATATAATTTTTAATTTATTATAATTGGCTATTAAATTTATATACCTTGTCTAACCACATCCGGTCCAATCTTCAACCGGTTAAGTTAAGATTGTCCCATTTCCGACTAAAATGTAAAATATTTAAAACCACAGCAAATTAATTCTACCGGAAGAAATTCATTTAACAAATATTTAAAATTGAGTATAAATAAATTTAAATATTTAATAAATATAGATATACATCCGGTCCAATCTTCCGACTCAAGTCCTATAGGTAATAATAAGATTCTGACAGTGTTGAGTTGTAGAGTTGCTAGTCATTTTGGAACTTTTTTTAAAAATTATTATTATATGACGAGCAAATCAAAAACTTTAAATAAAATAAACCCTAGTATGGATATTAAGTATTTGGATAATTATTTATTATAAGTTTGACTAACTCTAAAATTTTGTGGTGATGACGAGTGTATTTTTTTAGTAATTAAAGTATGACAAAACATTATGTTTTTTATATACTTTATATATAGATAGATATAGATATAGATATATATTAATAAAAAAAAATGAAATTAGTTTACACCCCACCTTCTCACGCAACCTTCTGCTACACACCTTCACCCGGAGATGAACAGTGTGGAGTAGATAGGCTTCCGTCCCATCATTCTGACGTGAAGTTATTGTCATTACCGATTCAAATTTCACCCGGATATTAGAATATAATTTTTAATTTATTATAATTGGCTATTAAATTTATATACCTTGTCTAACCACATCCGGTCTAATTTAAGTTAAGATTGTAATTTCCGACTAGATATGCATTACAATAACTATTATAAAAAAAAAACATTCTCATTGGGTGAAGTTCTTCTTCAGCTGCATAGAAGTTGACCTTGCAGAAGTTATCCGACTCAGAATGGCATCCAAATGGGAATCCAACACGCCCTGGTCCTTGCAGTACCTCCTGGCTGAATCTACACATTCTTCATTGTCGTTGGAAAGCAACCGTTCACGTAGCCTCTGTGTATCCACAGATCTGTCAAGCACATACTTCCTTAGCTGGTTCAACCCGTTTGTGATGTAGTAGTCTTCTCTGCTCAGGTTGTTAATTGTCTCTCCTATCTTGTCATTCCACAACTTTTCCTCTCTTGACTCCATTGATAACCCTTGAATGTGTGTTGTGTGAGTTTTTGAATTGGTTTTAATGGGGCTCAATCCTGTCTATTTATAACCCGATCACCATGCGGAACACTAATCGTTTCTGACGTTTGCTTTACAATTAAAGGTAATAATTAGATTCTCTGTTAGGTCTATGGTAATTGTTACACCTGTAAAATAGCTTTGGTGAATGTACCCTTTGAGATCGCCAGATATTACTGCGTGTAGATTGTGCTGGTAGATAATTTCATATATACCCCTTACAAAAGTGAAAAATAGCAAATATACCCAATTTACGATGAGTTTGTATTTTCATTTGTTTTTGCATTAATATTTTATATACACATGAACATATATTAATTGGTTTTGGATAATTATTATGTTTCGCAGGTTATATTTTTATATATGAAACTTAAAGTTTGAGAAGAATCAAGGATAAAATGGTGACATTTTAAAAATGTTATAATAATTTTGGTGAATTTGATATTTTTAAATTTAGTAAGGGTTTTTATGTAAATATCCCTAACAAGTCCACCAAAAATGGTTTCCCTATAAATACGTGACAGACCCGTAGTTCGTTATTTGCTTCTCCTCCCAAGATTTTCTCCCAATATCCCTCTATATTCCATTTCTCACAACAATGGCGTCATCGTCCTCTAACACCACCTCTGGGAAGGTCTCCAAGCAAGAGCTGTTAAGCTTCGTCAAAGAGAAAGTGGACGAGCAGATGTTTGTGCACGATTCTCTCATGTGTTCCATTGATAGGATGAACGAGGGAATCAGTATTTTCTTAAGAATTAGGGATGAGGTGAGGCGTCTCCCTGAGTCAGACCATCGTAATCAAATGCTCACATATTTGGAGGAGTTGCTGAGGATGGAGCACAACACTATGAAAGAAGCTTCTGAAGCCATAGAGGTTGTGTCAAAGTCGATCGATCTGCAGATTGCCTTTCTTGACAGTTTAGGATAGTGTTATTTAATTTTATTTTTATGTTTAATTATGTCAACATCCTTTGTATTTTGAAATGTTATGACGTGGTTTAAAATTAAAATGCTATGTTATAAATGTTATAAATGTTTGTATATCTAAATTAAATGTTCGTTATAAAATATAATTCACCTTCTGTTTATAAAATATAATTTATATGACGGTTTAAAATTAATTTAGTAGAGGTTTAATTAATAACCTTAATATAAAAATTTATATCTGAATAACTACTTATATCTTAGTTAATAAAATTATAAACTAAAAAATACCCTAATATAAAAATTTTGGATTTGAGTAATTATTATTGAAAATGTATGGTTAAACAAAAATTTTTTTGGGGATGCCAAGTGTCTTTTTTACTAATTAAAGTATGTCAAAATAATATAGTATATATAGGTAAAGATCTAGATATAGATATTTATTTAAATATTAACCAAAAAGCTCAGACGGAGAACCTTACGGTTCAACATTACCGATCCAAACCAGGGTGAATGCTTTATAGAGACACCCGGCCCACTTTTCTACTGGAAGAACCTTACCCCATCTGAATTGAAGTCACCCGGCCCAGTACCCATTCTTTATATAGACACCCGGCCCAATCTTCTACCGGAAGAAATAAAAGGGTCCGGGACAAACTGTGTTCCTTTGAAACTCAAAACGGCAAAACAATAAAAGCCCTAAAATCCCGCCATTCCAAATTAACCAACCTATTTGTGTTCCTTTGAAACACAAAACACTTCCTTCTCTTCTAATCACTCAGGCAACCACAATCATCCATGGCACCAAAAGCTGCTAAAATCAAGGGTAAAAAGGGCGGAGAACCAGAATCCCCATTTGCAAAAGATCATAATGTCACTGCAATTCTGGACAAGCCTGCTCAAAGAGAGATGTTTCATGGCATGATTGATTTTCTTAAAGAGTCGCATCTTCACTTTGCGTTGACGGTTACGGCGGATATTTACGAAACGACAATGTCAGAATTTTGGTCGAATGTAAGTGTTTGCGCCGATGAAAATAAGGAAAAGTTCTTAGAGAGTAATATTGGAGACGTGGTAGTGTGCATCAACGAATCCATCATTAGAAAACACTTGAGATTGAGAGATGAAGGAGGATATATGCTGGTCGATCACACAAAGTACCACGAGACATTTGAGATGATCGGCTACGGCGGTGATAGGACGGTAAAAACTGTTAAGAAGGGGCAACTTCCCTACAAATGGAGGTTCTTAGCACACACGCTACTAGCGTGCCTAACACCCAAGAAGTCAGGTTACGACGACCTTGCCGCTGAACAAGCGTCAGCCTTCTATGCCATCATACACGGTGAGGATTTTAATTTCTCAAAGATGATACTGAATGGATTACTTGAAAACGCCGTGAATTATGGGTTTTACATGTATCCCAGGTTTCTTTCTTACATCCTAAAAAGCGAGTACCCATCTATTGTGTTTAAAGGAAACATTTTATATCAAAGGCTTTTAAATGATACAACCTTTTCGCGTTTGTCCCTTAACAGAACAGAGTTTCTTGGAAGGGATACGGACTATCCCATACCCAAACCACGTCAGTTTTCTGATGAACCTCACCAAGTTGAGGTTCAGACAGAGAGGGGTACTGATGTTCATGGGCAGGCAACACCAGATGTAGGTCCTACTGAGCATGTAGTTACCATACCAAGAACCCATCAGGCCTCTTCTAGTACAGACAATATTAATTCAACTTCTAAAAAGAGGAAGAGGGCCACTCTTAGAACATGCTCCCCTACATTGCAAGAAACACCAAGTGTTGAGCTCGCCAACCCGCTTCAACTTGAACAAACACAGACTGCCATAACAACGGGGCACGTTGAGGGAAAAAGGTGTAGACATAAGAAAACCAGAAAGGTTCATTTCTACCAGACACCCAATATGGTTAACTACACAAATGACCAATCATGCTCTGTAGAAACCGTCACAGAACCAGGTGGGGACAGTATGACACCAAAAGAACTGACGGCTTTGTGCAAGGGTATGCAGTCTCAAATCTCTAATCTCACACAGACTGTGGCAGCACAGGGGGGTCTCATTAAGTTGCTGCAACAAGATGTCCACGGAGAGGCTGCAAAAACTACCGGAGAGGCTGCAAAAACTACCGGAGAGGCAGAGTCTACACACACTCCTTTACTCATACAAAACGATGAATCAGTACCCAGAGATGTAAGGGAGTTCAATATTAGGAGTGCAGGGGTTGAACCTTTTGATGTGGACCAAGCATGGGATGAGGTCCCAGTTGTTGAACTTATGAAGATAGTTCCTGTGGTAACTGTAAAGGATACCTTGACGGCTTCACTAATGCTTGGTGGAATGCAGCATTCGGATATTGACAGCATACATAAATTTATTCAGTATAAGAAATTACCAAAATACAGGAAAAATTTACCAACAAATGTTGGTTCCAGCAAGGGAAAAAGCGTGATTCTTGGAGATGTGAATGAAGATGGATTCTTGTTTAGTGAGACTGAGGATGTTGCTCATGTGGTTCAGGATGATCCAACCGAGGAAAAGGCATTAGAGAATGAGGTTATTAATACACATTATCTTATGTAGTTTAATGTTTTCATATGTGGCCACTAATATTACGTTGTCACTCAGGCGGTAGAGAACAATGATGATTCATTGTTGATTAGTGATGCTGACAAAAAGGAAGAGGCAGTTTCCCAAATTATGGCGAATGAGGTACCTAACCTCTGTTACGTTATCTAGCAAATAGTTTGGAAATGATTATTGATGTGGTAAAAGATACCAATGTTGTCGTGCAGGCTGCAGAGAAGCCTAAAGAGACAGTGTTGTTTAGTGAGGTTCAGTATGAGGATTTTGGACTTCATGCTGAAGATAAACCGGAAGAGGGAGTGGTGGCAATGGAGCCTGGGGTACCAAACATTTAATTATCTTTTTTAGTTATCTAATTGCATATAATTAATTGTGTGGGAAAATAGATGATTGTGTTTGATGTAATGCAGGTTGAAGTGATAAAGGAATTTCAGGTGGTTGGTTGTCAGTCTGAAACTGAAACTGTTGCTCTACAGGTTGAGGATAAGAATGCTGGGGCAGACATGGTTATTGAGAATGAGGTAACTAACCTCTGTTACCTTATATAGTAAATAGTTTAGAAAGGATTATTGATGTGGGAAAAGATACCAATGTTGTCGTGCAGGCTGCAGAGAAGCCCGAAGAGACAGTGTTGTTCAGCGAGCCTCAGGATGAGGATGTTGGACTTCAGGCTGAAGACAAAACGGCAGAGGGGGAGCCACATATATCTCCTGGGGTAACAATCAGTTATTTATCATCGGATGAGTTTATATGGGATGGGGACATGGTGGATTCCCAAATAGGTGAAGTGTTGCTATCCTATGGGGGTACCTCGGGGGATGAGTCAAATGATGAATTACCAGAGAACGAATCATCTGCAAGGGAACTTGAACCGGTTGTACAACCGGTTATTTTACCCGTTCAAACGGTTGTACAACCGGTTATTTTACCCATTCAACCGGTTGTGACAACCAAGAAATTTCATCCGGCTGAACCCATAGTGCTATCCAAATATGTTACTGACTTGACAGAGCTCCAGATTAAGTCAATCAGGAGAATGGGCACTATGGAAGATAAGTGGGTGTCTGTCAACATTCATAGATGCCTTTACATAAAGACAGTCAGGCTAGGTACTATGTGTAGTTTGGTAAAGACGACGATCCAACGGACTATCGATGCTCCCACGGCTGATACCATTCAGGTGGTGGAGGAGGTAAGAAGTGAAGGGACTACATCACAGTGGTTCAGTTCTAAGGTATATGGGTTCTATCCCATTGGCCCAACCGGATGTCTTATAAACAAAGATGTGAAGGGAAAAGCTCCAATGCTCGAATACCAGGTGGAAGACGACTGGTTGAACTGCAGATACCCCCCACGCCTATCCTTTGTCAAAGAACCGGGAGAATTTGCATGTTGTTCCAGACAAATTGTCTGCCCCATCATCGACAAATATGGAGAAAATCAGGAGGAAGAAAGTATTGTTGACAGGCATTGGAAGGAGGAATTCCATAAGAGAAACTATGCAGAAATGAAGCTTGCTCAGAAGTTGTATCTGTTGGACTCAAGTAGTGTTCAGTCTGTTGAAGATAACATGGATGAGAGTAACAAAACCACCAATATCATGGTCGATGATGATAAAATTCTTGCCCGTCACCTTCAGGTTGTTGAGGTTAAGAAGGAAATAGAGTATATTGAGTTGAGGAAGCAAATAGAGGATGATGAAATTCTTGCCCGGAAGCTTCAGGGTGATTACGCTGATAATAAGGTAATGGTAAATCTTATTGAGGAAGCTCTGAAGAGGTTGTTAGATGCGAAGATTGCCAGTATGGATGTGGCCCAACGCAAAAGGATAGACAAAATGAATGCTGAATCTAAAAGGTTCATTCAGGCTCAGGAGCGGAAGATCCGGCTCAATTTTAGTAAGAAAAACTATTCTATGCTGAGGGATTGGAAGGATGGCTGTGTTACCAGAGGGTGGAAAACGACTCATGAGCTCAAGGGCATGACAGAATACGAATTGTGTGAGTACATAATTCAGAAGATGAAAGAGAAGTGTGAGCTTGAACTCGAAAAGAGAACCGTGGACGACGTTATAGAAGAAACGAGGAAGAGAGATGAGATCAAGAGGGTGCTGGACAATAGTCCCTTACCTCCTGAGGCGGAGCACATGGCACTCAAGGAATATTTTATTACTGTGCTGAATGAGAACCCAAGGAGGATCAGGCCATCTTCGATCACTACCCTCAGGAACAAATATATTGAGTTGCATGGAAAACAGATAGAGGACTCTAATGATTACGACATGCATCCATCTGTGAGGGCATTACCAGCAAGCTCAACTGCTACCTATGTGCCTGCCCACACATCATCTAGTCTCATTGATTCTTTGTTATCAGGGACACCACCAATCACTATTTAAACATCCTCCCGCCAAAAGAAAGCAACCAATCAGAAAACCCAAGGCTAGAACACCACCCCCCAAAAAGATCAAACCTCTACCCCGGAAATATAGGATTGATGACTTTCAACCCTACCTGCCTGGGGAACCCACATCGAAACCCAAACCATTCACCCAGCCCACATTGACTAAATCAAACCCACAACCTGACCATGAGCCGGAGAGGGTTATTGTAGACTGGAGTTATGACAAGGAACAGAAAAAATACATATTCCATACAAATCAAGGCCAAACCTTGTCTTACACCCTCTCTGAAGCCCCTGGCAAATTATCATTGTCTGAGATGGCAGATGTCCATCTCATTGGTCATAGAAGGAATACTCTCACCATGGATGAGAACTTGCTCTACTTCAAGCTGAAAATCTTATTGGACGAAGCGAGAAACAATACAGAAGAAGATCCGATCGAAATCTCACCTCGTGTCTCTAAGATTAAGTATTGGGTATACGTGGATGATGAGAAACGGTATTATGTGCACAGAGAAGATGGGACGTTCACTAAACACAAAACAATTAGTGATAGGAGAGATTGGCCCAATGATGAAGACTGGGAGACGCTTCGCTCCCTCACCCCGAACCGGGCGACCGTTGTGCGATCTGTGGAGAGTGGTGGTAAAAAATTATAATTTTGTAATAGACCAACTGTTGAATGGGTTATAACTGTTTACCGGTTGAAAACCTCAGCCAGGATGGAAATTTACACGTTTGATAATTTCAAGTGTGGCATCCGTCTTAGTTTAAGGTCCGGGTGAACTGTCTACTTAATGGATGGAATTTATATTCAACGTTTAATTATCAGAGACCTTATATATACAAACATTATTTAATTCTCAATCGATAACAAGTTACTTTAACATCAAAATAAAATAACTAACATTGTTACATATGGGACGTACCTAACTATCCCTTATTTTTGTTTAATTAAATTATATAAAAGGAATTTTAGTCATTCCACGTGGACCCGTCAATCAATTGTCACCCCTAAACTTAGTCGTCTAAATTTTGTACTCTACGTCTAAAATTAGCCGGATGATTCAGATAAAATCATTTTCCTAGCCTACCGGGTGAACTCTAAACAGATTGTGCCAGGTTTTGCACTAGTCAGCCGGAAAAACTATTACTTTAAAACTCCCGGGTGGACTTCCAACCGGAAACACTTTCGACCGGAGATTTTAGATTCAAATGTGAGCTCCCATGTACAAAGGCAGCCTTACAAAGATGACCAAAAGAGATGAAACAGATCAGGACTTGCATTTTTTTCATTACAAAGAGGACCATTACAAAGATGAGTCTACCCCATCATTACATCACATATTAAAAACGCAAAATGTCACCACTACATCAACATCTAGTCTTAAAAATGGATCATTTAGTCATCCATCCTACTGCAACAACTAGAAGAACTAGAAAGACATAAAATTGCATCTTCATCTTGTACTTAGTCAAAGTAAGATTTTCCTTCAACATTGTGTTCTCGACTTCCAGTTCCTCTAGCTTCCTACCTTGAATTGCTCTTCCAATGTAATTAGAGTCAAGAAATTCTTTGAACATGTTATGCACATCTTCCTTCCACATAAAGAAGTCGCAATCATTTTTCTGGAAAAAAGACACAGGAGGAACTGTTCACGTGAATGGTGTTAATTGAACTTGTGTGTGTAAATCTGAAACTTACCGGCCAAAGAGGGCATCCATAGAATTCTTGGCCAGATCGTCTACTCTTCTTTTTCACGACTCTACGAACTGAAATAAGACCATGATTGCAGTATAAATTCCCATCGCAATCGACCTTGAAGATATGGTTCTTGAAGCTTGATGAAGAGGCTGAACTCATTGTCTGTGAATGGGGGATCGCTGATGAAGAATGGCGATGAAGATTGGTTTTAGGGTTTAAATAAGGCTTTTAAATAATTAAAAAATATATATATAAAGATAATGATATTTGAATTATTCTGAAATTTTTGGGACAGTTGCCACTTGTCTGGCTAAATTTTGCAAACGGCTAGCCGGATTCTTAACGGCGGCTGAGTATTAGCCGACCGTATTTAAATCGGATGTACAAAGAAACGTGGCAGCCTCGGGTGCTACGGATGAAATCCGGCTAAAATTGGTCCGGAAGCACAACCGCGGCTGAATATCAGACAGAATGTCAAGTTCTTATTGGCGATCAGAAAGTTCAAAGATTGGAAGGTGGGACCGTGTTGTTGCCTTATTGTCAGTCGAGTACACGTGTAGACCTCCCATTGTAGGAGTCAGATAGTTGTTTAGACGGAAATGGTGATTTGTCTGCTTCGCATTCGTGGGATTGGTGAGGGTCAGTTTGGAGAATTCGAATTCAAAGGGTCAAAACTGTAGTTTCAAAGTCAACAATGATCATTTTCGTGTTTTCCCCTTAACATAAACATGGAAATAGTGGACTTCATGCTCCACGTAGTTGACTTTTGAACTTGCTATCCACGTTGAACTAATCCAACGATCTTCTAGGCTTGGCAAGAGTTCGTAGTTATGCTGGGCCGGGCGGGTTAGTTTTTGGGTTGTACGTATCAGGTCTCCACTTCTCGGTTCGGCTCAACAACATTTCACCGCTATTCGGTTCTGATTGAAGGTACTCGGTTCAAAGGGACTTCGGCTCGGTTCCTCAAGCTCTTAGTTCGTCTGCAAGGTTTCCGGCTCGGTTCTGTTGTATTCGGCTCGAGTTTTCGGTTTGATCTAGCTCGAGTTTTTGGTTCATATCAGCTCGCAGGTTCAATTCGGTTTGGTTCACTGACGAGTATTCGGTTTGGACTTGTTAGTTTTTGGTCATCTCAGGAAGGTTTCGGTTAAGAACCTGGTTCTCGGGTCTCTATCAAAGGCGGTAAAATGCTTTTGGTTCTCTATCTGTTTCAAGGTTCTCAGTTCACTCGGTGTTCGGCTAGTATTTTCGGTTCGCTCTCAGCTGGTTTAAGGCTTCCGGCTGATCTACTTTCTCTATCTGTTTCAAGGTTCTCAGTCCAGATTTTCTTGTTATCGTTGTTGCTTTCGGTTGTGGTAAAAGTCTACGGCGGCATCTGTAATTTACGGCCGGTGGCAGATTCACGGCGATTATCGGAATCTCAAAAATTTCCGGCCATTTTGCGTGTGCATGGAATTCTAAGACTCACGTAAAATTAAAATTGAAGTGTGATATTTACCATTTTGCCATTGGTATTTAATTAAAACTAGTGGCTCACAACATCCAGTTTTTAAGCAAGAAACGACCACTCAATTCAAGTTGGTGTAAATATATTCTGACGGAGTTTTGTTCGTTGAATTTTTCTGCACCTCGTGATATAATTTGTGTCTTCAGATTTTGTGATCAGGTTTCGGTTGAAGGTTTTCGATTGCTGAGTTTTCGGTTGTCAGGGAATTTCCACTCGTGAAAAGATTATGACAGGCATCCAAGCGAGTACTTCTGGTGTTAACTCTCAAACTCAGGAATGTTCCAATCTCACATGTCAATTCTTAATTGAAGAATGGAAATCTAAATTTACTTATGAATGTTTGAATCACGAGAAAACTGAACATGGAGTTAGAGAATATTAGGATCGCACTAGGATTTTAGAGAAAAATATGAAGCTGCCAAATAGGAACTTAACTATGTTCAACACAAACTAAGTGATTACAAAAGTCTTTACACAATACTTTGCGAACGAACAGCTAAAGAAGAGGATGAAAGGAAGAAGACCAATCTTGCTGATGGAGCTTGGATTTGCAACTCAGAAAATTGTTCAAACCCTATTTGTTGTGCTTTAATTAAAGAATGGGAAAGCAAATTTACTAACAAAAGTAAAAATCATGCAAGCACTATGAGAGAGGTCAACGAATATAAAAATCGTGCAAGGATTTAAAAAGAAAAATGGGAGGCAATTAAATCGGATCTCAAGTGGTACGAACAACAATTAGGTGATCATAAGTGCCTACTTAGAATAGCTCAAGGTAAGATAGCTGAACTAAATAAGGAAGTTCTAGAACTAAGAACCAAACTTGACACTTCCCAATCTACCCTTGAAAAACATCAAATTATACAAAAGAAATGATGGACTCTCATCATGCTTAATTCAAATCAGAAGAGCGACTTGAGCAGGTAAAAGAAAAATTTGGCATCGGGGATGGAAATTTTCCTCCCCCGTTACAAGATGCATACATCAAACTGCCCCAAACTGAAGATGAATTGTTAAAAGAGTCGCTTAATGAAGCAATCGTGGTGTATGGGCCTCAACTTGTGCATAAAGATGAAAAGATGCCCACAGAAGTAACTCAGTCTAATTGTATGAATAACACTAATGTCACTACCGAGTGTGTAGGTTCAAGTTCGAGTGAAGTGAAGAAAACTGATGAAGAAAAGTTGGTTCCTTATCCAAATATTGAGACTCCTTATTTGAAAGTTGTGGATGAGGTAAAGTGGGAATGACTGGTGATGACTACAAGGCCCAATGGAAATATATTTATGACATCAGGGTCTATGTTCATCCCGATTGAAGGAGAAGAGCGACCCACATTCACCACTAAGTTCAAAGGTTTGGGTCATGATGGTGGTCTATCATGTGACATTAAGAGTGTAGAGCCCAAGATCACAATCAAGCCTCAATCCACTGTCCTAATAAAGATCGAAAGGCCTAAAACTACAATCAAGTCTCCAAACTCATCAGTGGGCTCATGCAGTGGCAACACAACTTTCTCAAAGAAGCCAGTGGGCCCAACAGCTGAAATGTCTAGTTCTGCTCAATCTTCTACCAATTGGAGATCTGGATTCTGCCCAAAGATGCAGACAAACCATCATGTTTCTCCATCAGTGCCATATAGATCAAATGGCTACACTTTTGACTTCTATCTGAAGAAGCAGACCCGCCTCAATTGTGGAGTTCCTTACAACATTACTAGAAACTGCTTGCATTGTCCCTTTGAACCTTATTACCCGCTGAGTCATAAGGTTTCATCTCATGATTCAATAAAGTCTAAGCCAATGAAGGTGCAACCACCAAAGGGAATGAAGACTATAAATCCTAAGGTTAAACCTTCTCATGGAAATTGGGGAGCTGCCAAAGAGCACAAAAAGCTCTTAAGTCAAAGCAGGTTTTTCCATATTATGACATTTTTTCAGAGAAAGGTGAACAGATCAAAACATGAAAAGGTTCAAAAGCCTAAAGTTGTCACTCCAAAGGAAACTAAAACTGTTTTGAAACATGATATTAAAAAGAAACAGGTTGAAATACCTAAAGTCACTAGTTCAAGTGTGACTAAAACAACTTTCAAATCACCTGGAATTTGGAAACCAAAATCAAAGGCAGTTGCAGCTCAAATTCCTGATATCATAGAGGGAATGTTCTTAAAAGAAATCTCTTTCACCGACTTTTCTAGTATACCCAGAACAACAATGGCTTGGGTACCAATGGCTAACTGATCTCTCACCTTGTGTAGGAACAGTTAAGGAGGATTTTCATTAACCTTGTTTGTTTGTGATAGTGATTGTTCCAGGTACATGATAAGAAGCATCTCTCTACTACATGACACGAAGATTTCAATGGAGGGTATGTTTCTTTATGAGAGGTAAAACTGGAAAAAAAAAGTAGCAAGGTACTATCTACATTGTTTGCTTCTTGATTAGCCTCATATGATATGTCTTTGCTTCATACAAAACCCAATTTCTAAAATTTTTCAAAGAATAAACTTTGAAGGTTAGCTTGGCCAATTTTATTTAAATTTTCTTTGTTTCGTTGTTTGTCATTGTGTTGTTTCTTTATTAAAAAAAAAAATAAATAATTAAAAAATAATAAAAATAAATAAATAAATAATTAATTAAAAAAATAAAAAAATCTGAAAAAATTAAAAAGCAAGGGAAAGAATAGAAAATGTGAAAAACGTTGACCCCTCATTCAAAGTGTGCTTTTCAATTTTTAATCGTTTGTTTGTGTCTTTGAGAACTAGGGAAATGAAATAATCCCGTTCTGAAGATGACTGACACGCGTAAGGCTGAAGTGAAAGACTTGATCCTAGGTGATGTGCTCGGTAGTCTCAATTCTAAAAAAAAGGTATGTGTCACAACACTTAAAGACAAAGTATGACATTTGATAGGAAACACACACTTAGGTTAGTTGCATGTTCTATTTGACTGCAAGAATGTTCCTGATACACACGCCGGACTCCAAAGTGTTGAATCAAAAATCTCAAAAAGTCTGCGTCCCCTCTGTTTTGTGTGAGCAAAGACCTGGGGATGTCAAATTCGTTAGTCATTCTCACCTCTGCTTTGCGTGAGCAATGACCTGGTGTAGAATGTACTAATGTGTTAATCAGACTTTCCTCTATTTTGCGTAAGCAAAGACCTGGTTAGTCTGCATTAACGTGCTTGCAGATCATTGTATATAATTTACACCCTAAAAGATGCCAATATGCACAACAAAAGAGACCCTCTAGCGTCCAAAACCCTTCAGCCCTGACTTTACAACTAGGCTTATGTGTTTGATGAAAGGTTACAACCTGACTGAAAAACGCATCTGAGTTGAAATCGTACAAGTCTTTGTATATTATCCCTATCTCTTAATGATATGTTCTTTCTCTTCTCACCTAAGTCTCGAGAAAAGATTCAAAACTCTGGATATGGGAATGTGAAAATATATGATAGGGAGTGATTGAGCTTGATAGACTGCACATATTATTTACCTAGCATTTGTGTGTAACTGTCTCATGTTCGTAATAAATGTACCTAAAAGATAAATAAGTGACAAATAGCCTAAAAACGAGGGACATTGGCTTAAAGAGGATCAAAATACTGGAAATCACCTAGACGTGTTCGAGTAATAGATGCTGAAAAGGGTTCCTCGGTTCAGACAAACACGGTTTGATCCCAAATAAAACCTTCTCGTTAGTAATTTGGTATATTTGTTTTAATTTTATTTTTCTTTTGAGTATTCTTAAGTTTTTAATATTTGTTTTACAACCATTTCCAGGTTAATTTAAAGGTTTAAATATGTTTTTGTGAGTTTTGTACAAGAATTTATGCCCCCTCCCAAAAGTGGCCCGTTTTTTAGGGGGAGAAGGGGAGATAAGAAATGAGATAATAGGCATTATCTCAGGGGGAGATATGTGAAGAGTCCTTGGGTTCAGGGGAAGTATTTAAAGGAAACCCGTAATCATTGTTAGGGTTTGTGTTAAATAGTGTTGATCTCCTGCTAACCCAGTAACCAGTCATCATTTGATGGTTAGTGTTTGTTTGTTCCATGTTGTGCATGGCAGGTTAAATGCAAAAGAAATGCTATGGATAAGAAAAGTGAAGGACTTTGTTGATCAAAGACTACTGCTCATGTTGAAAGAATCAGCCGGAAAAGGATTTACCCTATAGAAGATGTTGATGCTTAAGGGAAGTTTGTTGGTTCAAATGAAGTTTCCAAAGTTCAAGAAGACAATGTTCACAAGTTTAGGGGAAGCTAAATGCAGATAGTTCAAGAACTACAATCTAAATTGCAAAAGATAAAGGTTCTTAAAATTTTATCCTCTAATAACACGAGCAAGTCAAGACAGTTACCATTCTTTCAGCAAAGATTCAAGATCATTCAAGAGGAGACAAGTGCATGAGAATCCTCCTTTCATTACTTGTTCGTCAAATGAAGTCCAAGCCGATGCTGATAAAGAGAAATTTCCCAGAAGTCTCTCATGCAACCCAATGAAGATTGTCAAAGAAAGAATCTTCACCAACACATGTTCAAGCCTAGAGGAAGATAGCAAGTTTGAAGTTTTATAGTTGAAGACATTTAATATCATAAGCCTAGGGGAAGATTGTAAGGCTAGGATTTGAGGCTTGTAATATTAAATATAGTTGGGCTGGGCTTAGTGGGCCTGAAATGATTTAATTGTTTAATTGTGTTAGGAATGGGCTTGGGCCTAAAAGGCCTTGTATAGGAAATGAGTATAAATATTCATTTCTTAGTCATTTGCAAGGGTTCACGATTGGGAGAGACTAAAGAGAGCAAAGGAGAATTCCGTGTACCAGACGAATTCTAGTGAATTCGTGTGCATAATTTGTTTAGTAATAGTATGGTAATTATGTTTTTATTGCTTTTTATTGTGTTCATTACGATTTCCATCTCGTCTGTTTCTATAATCTTGAATCATCGTTATCACCGGATTCCGCACGGTGATTATCGATAATTGATATCGTGTTTGGGTAATTTTTGATCCTACAGAGCGGACGATTCAGACTCTCGAGGATATGTTGCGGCTTGTGCCCTGGACTATGGCCAGAGTTGGGATAAATATTCACACTTTGTGGAATTTACGTATAATAACAATTATCATACAAGCATTGGTATGGCTCCATACGAAATGTTGTATGGTAGGAAGTGTTGGACCCCACTGTGTTGGGGAGAAGTGGGTCAAAAGGAACTTTCCCACAAAGAGATTGTGAATGTGACCACTAAAAAGATCGATATAGCTTGAGCACGATTGAAATCTGCTCAAGATAGAAAAAAATCCTATGTTAATAAAAGATAGAGGCCTATTGAAATTCAAGAGGGGGATCATGTGTTGTTCGAGGTGTCTCCGTGGAAAGGAGTGATAAGGTTTTAAAAAGGGGCAAATTAAGCTCGAGGTTCATCGGACCCTTTAAGGTTGTTGGTCCTGAAAAAACAATCGTTCACGATATCGTAATCACAAACAAGTGCGGAAACCTTGTTAGTGACTGATTCGAGCTAGAAGATGATGAAAGAGACTTGATTTAAGATGAAGAACAAAGCAACACAATCAAATCTTGAATGAAACTTGATCAAACTTCTATTAGATGAGTTCACGATCGGAATTACAAAAGGGAGGCTGAAAATCGTAATCGAGAACTAGTCATAAACATGAACTACATGGGTATTTATACTACCCTAACAAAAGCCCTAATCAAATCGTAAACCCACCAAAGAGAACCGGCCCATCAAGCCCATATCGTAAACCCTACTAAGCCCAAATCAATGAAATCCCAATCTAATATTCATGCCATACAATGTATAGCCCAACAATCTTCCCCTAGGCATGAACCATTAGAGCGTCTACGGAAGAAGCAAATCAAATCTGAAGGTATTAGACTCCTTCCCCGACCACCATTCACGTTCCACAATCCGGTTCGCTGTTCCATGAAAGATTCCCACCCTTATAGCATTCTCAAGGTCATGCTCATCACCTAGGATAGGTTGGGTGGCTAGGAGTTTGATATCGCGCTCTCCAAACCTTAACAAATCAACCGGATCATAGAAGCGAAATTCTCGCATCTTCTTGCAGACCACCACCACCTCATGAGTTGTTGGATCCTAAAACCAATTATCAAAATTCTTCACAAGCGTACCGTCTTCATTCTCGTCCAACATGTTGATCACTTGAGTTCTTTTGGTGGGTGGTCGCCTCACTTCTCCTACAGGCTCATCTGTAACAGGGTCAGTTCCAGTCTGAACCCATCTTGTTTGCTTGAGCTCAAAATTTGCAAAGTTTTCTTCAAGGTGGCTCATCAGATTGTTACGAATGAGGTCTCCATGAGCATTCATCCATCTGTTAATAAATGGAGCCCTCAGCAAATTTCTCATCTCTGGTTCAGTCCAAGAGTGGAATTGACCTCGAGTTCTATAGTACTCCACTGGACTATAACCATCTCTGATCACAGCAAACAGCTTCTTCTCAGCATCGTAGAGCCAACATAAAATAGCTTCACGACTCCCCCTCTTGTCAATTTCACTTTCTCCTACATCAATCGAGTACAGCTTAGGGGGAGGTCCCTGGAAGAAATCCTTGAACCAATTCTCATGACTTTCTGGTGCTTTCGAGATGAATCTTCCTCCCCGTACATAATCAGACAACTCAATGGTGTCATCATCTTCATCTTCTTGCATTGCATCAACAGTTTGAGCAGCTTGAGAAGAACTCTGAATGTTTGAACTATCAGCACCCTTCAAGTCTTCCAACTTCTTCCTTAGTTCAGGATATCCCGCATACAAAAATCCAATACTGGCTTCATTCTTGCTCTCCTTCTCCTTCAACCTCTTGTTTTCTTCCTTTAGTTCTTTAATCTATCCCCCTCTCCTTCTGTTTTGAGATAAGAGGAAGTTAATCTGAGGATCGGCACTTATCCGTAGATCTACAGGGAGATCACTAGCTTGAGCAAGTTCTTCAACAAGTGCTTGGTACGAATGAAAGCTTGGAGTGGTTGAGCGCTGGCTAGGTTCAGTAGAAATGTTTATCCTTACCGGGCTGGGCTCAACAAACGAGCTGTCAACTTCAAGGAATTGCCTTTCCTCATGAACTGGGCTCTGTTCATTCAGAATAGGACTCTTAGTTTGCATTTGAGTTGGATCTTGAACATCAACTTGGTTATTTTCCTGAAGTGTACTCTCCACATTTTCAGGTTCAGACATGTCATCATTCTGCACATTTGCACCAGTATGTTCAAATACCATCAGGCTTGAGCTTATCTTCTGAAACTTGAATCTGATAGTTCTAGGATCAGATTTCTTTCTCGGTGAAGGTTCGCGTACTGGAATGGGTTCTGTAAGCACATCATCAACAGCAAAATTAGCATCCAACTCTTGTGGAATTGAATCACCGTTTGAAGAAGAGTACAAGTCATCCCTTGTTCTCTTGTGACTGATTGGCCCTAAATCCCCATAAATATCGTTTTTCAGATTCTCATGTTCCGGGAAAATGTCATCCATCACATTTGCTTCATCCGAAGGTATGTTCTCAGGTTCTTCTTGAACATTCACAGGAACATTTGCTGGAACATCATGATCTTCAGCCACAGATACATTGACTGGAGGTACTTCAGGTTCATAATCTTCTTCTTGTTCTTGTTCTCTTGCAACCTCAGGGAAAGCACCTCTTTTAGTCCACTCGAGTCTTCCTTGAAAAGTGCTCTTTCCCCTTCTGTCTTGAGTCTGTAGACCAAACACACTGTCATCCATGAACTTTATATCCAGCTTCTCTACCCTTTCTTGAATCATTGGATACTTCTTCAAAACCACCATGTGCACAAACCGTGGAGTCATGAGAAATTTCTCTCTTGCACTCAAATCAGCATTACCAACCCAATCCAACTGCATCATCTTTGAAAAATTAAACTCCCAGTCCAAGGCCAGTGCAACAAATGCTGTACCATGTACCTTGTTCAGCTGATCAAAGCTTGTTCTCTTCCCCAAGAAAGATTTCTGCATGTAGTGTGCCAAACACCTCCAGTAGTGTGGCAACAGCTTCTTGAAGATCGGCGGGAATTTTCCTTCAGAACCCAAAATACGTGCACCCTCTAACACCGCAACCTTGGAATATTCCATTGTGTGTTCAGCTTTATCATTTATATTCAGCCCTTGGCGAATATCTTCTTCTTCAATCTCAATTCTGCAGTTTTGAACCATTGTTGTGATCCTTGTTTTGTCGAGATTTGCCCTTGCAGTTCCACAGAATTCTCTCACAAGTTGTTCATCTATCAGCACACTTGTCCTGAGAGCATGATTTATCTTGCATACGTTCATCCTTGCAACAAGTGAGTAGCATAATTGCATGTGTCTCTCTGGAGGGTCATCAAGATAAGCAGGTATGTAGTTATCTCTTTCAAAGTGAATTTCCTCATCAATCAGTTCTTCTGCCATCTGAAAAACCGAGACAAGTGCATTAGGCTCAATTATATCAATGAGCAATTATGTTTGTTAAAATCATCTTGATGTTCAATTGATTATCATATTAACCTTTTAATTAAAAAATCAATTGAAACTTTCAAAGGAAAGAATTTGATTTTGAACCACAATTTTAATAAACCACACTTTTAAAAAACAACACGTTTAATTTTATCTTAAAACAATTAACTTTGATAAGATTTTAAAAGACATTTTGTGTTTACTTAAGTGTTCAAGATTTTAAATCAAATTTTAAGTGGGTTTACGATCTAATGTTCGGGTTTACGATTCATTTGTGGGTTCACGATCGGGTTAAATAAAAGTCCGGAATAGGTCCAATCGTAAACACAAGGCCCGATCGTAAACATGCTCGATCATAATCAATCGGAATCGTAAACCCCGGTTGATCGTAAACGCCAATCGTAAACATGGATCGTGAACACTGAAACGTCGTCTTCTTCATCTTGACGATCGGAAACACAGAAATCCGCCATTGTAGAACCTGCAAGCTTCACAAAACTTATCAAAAACTGTCATAGACGCAAAATAATCATCTAATGCTACCTTTTAACTATTAGAAACACAGAATCCGCTTCTAAAATTGAGAAATTGACTCGAAACACGAAGGAAGAGAGTGATGATCAACCGAAGAGAAAAGAGCACAAAATCTGTGAATAATCCGATGAAACGAAAAGGAATCTGTTGATTGAAAAGGGTTTTGTGGTCGGAAAGTGATTGCGAGGGTAGCGGTGTGTACGATTCTCACAGAAAACGGCCGGATAGCCGAAATCACTTTTCGAGCGAGAGAAGGGCGATAGCTAGGGTTGCAGACAACGGATCGTAATCACAGAGAGGGAGAAGGTGTGGATCGTAAATGAGGATCGGAAATGAGGGGTTGAGGGTTTTGTTAAAAAAAAATTCCATAATGCCCCCCTCATGTTTTCGAAACATTTCAAATATGCCCAAACCTCATTTAAATGATAATTCTCTTGAAAAAATGTTAATTTTGAAAATTTTGAGAATTCAAAACTTCCCCTCAGACTCATACCCCGAGTATCATAACACCCCCTTGAGAAATTCAAAATATTCTAAATGACCCAAACCTCATTTAAACGATTAAACACTTGAACATTGTTAATTTTTGAAAATTTTGAGAATTTATAAAACTTCCCCTCAGACTCATACCCGAGTACCTGATCTATCATAAAAAATTTAAATATAAATATTCAAAGGCTTAAAAAAATGAATATAAAAAACATTAAGATAACCTGTAAAACCGAGATAAAAACATACTTGCCTTGAAGCTG